>OX467709.1:30284737-30888487 GCA_950111635.1 Agelastica alni | reverse complement strand
GTACGAAAATACCGAAAAATTTCCCATCAATCGTGGAGTAAGACAAGGTAATAACATCTCGCCGAAGCTATTCACAGCGGCTCTGGAAACCGTATTTAAGAGTACTGAATGGCAGAATATCGGCCTTAACATTGATGACCAAAGGCTAAATCATCTAAGATTCGCTGACGATATTGTTCTAATTTCAGACAATCTGCAAGACACAGTATTCATGATAGAAACACTTAAAAATTCATCTGAGAAAGCTGGACTGAAAATGAACTTCGAAAAGACAAAATTTCTTACAAATATGGTAATGAGTGATAACATAAACATCAATGATAATGTTATACATCAAGTACAAACATATAAATACCTAGAACACGAAATAAAAATAGGAAAAGATAATCAAACGCATGAAATAAACAGGAGAATAGGCTTAACCTGGGCGGCATTCGGAAAGCTGAGTTATATTTTAAGAGGCAACATACCAATATGTCTCAAACGTTAAGTATACGATCAGTGTATCTTACCGGTGCAAACATACGGTGCGGAAACCTTAACACTAACAAAAAAATCAGTAAGTAAGTTGAGAATAAGTCAACGAGCAATGGAACGTGCTATGTTAGGGATAAGCCTAAGAGATCACTTACCAAGTAAACAAGTCCGAAGACGATCAGGAGTTCAGGATGTCATTGAAAAAATCGCGAACTTGAAATGGAACTGGGCGGGTCATCTGGCGAGACTTCGAGATGATAGATGAACCAAACGAGTCATGGAATGGAGACTAAGAGACAGCAAAAGAAATCAAGGAAGACCTCCAACTAGATGGGTGGACGATCTAAGAAGGGTGACTAAAAACTGGATGCAAGTTGCCCAGAACAGGAGAACCTGGAACAATTTAAGGGAGCGTCCAGCAGTGGACGCAAACGGCTGCATGATGATGACGTCGTTATAAAATCATTACCAAAATTATCACCAGAATCGTTTTTGTATACCGATGGACTAAACAGCTATAAATAATTTGGTAGCAGGACTTTTTGTATTTATAGTATGTTTATTAATCTGCAGAGTGTCTCTTGCAGGTTATAAATACCTTAATGATTTTTTTAGCCCGCTACTAACCTCGGGCCTCTGTGTAGTGCCTTAGTATTTCAAGGGGTAAATTGCTATAAATCATTTGGTAGCAGGACTTTTCGTATTTAAAGTATGTATGGTAATTATTTATAGTATAAGTGTATCATTTTAACGTTGTATACTTTAAAATCTGAAGAGTATCTCTTACAGTTATCACCCCAGATGTGTTGAAACAGACCGTTAAAACTGGCACGTCTAGAGTTAACATCTGTTTGCGATCGGTACATAGTGACATTCGACGCACTATCGACACTGGGGGCGAAAAGCTAATAAAGATCACTGTAAGTTTCTGTTAAAGAAAGCTACTGACCTCGGGCCTCTATGTAGTGCCTTTGTATTCCGAGGGGCTTAAAAGCTATAAATAATTTAGTAGCAGGACTTTTCGTATTTAAAGTATGTATGGTAATTATATATTGTATAAGTGTATCATTTTAACGTTGTATACTTTGAAATCTGAAGAGTATCTCTTACAGTTATCACCCCAGATGTGTTGAAACAGACCGTTAAAACTGGCACGTCTAGAGTTAACATCTGTTTGCGATCGGTACATAGTGACATTCGACGCTCTATCGACACTGGGGGCGAAAAGCTAATAAAGATCACTGTAAGTTTCTGTTAAAGAAAGCTACTGACCTCGGGCCTCTATGTAGTGCCTTTGTATTCCGAGGGGCTTAAAAGCTATAAATAATTTAGTAGCAGGACTTTTCGTATTTAAAGTATGTATGGTAATTATATATTGTATAAGTGTATCATTTTAACGTTGTATACTTTGAAATCTGAAGAGTATCTCTTACAGTTATCACCCCAGATGTGTTGAAACAGACCGTTAAAACTGGCACGTCTAGAGTTAACATCTGTTTGCGATCGGTACATAGTGACATTCGACGCACTATCGACACTGGGGGCGAAAAGCTAATAAAGATCACTGTAAGTTTCTGTTAAAGAAAGCTACTGACCTCGGGCCTCTATGTAGTGCCTTTGTATTCCGAGGGGCTTAAAAGCTATAAATAATTTAGTAGCAGGACTTTTCGTATTTAAAGTATGTATGGTAATTATATATTGTATAAGTGTATCATTTTAACGTTGTATACTTTGAAATCTGAAGAGTATCTCTTACAGTTATCACCCCAGATGTGTTGAAACAGACCGTTAAAACTGGCACGTCTAGAGTTAACATCTGTTTGCGATCGGTACATAGTGACATTCGACGCTCTATCGACACTGGGGGCGAAAAGCTAATAAAGATCACTGTAAGTTTCTGTTAAAGAAAGCTACTGACCTCGGGCCTCTATGTAGTGCCTTTGTATTCCGAGGGGCTTAAAAGCTATAAATAATTTAGTAGCAGGACTTTTCGTATTTAAAGTATGTATGGTAATTATTTATTGTATAAGTGTATTATTTTAACGTTGTACACTTTGAAATCTGAAGAGTATCTCTTACAGTTATCACCCCAGATGTGTTGAAACAGACCGTTAAAACTGGCACGTCTAGAGTTAACATCTGTTTGCGATCGGTACATAGTGACATTCGACGCTCTATCGACACTGGGGGCGAAAAGCTAATAAAGATCACTGTAAGTTTCTGTTAAAGAAAGCTACTGACCTCGGGCCTCTATGTAGTGCCTTTGTATTCCGAGGGGCTTAAAAGCTATAAATAATTTGGTAGCAGGACTTTTCGTATTTAAAGTATGTATGGTAATTATTTATTGTATAAGTGTATTATTTTAACGTTGTACACTTTGAAATCTGAAGAGTATCTCTTACAGTTATCACCCCAGATGTGTTGAAACAGACCGTTAAAACTGGCACGTCTAGAGTTAACATCTGTTTGCGATCGGTACATAGTGACATTCGACGCTGTATTTAAAGAATGTATGTTAATTATTTAATGTATATTTTGAAATCTGAAGAGTGTTTTCCTTTATATGTGAGTGTGCAGAATTTAAATTGAAAATGTTCATGTGCAAACACATACACGCTATTGCCTCATTTGAGCAGAGAAGCGAATCTGTTTCAGTTCTTTTAAATGGAACAACAACAAGTTCTGAAGAGGATGAAGAAGATGTTTCATTAGCTGACGGAACTTCCACCAGTCAGAATAAGTGCCAGCAGAATTTAAAACTGTTTTTAGAAGAAACCCATCAAAATAAAAAAAATTATATTAATTTAAAAAGAAACCTTGAGGTATGTTATTCAAATTTTATATATTTTTATCCAATTATTTAGGTACTATAGACTGTTAATTTATAGATTAAAATTAACGACATTGATACTTATCACTAACTTGGAAGATAAAATGTTTGAAGAATTTAAGGATATGGTAAGGAAACATAAAAATACCACCAATACATGTAAAAGAAGAAAAGTAGGAAGTCAGTTATATTTTTCAAACAACAAATAAAATTAAACAGGTTTGTTTACAAAAAAAACATTTTTGGTTCTTATTTTTGTCTCTCTCTATCTCTCTCTCTTGCAGATATTTTAATTAATCTTTTTTTTAGGTTTAGAATTATTTACTTAGCTACAACGTTTTTAACTAACATTTCTTATCAACATTTCTAACTAACATTCCTGATTTTAACATTCCTTATCCCAATTCCTTGGCGAAGGATAAGCTCTTACCTCCTCGTGGTCTTCGCTGGGCAGTGACGATATAAAATATTAATAATCAAGAAAGTAAGGGTTGAGAGACAATAAATATTTCTACTCTGAAATTGTTTTATACCACTTCTTAACTAACAATAAGTAATTATTATTTTACATAATAAATATTTGTTTACTCAACTCACAATATATTTGGTAACATTATTTTTTTTTATTTTGTCACTGGCAAAAAGAGCAACCCTTAAAGATCTCAAAAGTGCAATTTTAAATTACATACTTTTGATATATTCATGTTTTTTTAAATTGTTTTGTTTTATTAACTTTTAAATATATTTAATATTTTGTTTATTATTTTTTTCCTTCTGCATACAAATTTTAATTTTGAAAAAATGTTATCAGGTACCAAGTAAACCAATTCATTTTTTTATATTAATTTATTTTAAAATATTTGAGTACCCCTACCGTGAACAACTCTTTCATTAATTCCTAATAAACGATAATTTGTATTCCCAGTATTACAAATCCGGTCCTGTCGACAACCGAGGATTTTGGCCACCGGACGGTCTAGCAAAGTCGAGCATAGAAGACAATATATACTTCGAGAAATTACTGGACCCTTCTCGTGGTTATTCGTCCAGGTAAAAAAAAATGGGGAATTTCAGTGAAAACACCAACTTTTGATGGACAATCATCCTGGTCTATTTATCGCAGACAGTTCGAAGCTGCAGCCTTGTCCAATGGGTGGAACGATGAAGATAAGGCTACTGCACTCATAGTGGCCTTAAAAAGACAAGCTTTGGGAATGCTGCAGACAATCCCTGCCGACCAACAAGGCGAATATGGAGACCTAGTAGCTGCACTGGAGTTAAGGTATGGCCATCAACATCGTGAACAGCTATACCGGTCGCAGATAAAAACACGGGTGCAGAAATCTGGCGAAAGTCTGCAAGAGTTCGAGGCAGATGTGAGAAGGCTGATCCAGTTAGCGAACCCACAGGCACCGAAAGACTTCAGGGAGCATCTGGCCGTCCAGCTATTTATTGATGGACTTAGGGATCCAGAGACCCAGAGGAGTCTTCGACTGACGAACTTTAATAGAAGCTAATAAATGGTTTAATTTTGCCCCGAACTTCTCCAAGGTATTAGTTTGAATGTTTCCGTCAGAAATTTAAGACTAACAAATTTATTCTATATTTCTTTTCACCATACAAATTATGGTATGCATTTGCCTATTGAACGTACTTTAAAAATAATTAATAACAAAAGCATACATATTTGGTGGTTCGTTAGCTATGTTCAAGAATCGGTTAAAAAGAGTTTAAGTTGTGAAATTTTTATTTTAATGTTACTGATTTATTTGTTTGATTTTATCTTAATTTAGTATATAAGTTTATTGATTAATTTTTAATTAAATGTATACACAATTTGTTGTAATGGGGGTGATCCCGTATATAAATAAAATAAATAAATAATCAATTATAAGCAGCCTTTACACATATTTCAATGTATATTGTCGAATCTCTCCGTATATATGTGAAATTATTAAAATTTTGGCAAACTGATTTCGAAAAGCAGAGTCTGTAGGAATTATACTTAAGAAAAAAAAATAAAAAAGGTTACCATTTTTGTCCAGCTTAGAAGGGAATGAGAAATTAATCATTTTTAAAATATTTTACCAGTATGTTCTCTTAGGTTCCGTGTAGAGTGAAAATTCATATGCAGCGAACTATTCCGCATTCAGACCTAGGTAATAATTGACAGTGACAAATTTTGTTCGACTGAAAATTCACAATAAAAAGTTGATAACAAATATATTGGGCAACTCCAACCCTGCTCTTACATTGAACCATCGTTTGCGTTGTTGTCTGGGAATGGAGTTAAAATAGCAGAAAAGAAAACTTTATGACGTGTTTTGTGTAAAAAAGAAACCTGTTGCAATTTCATGTAGTTCCTCTCAATTTCCACATTCTTCAACGAGGGCGCATCAGTACGGGATCAAATTTTTCATGTTTGACAAATTATAACGCTAGATGGCAGTCACGTAAGGCTCCAATACCGATTACATTGCCATTGACCAACTATCTATTTTTTAAGCAATGATATTACCATCGATTGGGTTTTCTCTGTTGATATTGTCATGTTATACTTTTCGGCAGTTGTTTTAAAGTTTTATAGGAGGCGCTGTAAATCGTCTTCACTTTCCGCTATTAGAATAGTATCATCTGCGTAGCAAAGGATTCTCATAGTTCGGTACCCATCTTGTACTCCTCTTTCATTTGGGTGACACTAGCTATAATTTCGTCTGTTATCAAATTAAATAGGCATGGGCTAAGACTGTCGCCTTGTTTAATGCCGGCATTGATTTTAATATTTTTCGTAAGCCCATATGCGGTTTTTACCCTTGTTGTATTAGAACTATTAAGTTCCTTGATATAGAAACGGCATTAATAAAACTTAAGAACAGAACAAGTCCAGGCCCACACGGTATTCCAAATGAACTTCTTAAATACGACGGGAGAAGCCTGAAACAGCAGCTAACGGCCATAATTCGCAAAATCCTTTACATAAAAAAATTCCAGACGAATGGCGCCTAAGTACCACAATTTTACTGTTTAAAAAAGAAGACAAAAAGGTACCCGCAAACTACCGGGGCATAAACCTTAAAGCTAGTAACAAAGATTATAACAAATAAAATAAATGAACTCGGCACATTGGGCGATGAACAACAAGGATTCAGATCAGGAAGATCTTCTACCGATGCGATATTTGTCCTGCGACAAATAACTGAAAAATCCATCGAGTATAACAAACCAGCCTTCATGTGTTTTATAGACCTGGAAAATGCGTTTGACCGAATACAACTGGAGGACGTGGTACACCTTCTATACAACAAGCAAATCCCATACAACATCATAAAAACCATCAAAAATATTTACCAAATAAACAAAATACAAGCCAAAATTAATGGCACAACTACCGAAGAAACTCCTGTAAATAGTGGTATTCGACAAGGAGATTCTCTTAGCCCCTTATTGTTCAACATCGTTATGGACGAAATAAAAAAAAGCACTCGTAACCTGAAAGGGTAAAAAATGGGGAACAAAGACTTCAAAATCCTATGCTATGCCGATGATGCTGTTCTGATTGCAGAAAACGAAGATGACCTACAGAGATTACTATCCAAATTTAACACAACGGCAAAAAGTTTAAAAATGAAGATAAACAAGCAAATTGCTAACATTAAAGAAGGAAGAAGAGAAAGAAGAAGTTCCTTGATTATGTTGATATATTTGTGGCTTATGTGCTTTTTTTTAAGTATGCTGAGCAAATCCTTCAGCCGTACTCTGTCGAATGCCTGTTTCAGGTCCACGAAACATATAAACATGGGCTTGTTGAACTCTATTGATTTTTCAACTAATTGTTGCAGGATGAAAATAGCATCCATGGTAGATCTATTTGGCCGGAATCTTTGTTGTTCATCAGACACGCCCACTTTATTGTAAAACGTTCCTGACATTATCAAATGCTTTCTCGTAGTCGATAAAAACTAATGGCATTTAAATTTTTAATGAACTAACGAACAAAATTTATTTTTAAAAATTAATGATTGATTTTTACAGTCTTGTGAAAAATATTTTAAATATTAAAGGCCTTGATGGGTTTCCGAACAAGATTTTGCAATAACAAACACTGTTTAAAAATATTAATTTGGCAATATTCTTTCTTATAGCGGACCTTTGGATGAATATATTTAAAAATGTGTGAACAAAATGTCTAAAAATGATAATAAAATTATTATTCCGTCTTAGCAAATTTGAGTCACTGCCATTTACATAAAAAAAAGTAAGAACAGAAAACGAGTAAATAAATTGACAAAAAGTGGTCAGTTAGATGGTTATATCGGAGTGGTAGTGACTTGGTATTATTTTTGGATGATTCCGCAAAATTATTCAAATAAAAATCAATTGTTGTGACATTGAAGGTATATTAAGAAAAACATTGTAAGGTCTGTAAAACGTTATATTTTTTTAATAAAAATGTAGTTAATTACAGTTGTTACAACTCTACTTTATATATTTAGTACAATTTTCTAAACTTTTTTTTATTTATTATTTTAAAATAGTGAATGTAAATATTAAACTTAAAACAGTGGCAGCTAATGAGCCTTTTCCGGAGAATGGTGTGGCAAACTGTCACGAGAGGCAGCGCTTGTGGTAGCGACTTTACTCATTTAAGACAATGTAAATTAAGTGATATAAGTGAGTGATTTAAAATTAATTATCAAATAAATAAAAAATTTGTTATATAATGCTGACAAAACATTGTAGTTTGCAAATTGCTCTTCGGATAATCGATATCCAGAGGAAAACGTGTTTTATATACCATTTGTAAAACCTCACATTAATAAGGTTAGGTGTAATAAATGGGTACACGCATTGAGGAGAGTGGATTTAACAAAAGAAAAAATTAATAAATATACATATTTATGTGGTGTAAAAGAAGATGTGGTTACAAAGATAGATAAAGGAATGCTTAGATGGTTTGGACATGTAGAAAGGATGGATGAAGGAAGATTGACGAAACAAATTTATAAGGCGAGTGTGAATGGGCAAATCGGTAGAGGTCGACCTCTGAGAACATCGATCTCGATCAGATCAACATTGTTTTGAAGAAAGGCCAGGTCAAAAGTAGCAACAACCGAAGAGCATGTATGAGAGCACTGATGAAAGTAGAGGAAGCAAAAGATGTGTGTACGAACCGTAGCGGAAGTAGAAGGAAGTGGTCTCTTTCTACCCCTATGGGAAATAGGCGTGACTTTATGTATGTATGTATGTACATATTATGTGTATTCAAAAGATTTTATTGGTGGTACAGGTCCAACTAAGGAAAATCCGGATCCAGTTTCTGCAACAATTAGTAAGGTTAAGCAAGTACTTAATTGTCAATTTTGGAATAAAACATTTATTTTACTCAAGTAACCCTGGGTTTATACAGCAAATAAGGTAAAATAAAGAATAAGTTAAGAAATAAGACAAAAATAGACCTGTTTATGCAGATAAACTAAATTAAATAAAGATTAAGAATCGACCAATAAAATCACGCCTTTTTGACAATGACGTTCGTTTTTATTGCCAATTTCATTCTTTAATTTGTTTTCTGTACTTCGAAAATATATAAAACAATTACACTGTATTAAGATTTTAATTCGGAACTATTATTTAATCAAAAAAACTAATAAAAATACAAAAACTTTTAGGTTAGAACAAAAATTAAAAGAAAGATGAAGGTTAGTATAGAATAGAACAGCACAAACAGAGTGTTTCTGACAAAAAACAATTTGTCTAGTCAAGCGCACATTTATTTTTTAATAAAATAAGTTAAGAGTTGAAAGTTGGTCAACTCTTACCTTATTTCTTACTTCTTATTTTATTTCAGTAGGTGTATAAACGTTCCCATTGATTTACGTATGTTTAACTTTTTTATCTTTTTTCTTACTTTATCCTATTTGCTGTATAAACCCACTGTAATTGTAAATATTATTAATAGTAAACAACTGTTGATTAATTTTTCAGTAAAAAAACATGAATTAGAAAAAAATATAAAACCTTTTTGTTACTAAAACATTTCAATTTGTGATATTTATTTAAATTTATCTAAATAACCAAGTATTTTCGACTTATATTTCAGTTTAAAATAAATTTTAAATTTATTATTACTTTGAACGTCTGTTATCAGAGTTCTACAGTACCGCTACATAACTAGACTTTGTTTACTAACATGTCAATTAATTTTTTCCGCCTGAAATTTTCAAATTATTACAAGCAAGCCAACGTTTTAATGTTGCTACATTATTGTCCTTGACATTTGCTCATATAATATAAATGTGCATGCACGTCATAGAGCGAGTATAAGGTCACATTTGAACAACGTTGCCAGACTTTGACAGTAGTACGAACATTGAGGAAACAATAAGGTTATGCTGCTCATTTAATAAACACACTTTACCATTAATTAGTCTAAGACATTGCAATAAAACTTTGAGAATATTACTTAAACAAAGGGTTTTTGATAAAAAATATTCAGTTAGTTTATTAATGCTTTATTTAATTCGAATCAACATAGAGTTAATTAGAGGCACTAACAAAAACATAATACTGATCATAATTTTATTAATAAAAATAATACAGGTTAAAATGCTTCATAATAAAGGTAGAATGCTATTAAGGGGCTGACATACTTACCTAATAGCTGCTTTTTCATTTCAAGCAAAATATTGAAAAATTACAAAAAAAGTATTTCTAAGCTATATTACATTAGTTTAATTAAGCTACAACGACAAAATGTCTGAAACAAAATGGATAAGTTATTTCTCTATTCTGATTCTGACTCAAAGTCAGTCTGACTCAAAGTCACTGACATCACTGGTAGCGTCAATATCAATAACAATGGGAGTAATTTCTAGTCTTTCTTATATTCGTTCTCTATTATACCATTTGTCAATTTCTTTTTCTGTATGATCAATAGAGTTTTGCCAGATCTCCGAGTTAACGGTTTGAAGTTCTTCAGACCACATATTTAAATATTCTTTTTCTGCATTTCCATCACGGCAAAAATTTTTAATGTAATACTGCTTTGCAATGCCCCAAATCCATTCAATTGGATTGAAAATACAGTGATATGGCGAGAGACGTATCACTTTATGTCCATATTATTTAGCTAGGTCATCTATCAAATATCTTTTTGGTGGTTTGTTTCTAAAAAATATACCAGTTTCAATTTTGTTAACAAAATTAGTAAAACTACTCCAAAATTTAATTACAATGCAATGTAAAAATACAGGTAGGAGATTGTTTTATAAAATTAAAAACTATTATATAAACACAAAATTATATTATTTAGCTAGGTCATCTATCAAATATCTTTTTGGTGGTTTGTTTCTAAAAAATATACCAGTTTCAATTTTGTTAACAAAATTAGTAAAACTACTCCAAAATTTAATTACAATGCAATGTAAAAATACAGGTAGGAGATTGTTTTATAAAATTAAAAACTATTATATAAACACAAAATATAATGTACTTACTGATCCACAATCTTTAGAAGCTCACTTTTAAACAAAGAATGTGAAAAGGCAATATTTCGATTTGCTAGCCATTCTTCAATATCCGCTTTGAGCCAGGACATGTTTGGTATTTTGTGTAATACCATACTATGGTAGATTGTAGATTGTAGGGTGGTTCGTGAAGGCCATGCTGCCTCTCAAGCACTTCGACCTATCAGATCTTTTGTGCATAACCCTTAATCTATTCAAGGCCCGGGATTCCGAGACTTCGAGTAAAGTTTATCAGTTTCCTGGGGGTTAAGTTTCTGATATCGAAGTGCTTTAGAAAGGCCCCTTCCAGAAACTTGAGCCTCTTGCAGAAAAGCGCTGGGCATTCGCAAAGCAAATGTTCTGCAGTTTCAGCGAAGTTCTCGCAGTAGCGGCAACTATCACTCTCTGTTTTGCCCATCTTTTTCAGGTGGTACCTTAGAGGACAGTGTCCAGTGAGGAGTCCCGTCACCAGTTTCAAGTCTTTTTTGTCCAACTCGAGAAGCTGTTTAGCTTTCCTTGGCGAAAGACTTACTAGCCTTTTCGCTTGCCTTTGTCCTGGCACTTTATGCCAGTGAGATTTCATTTCATCTGTTTCCCAGCGTCGAACCTCTTCTTTCAAGTGGGCTTTGGAAAGTCCACAGAAGGGTTCTGAGCCGGAAAATTTTGTATTTGCCCCTTTTTTGGCAAGGCAATCTGCTTCTTCGTTGTCTTTAACTCCCTTGTGACCTGGAACCCACCTCAGAGTAACCTGATTGTTTGCTGCCAGTTGTCTCAGGGACTGTTTACAGTCCCAAGTCAGCTTAGACTTACAAGTGTATGACTTCAGAGCTTTTAGTGCTGCTTGGCTATTTGATAAAATATAGATTTCTTCCCTTCGGGTGTTTCTTTCGATGCACTCCTGGACACATGTCTCTATGGCATGTAATTCTGCTTGAAAGATGGTTGGGATGTTACCAAGGGGTTTTGAGAGCCTAAAATTTGGTCCTGTAACGCCCACTTCAACCCTTTTATCCATCTTGGATCCATCAGTGTACCACATTAAAGCATCCCTTCCTAGTTGAAGTCCGTTCTCTGTGCAAACTTGGTGGTTGTTTATAACCACTTCAAACTGCATTTCGAAGTCGTACCTAACGGCATGATAACTGTCGGCTTAGACATGGATTCTAGGTAAATATTTTCCAAAATCTTCAAATGTCCATTCCGATTTCTTGTTCTAAGATTTGTTGTCTGGCACAGTCTGAAGGCACTGATTGCTGCTTCTTTCATTACACATAAGTGCAATAGTTGAAGGTTCAGCATTACCTCTACGGCTACAGTAGGGCACGTGAATGTTGCCCCTGTGATTCGCAGACAAGCTAGCCGCTGCACTTTCTGCAGCTTGACTTGTGCCGAAATTTGTTGTATTTTTGGCCACCATATCAATGAAGCATAGGTGACCATTGGCTTAGTGATCGTTTGGTATGACCAGTAAATACTTTTTGCCAAAGACTCTGCGGCATGTCCAGCTTGCCGCTATAGCTCTGGAAAGAATGTTGTTGAGTTGGCTGTTCCATGTCAGTTTTTGGTCTATTATTACGCCCAAATATTTAACTTCTTTGGAAAAAGTAAGCTGAGTTCCATTCAGAGTTGGGGCTTTAAGTTCGTACTTTTGCCTCCTGGTGAATGGAACCAGCACTGTTTTGCTAGGATTGAAGTTAAGTCCTTCCTTTGCGCACCAGCTTCTGATTGTGTTTAGGGCTACTTGCATGCGAATGGTGAGGGGCATTGTCCATAACAATTACTGATGGTTCAGTGAGACTGTTTAGCAACTGATTCTAAACCATTTTAAAAAATTATCTCGATTCATTTTACCATGATAATCAGATAATTGTGTTTTAGATAAAACAATTTGACAACGTCTTAAAAACGTATATAAAATTGCCAACATGAATTTAACTGTCAACTGTCATCTGGCGCTCATAGATCTTCAATCGGAAAAACCGTTTTTATTAATACATAATAATACTTGAACTGTGTGTAATATTTAATAAAATATTTATGTAAAATATCTGCAATTTTATATACCGTCTAAAATAATATAAAAATTGTAATATTTAATAGACGTTGACTTGATGAATGCAATAAAATATTACGAACAGACTGACCACATCTCGAACACATCGTTCGAGATTAAATAAAACGAACGGTGATTTTTATTATTGTTGGTATCAAGTTTTGAAACGAACAGATCATTGATGACGTGCATGCACTTTTATATTGTATGAGCTTTAGGTGGATTTGAACGATCTAGGCGGCCAAAATTATTTTATGATATATATTGACTATAAAGTTAATAAAAAGACGAATTAATTTGTTTATTGTGATATCCTCACTGTTAAAAGTCTTACACCCCTCTGGAAAACATACTAAACCGGGAAATCAATTGGGCGGGTAATTTTGTTCGCAAATAATGAATGAACGTAGTTCCGTACGTAATAAAAATTATTATTTGCAAACAAAATTGACCACTAAGTGGACTAATGTGTTTTCCAGGGGGTTGCAAGACTCAAGAAAACTATGTGTATTTAGTCAAGTTTAATAATATTGTATTAAATTTAACCAAAAAAAACTTTTAACATTTTAAATTGTTTTAATAAAATAATTTAAAAATAACGAAATAAACAACCTTTTGCCTTCCGGGAAATAGGAGAAATGTAGTAAAAAATATTTAAATATCAATAAAAGGCAACATATTATCTTCCTCCTCGCTTTTCAAAATATATTGAACAGCATATAAAATTAAAGATATTTTTTTAAAACAAAATAATTCTTGACTAGAACGAACCTTCGAAATTCCCATAGTACAAAACCGACAAGGCCGACCACGCAAATTATTTTTTGTTTTAACTTAGATTTAAAATGAGAAAAACTTTGTTTTAGTCTTTTGTCATTGTGTTCTGTGTCCACATAGCATGACGAGAGGGTTTTCCAAATACTCCAATTTTTCATTTAATGTTGACAAATTTGACGGTTGCATCTGCACGAAAGATATAGACAGGTTACTACTATTCTTACACCCGAGGTGCTCGATGAACCTACAAAAACCAAAAAACACTTTTTCCTTAATGAAAAAAAAGTTCTATTTTACAAAATTTTAACAAAATTTTTTTGTATTTGTATTTTAGTTATATGCGGGATTCTGCGCATAATTTGTTAAACGTTCGAAGCTAAAGCAACAAAGTACTAAACTCAACAAAACATGTTACCGGGACGAACGGGAAAATATAACAAAATAGGTTTTAAAAACTCTATAAAATTTCTCTATGAAATACATTGTTTTTGAAAGCTACAAACATGCTACTACAGTAGGACCAGATGGAATTCCGACAATTGTCCTGAAGACCTGTGCTCAAGAGCTCACCCCAGTTCTCTGTAGACTCTTCAAGTTATCATACAGCAAAGGAGTATTTCCGTCCATGTGGAAAAACGCTAAAGTCCAACCGATTCCGAAAAAAGGAAAGAAGACTATTCCTGCGAATTATCGCCCTATTGCATTGCTCTCAGTCATATCCAAAGTTATGAAAAAAGCGATTAACACAGAACTCATCAAATATCTGGAGAAATTTGAGATAATTCATGACAGACAATATGGATTTCGACAACTTCGGTCTACTGGAGATTTGCTGGCTTATGTCACTAAAGCCTTTGACCGCGTTTGGCACCAGGCATTGTTAAGTAAATTATCTGCCTACGGTCTCCCAACCAAACTGCGCCAATGGCTCTTGAGCTTCATGCAAGATCGCTCCTTACATGTGGCAGTTGACGGTATTTCTTCTGATACGTCCAAAAAATGAAAAACCAGTTTAAAAAGTATAGTAATTTATTGACTTTTACCTGAATTATTGGCATCCATCACTTTTTACATAATAACTAACTTAGAGAACAATAAATCCACTTTAAAAGATTTGTTTATACTGACAGTGACGAGAACAGACTCTCACACGAGATTGACAATGGAAGTTTGAATATTTGACAATTGCCAGCAACGACAAACAATGCGTAGGGTGACATATTGTTCTTTGGACTGTATACTTGAATGGGAAATAGTTTGTTTTGTTTATTGGTGTATTTTCGAAAGTTAACTTTTGGCCACCTAAATCGTCCAAATCCACCTATGTGCGTCGTCTTCCGTCAAAAACATTTTTCTGATAGGTACATATACACGTATGCAAATGGGGATTAGGTAATGTTTGTCCCCACTGTACCACTAGCGCTGCTAGTGAGGAATTTTTCGTACTTGACGAAAAAGGTTCATTCTTTCAAACGGTCGCTGAGGAGAGCAGAGGAAAATCAGCAAAAATAAAAAAATAACACGGGTAGTTGCCAAAAAAGACGATTTTGTTACTAAAACCAGTTTTTGAATATCGCAATTGGCAGAATCTGCGTTCACTGGATCAAAACCGGTTTTTGGATTCACCACAAGTGCCGCCAAAACAATTATTTCGGACTGGGTAGAGAGGAAAATACTCACGTACTGGTCCGATATACCAGGGTTAACTCACTCGAAGGCATTTCTACCTAAACCCTTGAGAAACACATCTAAGCAAATCCTAGAATGGAGCAGAAATGACCTGCGTATTCTAACGAGACTGCTTACAGGACACTTTCGTCTAAGATACCAACTCAGAAAGATAGGGCTGAACCAACAAACGGACTGTCGGTTTTGCTGCGTGGAAGACGAAACTGCTAAACATATACTATGTTCATGTCCCGGCCTGGGAAGAATAAGGTTCAACATATTTGGTTACACCAACCTAGAACCTACTGATTTTAAAAAAATCTCATCCTATACATCCATGAACTTCGTAAGAAGGGCTGGATTGTGTGGTGAACTGTAGCCTCTAGGGGTGAGCCACAATAGCCCAACTAAGGGTCGCGGTGGAGAGGCGACCACGCCCCCCCCACTCACATGATACCCAACCTATACAAGAATTTGATTGCTGCAAAAAAAAATATGCCAACTTTTAATATATATCATTGATAATAATAAACCAAGATAGATTTTATTGCTGGCTGGAATAATCATAAATTGGCAAAAAATGCAGTAATCTGCCAGGTTCTGCTAGTTATTTATAAAATGAGTACCACAAATTTTGGTGTCCTTATTTGGTACCCAGTATTTTGAATTTATATTATATTATATAGTCACGTATTTTTTCCGTAGGGGTAGATAGAGACCACTTCCTTCCACTTCCGCTACGGTTTTTAAACTCATCCTTCGCTTTTTCTACTATCATTAGCGCTCTCATACACGCTCGTAGGTCGTTAGTACCATTGACCTGGATTTTCTTCATTTTTCTTCTGATCGAGATACGTTCGCCGAGGTCGAGCTTTACCGACTTGTTTATTCACACTCGCCCTATTAATCTGTTTCAACAATTTTTCTTTCATTCTCTCTACGTGTGTAAACCACCTAAACATTTCTTTACGTATCTTAGTTACCGCATCTTTTTTTATACCACAGCGTTCCTTTATATCTTCACTTTATCCACCAGAGTTTATCCTTTACTTCTCAGACTACTCATCTCCGCAGCATTAATCTTACTTTCATGCTTCTTCTGCCTAACCCAACATTCACTATCATACATAAGTGTAGGGACCAGCACTCCTCTATTCACAGTAAGTCGTGCCTTTTTTTACACGGTCATGCTACTCATAAAGTTATCTAGTGGCACATTCATTTGTTTCCCTGCCAATACTCTTCGCACAATGTCACACAGTCATACTTTTCGTCTATCGTAAACTTTGAACTCAAATATACAAACTTATTCATTTGTTCCACATTTTCTCATTCAATCAGCACCTCGCAGATTGTCGGACTTTCTTCTCTTTCAAAAATCATTACTTTGGTCTTGCTTACATTTCCTGACACAAAAAGTGGAATCCTTGTAATGTGATTTCAGTGCTCGTATCAAACTAGGAAATTGTGAGTCCCGAATTCGGCCTAAATCGTAGCAATCCAAGATGATGATACATACATAAAGTCACGCCTTTTTTCCATAGGGGTAGGCAGAGACCACTTTCTTCCACTTGCTATGGTTCTTGCTTCCTCTACTTTCATTAGTTCTCTCATATATGCTCGTCGGTTGTTGGTACTCTTGACCTGGCCTTTCTTCAAAACAATGTTGATCTGATCGAGATATGTTCGCCGAGGTCGACCTCTACCGTCTTGTCCATTCACAACTCACCTTATAAATTTGTTTCGTCAATCTTCCTTCATCCACTCTTTCTACGTGTTCAAACCATCTAAGCATTCGTTTATCTATCTTTGTAACCACATTTTCTTTTACACCACAGCGTTCTCTTATCTCACTATTCTTTACTTTATCTAACCGAGTCACTCCGTCTATACTTCTCAGACTACTCATCTCCACAGCATTAATCATGTTTTCATGCTTCTTCTGCCAAACCCAACATTCACATTCAGGAACCAAAACACTTCTATGCACAGCTAGACGTGTCTTTTTTGACACTTTCTGGCTGTTCATAAAGCTAATACCAGATGTCACAAAAATTGCTAGTTGCGATGTCGTACAATAATTTGTCTATCTGGGAATGCTGATATCAAACAGTAGTGGATGTGTCGATGAGATCAAGCTACGCATGACTATTGCGAGCACGGCCATGGTCAAACTAAAGAGAATATGGAGAAACCGGAACATCACAAAGGCCAGAAAGATCCGACTCGGCAGGGCGCTAGTGTTTCCTACATTCTTATACGCAGCTGTGACGTGGAGCAGAAGAAGATCGATGCCCTGGAAATGTGGTGCTGGAGAAGAATGCTTGGGGTGTCGTGGACTGAGTTGCGAACTAACGATTCCATCCTCCGGGAACTCGGCATCGAGCAGCGCCTATCTTCCACAGCGCAGACTCAAATTCTCACCTTATTTGGCCATATATCATGACGTGGAGATGCCTTTATGGAACGTCTTGTAGTGCAGAAAAAGGTGAAGGGTACAAGACCGCGCGGAAGATTACCGTTGCGCTGGACCGACACCAGGTGAAGGCTGCTGTTGATGGCCCACTCTATAAAAGTGGCAGTTCGGGAGGAGTGGTGACGGATAGTAAAGCGAGCTACCAATCCTGAGCCGACGACCACAACCACTCTGTCAAGAGTGTGGCGACTACTAAGAAGATCAAACTACCTCTCACACCTTAAATAGACAATGTCGACCACAATTGGCTTGACAGCTGTCACGTGCAGATGCCAGAATTTAAGGCAACAAAGATCAAAGCGAAATAAACTCCTACTAAACTGTCAAAAATTGTATTTTTTTTTAAATAATTTTTGGCATAAAATTTTTCTACCAAATCTCCCGTTAGCTTGAGTTATTCTCCGTAAATTTTTTCTCGATTGCGATTTTTTGTAAAAAAATTTTTGGAAATTATTCAAGCTCTAGGGAGATTAAAAGTGAAAAATTTTTGCTCAAGTTGATATCCAATAAAATCAGTCAATTTGTGGTCAGCTGATCGAACACAACCAATCAAAACAAAATTATACTGAAGGGCAGCCAAAGGAATTTTCATAAAACTTTCACAGGTCATTAAGAGGTCTTTTTAGAAAAATTTAGGACGCCTAGCTTCAGTATTAAAAAGTTATTTAATCGTCCGGACGATTAATTATTCTTATTCGTTCGACTATGGGACTATTTATTTTTATTTATTCATCCGTTTTACGGACAACTAGGCACTTCCTAAAAATAAAGATTGTCTGTCACATAACCTGAGGTCACATTCTAGAAACAATGTCAATCATACCAGGTTTGATAAAAATAGGGGCACAATACATGTTGGAGATGTCTTTGAAATCACAAGGATTCTACTAAGTGTCGTGCAAAAACATGGGTCTGTTTTACATGCAAAAGTACAGGACATACCTCAAAATCACCTTTATGTAAAGGGAGAATCAACTTTGTTGAAAATGAAGAGTTTGAAGTCATGTAATCAATTGGAGGAAGTGCATCAAATGATGGGGAATTCAAGGTGTGAACCACTTGTGTTATAGGTATTTATAGAAAATAAGTTAGTTAGTTAGAAGTTGATACAGGTTCATATAGCACAATATTACCTTATGAAATGTTTAGGAAATTAATTCCATTTGTAAAACTAGTTAAGGCTAATATTACTCTGTAAACTTTATTTGGGCCATCTAAAGATGATATTTTGCAGGCCAATGTGAATGTTATGTTTGGGAATATTAGAACTCAATTAAATGTGAAAATTGTTAATTATACATCTAAAGTTTGTTTACTAGGTAGGTAGGTAGGTAGGTCTTGGCTAAATATATTAATCCCCGAATGGAGAACATATTTTAATCCTGTTCATAAGCTACATAAAATGAACACAGAAAAAAATGTTCTTTTGGATAAATTAATAAAAAATTACAATGATGTATTTAATAAAAATCAGAGTATTAAGGCTTTTGTTGCAAATATTAGAATAATACTGGAGCACCTTCTACCAGATGGATCAGAAAGTCCTGTAATGTTTGTGTCTGCTACCTTATCTAAAGCAGAACTTAACTATAGCTAACTAGAGAAAGAAGCTCTCAGTATAATATTTGCACTTAAAAAGTTTCTCAATTATATCTATGGAACTCACTTTATATTATATAATGATCACCAGCCATTGCAGTCTATTTTATCTCCTAAGTCATTACCACCTTTGACTGCAGCCAGAGTGCAAAGATACAGCTATCCATGTATGACTATGAAATACACTATAGAGTATAAAAAGTGGAGAATGCCGATCCCTTTCACCTTTGCCCCTAGTAAATCACGAGTGGTGAAACTATTAAGTATTTTTCAATTGTCCAAGAGTTACCATTGTCATGCAAAGATATAGCTAAGGAAACTGGTAGAGATAAAGTTCTGTGTAAAATTAAAGAGTTTATTAGTCAGGGATAGCCTAAAGTTGTTGGTGAGGAATTCCTAGCTTATTTTCATATCAAAGAATATCTAGATGTTGATCAAAATTGCATTATGTACAGTAACAGAGTTGTTATACCTAAACATTTGCAATCAAAAGTGTTGACCGTTCTACATGATCAACATCCAGGTATTGTTGAGATGAAAATCTTGGCACAACAGTATGTCTACTGGGAAAATATGAATAAGGATATTGAGCAAGTAGTAAAGTCTTGTGAATGCTGCCAGTTAAATGCAAACAATGTACAAAATGTTAACATCTTGGTCATCGTGCTGGAAGAAATTTATATAGCATTCAAATAGATCTTGCCATCTAATGTAAAGATATGTCATAAGATACACTATCAAAACATTTTAAAAAGTAAAGTCAGTTTGATAATTCCATAGCTTCCTATTTATTTTAAACAAAAATGTTCATTATTTTTAACGAATACCTGGCAAACAAAAATTGTAAGAATAAAGCTTCCATTCACTTTAGTAATACAGATTTATTGATAGCTAATAGCATACATTATGTATTTTTAACGAACAAAGAAAGATTCGTTTTATGCAACTAAAATCCTAGGAAGGTCTTTCTTGGATATAGAAACCCTATATAATTACAAAATTAAACAAGAAATGTTTCTATCAGAAATATTTTGCAAAAAATATATTTTTAGCTTATTGTAATTGCCACCCTTGCTGCGCTCTTTTATCTCTTGCTATTCTGCTGAAGAAAAGGTCGTATTGCCCTAGGTTTTCTGAGCCCTGCCCTTTGTTCTTTGTCTCTGTCAGGACTCCAATATCGATAATAAGATTCCTAAATTCCTAGAGAATTTCATTAACTTTCCTTGATACGCCTTGCACGTTCCAAGTTCCATTATTCATAGTCCGTTTTCGTAGCTTGGGTCGTCTTATTTTCTGTCTATTCCGAGTCTTGTTTCAGTAGTTTTTAACCTTTATCCTTTTTTCTGAGAATTGAGGGGTTGCCCCGATGTCTCAACCTTCATCCAGGAGGGCCGGGTGATTTTTAGTCAAGGTCGTCTTCCTTTAGCCTTTGACGTTTGTCGTCTCTGCAAGGCAGCAGTATCGTTTTTATTAATCCCAAAACGCGCGGGTACCACTTCCGCCAGATCCGGCATATCGAAGTCTGCCTTCTCCACTTTCACTGCCGTTGTGGTCTTGGTCTGTACCCTAGACAAGGGGCCCTAACAGGCTGCTATCAGCCGGGCCAGCTAAACGCTGTTTTTTTTAACGAGGTGGTTACTCCTCCCCCTCGCCGTTTTTTCATCCTGGCTTGGAACAGACTTTGGCAGGTTGCGCCATAAATATCTAACGAATTCTTGACAAAATATAGTCACTTGACAAACAAAAATTATTCATTCACTGTTATAATACAGATGCCACAAAACTAAAGCAAAAAATGTGAAATTGCACTGAGTCAACGACACATAATTTAAGTAGGTACTTGTTGATAGGCACAGAGCCTACTTGGTTTCCTACTGGAAATTCTGAAGGAAAATGTCATGTCATAATTTTTTATATTACCCATGTTCTTGAATTACTTTCCCTGGCAATAATTCATGCTCTCGGAAATATTTCCGATAGTAATTCAAGCACTAGAGATATTACTAGTGATAATTACAAAACAATAAATTACATATATTTTAATAAATCCTTCCATAAAGTTCACATTTTTGTCACCAGTTGGCATTAAAGTTTTGATGCATGGTCCTTATTGTTTGAAGAGTTTTATTTTAAAATTTTATATTTTATTATATAGTCCGTGCATTTTGCTTTTATTAAAACGTAAATAGTTATAATTTAATGATCCCATTATCGTTCTCTTCTTTCTTTTCCCAGGAATAGTGTGAATTCATCTACGATGTCCTAGAGGAACACGCGACTTGATCCAAATCCTAGTTCCCAAAAGGGAGTTTTCTCTGCGACGGAAATCTCAGAAACATCCTTTAAAGAATATCAAAAAGCTGATGATGCTGATTTGCAAAAAAACGCCATGATTGAATGCAGAAGATTACGCGGAGAGTCGGGAGACAACAGAATGAAAAATAAAACCGAGAGCTATTGTTCCGCGTGAGTAATATAACCTATAATAACCTATATACAGTGTGCCTACTTAAGTTGGAACCATATGGAAAACTTTGTTATTGTTGGTTTTGTGAAAAAATTTACATACATACATATAGTCACGCCTTTTTGCCGTAGGGGTAGGCATAGACCACTTCCGCTACGGTTCTTACACTCATCTTTTACTTCTACTTTCATCAGAAAAAATTCATTCTTATTAAAAAGTTCTGCATGGTTCAAAACTTAAAAGGCAACTATAAGATATCAATTTTTTTAAGCCGTTTCCAAGTTTTTTAAAAAAATATACATTTTATTCAAGAGTAAAGTACCTTTATTTTTTACAATATAGAAGCATGTTATAAAGTAAAGTTATTTTGAATTAAAAGTTATATTTAAATATGCAATTACAACCATTAAGCATGAAAATTCAGGTTTGGTGATTATTTACGTATTTGTAGTTATAAATTTCAATATCTTATGAATTTATCTCTCTTATATGTTAAAAAATACAATACAAAGAATATTTAGTAAACAAGCATCTACTCATATTTTTGCAGTAACCATAGATTGACCATATCTACCCTTAAAAAAATCAAGGGGAGTTAAATCAGCAGACCTGGGAGGCCAAAATATATCTGAATACCTGTGAATCGCCTTTCCATTAAACATACTCGTATTTTCAAGTAGTACTCTAATGTTTAGTGTACGATGGATGGAGACACCGTCTTGTTGTAACCAAATTTTCATACGTTTTTGTAACAGAAAATGTCCAATTAATTTTTTTTTGTAAATATAACACCATAGGTTCGTTTGTATGCATGATATTTATGACGTTTTAAAATATTTGCCACTGTATTTTAACGATTTTGCGATACGCCACTGGAATGTACGTAAGCAAGCTGGGCGATATAGTGACGTCACAGCCAATGACAAGGATGTTCCAGTACCTTCCCGACCAATCTCGAATTTTCGATAGAACAGTTAGATACGGTTGGGAGCCTCTCGTCTTTTCTCTGTTCAACGTTAAATTTATAAATTGGCCTTCGTTCGCGAGAGTTAGTCAGTTTTCTAAAGTTAATGATTGTGTTTGCTAGTTGACATTTATTGTATTGTTACAAATATGTAAATGTGTTAATAAATTCGAACCCTTTGTGTGAATTAAAGTAAAATGTTACAGTATCTTTATTTCCCAAAGTATTTGTGATTAGAGAAGCTCTTTTGTGTAAGGACATTTTTGGTTCTTCTACGACAGAAAGCATCACTTCAAATTCAGTGTTTTCATTGGTAACCTGTTTTTGGCGTTTATTCTTAAAACTATTTTTAATACTTTTCACTGGTCTTAAATTTATTAAATATTTTTGTAAATGTTGAATGCACAATGTTTCTATGTGGATGTCTATTATTAAAAATATTTGCTGCCTCTCTGTGTGTTTTGTGATTTTCTCCAACAATTAACAAAATTCCTATTTTTTCTTCACGATTTATAGTAAATTTGTCATTTTTACATACCAACTCACTCTGACATTCACTGTCACATACTTTATGTCAGTTCATCCTAGAGTACGTTAAATTGTATCAAGTCAGAATAATTAATAGGGAATGATCAGTAAATAATCACCAAACTGAATTTTCTTGCTAAATGGCTGTAATTGTATATTTAAATATAACTTTTAATTTAAAATAACTTTACTTTATAACATTCTTCTGTATTGTAAAAAATAAAGTTACTTTATTTTTGAGTAAAATTCATATTTTTTTTAAAAAACTTGGAAACGGCTTGTAGATTGTAGGAGGGGTCGTGAAGGCTAAGCAGCCTCTCAAGCACCTCGACCTATCAGATCTTTTGTGCATAACCCTTAATCTATTCGAGGCCCAGGATTCCGAGACTTCGCACAAATTTTATCAATTTCCTGGGAGCTAAGTTCCTGAAACTTGAGCCTCTTGCAGAAAAGCGCTGGGCATTCGCAAAGCAAATTTTCTGCAGTCCAGCGAAGTTCTCGCAGTAGCAGCAACTACCACTCTCTGTTTTGCCCATCTTTTTCAGAAGCTGTTCGAGAAGCTGTTTGTTTTCCTTGGTGAAAGGCTTACTAGCCTATTTGCTTGTCTTTGTCCTGTTGGTTTATGCCAGTGAGATTTCATTTCATTTGTTTCCCAGCATCCAACCTCTTCTTTGAAGTGGGCCCTGAAGAGTCCACAGAATGGTTTTGGGCTGGAAAATTGTGTATTTGCCCCTACCTTAGCGAGGCAGTCTGCTTCCTCGTTGCCTCTAACTGACTTGTGACCTGGAACCCACATCCAAATGACCTGGTTGTTTGCTGTCAGTTGACTCAGGGATTGTTTACAGTCTCAAGTCAGCTTAGACTCACAAGTGTATGACTTCAGAGCTTTTAATACTGCTTGGCTATCTAATAGAATATAAATTTCTGCCCTTCGGGTGTCCCTTTCGAGGCACTCCTGGGCACATATCTCTATAGCATGTACTTCTGCTTGAAAGATGGTTGTAATGTTACCAAGGGGTTTTGAGAGCCTGAAATTTGGCACTGTCACGCCCACTACAACCATCAGTGTACCACACTAAAGCATAAAATCTGTTGGCTTTGACATGGATTCTAGGGAAATATTTTCCAAAATCTTCAAATGTCCAATCCGATTTCCATCTTTTTTATGTGCGACAATTTTAAAAACTATTTTTTTCGAAAGTTACTTTAAATTTCTTAATAAAAATATTATTACTTTTTTTTAGACCAATGTAACAACATTGCAAGCCGTACAATCTACCAAAGGATTGAAGAATGAACAACACAAAAAGGAACTTTTTAAAATGGCTTAGTATATTCTGTCCACATAGTATAATATGTATTTATTTACTTGTAATTTTCATATGTGAGTTATGCTTCTGTTCAGTCCACACTTGGACAAAAAAGAATAGCGATAGATAAAATAATTAAATATTTTATACGATCTTAAATTACCCTTTTAAATAAGTATTTAATTGATTTTATTTTCTGTTGCTGTTTTAAGTTGTTAAAAAAAAATTTATTTTCTATTTTTTCAATGATAGCCTGACAACTTTTCCTTTAACTTCTCACAGAGCCAAAGCTTAAGTCTTATGATACAATCAATCTCACATGACCTGCTTGGTAGATCAACCGCCCTGTTTCACAAGAACCAAATAATATCAGATATAATTATATTTAAAACAATTTTTTAATGTATGTGATTGTAATTGACTATAGCAGTATTATTTATTTTCTGTTTTGTTCAATGATTGTATCCTCAAATTTTCCTATATCTTCTCATAGAGCCAGAGCTAGTTTTATAAAATCAAACATGACCTGCTGGGAAGATCAACCGTTGTGTCACAAGAATCAAATACTATCAGATACATTTTTAAAGTGGTTTGTAATTATTACTTTCCTCGTGAAAACAGTAACATTCAAAAATTATTCACCGAACATCGACTTTAAAAATAGGAAATTTTTGAAAAACACAACATACAAAACAAATTAAGGGAAATTTTATATAGTTTTTAAAAAAAGTTGACAGATTAGCACTTTGATGGATTAGCGCTTTGCTCAATAGAGAAATATATATGTAATACACAAAAACATTATTCTTTTTATTTTATTGATAAGTAGTGTACTCAGCATTTGAAGATTTTATTTTATTATATAAACGTTTTTAATTGTTAAAATTGTACGTTTTAGATATTGAACATCAATAACTGCACTTAAATGTTGCCGTGAGTGTAAGATATGGAAACTTCTACTAGTCATTTGTTCTTGTTTGGTTTACTATCAATAAAAATGGTTAAAAGTGTGTACATAAAAAATCAGCAAAGTAAAACGTGTTGCCTACATCGCAGGCTTCTCCGGACATTTCACTTTAAAAATAATCTGCGAATAAATGACTTAAATTTATGCGTTTTGTAAACATACATTAGAATTCATAAATCGATTTTTTAATTATAACATTATTGACCAATAAAATAAGGTTCACAGTTGTTTTGATAGTAAAACTATTGTGTCTGAAAATAATTTTTATAAATATTGTGTACTTGTATTACTGCTCTGGACAAAAAGTAATAAGACTGTTTTTTTTTTTAAATACGCTCGCTATGAATATAGATGTGTATATTTATTTGGTAGTTTGGTTTGACTCTTGTAAACAATTGACATACATTTGACATTGCAGCGTTTTTTGTGTTTTGAAAATTGTAGCCAGCGATTTTTAAAATGGAAAAATCTGTGAACGACGAATTTGCATCAAATTTTATATAAAATTGTTGAAAGAGAACAATTATCTTCTTTTCTCTCGGTAAAGAAAATAAGCGTCAGTAGTGTTATTCTCTAACACTACTGCTACTACTTAGAGATAATGAGAGGGAAGGAAATAAATGTGTTTTTAAACAGTGACAGCCGTGGTTTTTCCTACTTGCCGCGGCGGACTTTACCCAGTACAATTTTCCCATAAAATGCATTGTTAAATTGTCTATTTAAGAGCACCGTGTGGTTGCACATTTATACGTTTTTAAAAAATTACTTTTATTTTAAGTAATTAGCAAAATGACAGTTTGTTAAAAAGATGTTCCTCAAAAATAGAAATCCATAATGTTGCAAACAACATAATTATTGTCTTGGATAGAAAATATATAGTGACACAGATTTAGATAACGGATACTTTGAATGCATTGGTAAAAAGAGTGTCATCGGACTTAATTAAAATTTATTTATTAAACAAAAGTCGAGTTAAGTAGTAACAAAAATCGACCAATTTGACATAGTAATTACAGAACAAAATCCAATGCAACTTAAATTTTGTGTGTTATATTATTAAAAAATTTTTCTTTTCGAAATGAAAGTAGGTTCATATATAAAATGGCAACATTTTCAAGTAAAAACGTAACTTTTAATTTTCTACAATTCTTAGATACTCCCATAATAATAAAAATGTGTTACAAGTTTGTGCATCTGTTGTATTAAACACATACCTATCAAATTTACTTACAGAGCAACTCATGGTGCTGCATTATCATTGGAAGTATATTAAGAAAAATGGTTAGTTTTTTATTACTAACCCTATTTCAATATCTTTGAAAAAATTAAATCTGTTAACTAATCTGAGGTACCAAATATACAGTGTGGAACAGCCAAATGTAATAAATTCATTGTCTAAATTATGCATATTTATAAAAAATCTCGAAGCACATCAATTTTGCATTATAAAATGACATCTAGAAATAAATAAATTTTATATCTACTTTGAACCTTTCAATTTTTTAAATGAAAAGTAGGGGCTTTAAAATGATGTATTACAAGCCCATATTTCCCATTTAATAATTTGGGACTTAAAACTGTCACTCGAAGGGATGAAATTTTTTCGTTGCACGATGTCATTTCATTACCTACAATTGACGTGTTTCGGGATTTTTTTTATAAATATGCACATTAATGGAAATAATTTATTCTTTTTGATTTTTCCACACTGTACTTTTAACGGCACTAAAAATGTAAAATAAAAACATTTTAAAAAGTTGTCTTAATTAATTAAATTCAATTAAATATTTTAATAATTGTTATTCAATTTTATTATGTATCGTTGTTCATTATATTGTAAACATAAAATTTAAATAAAAATTGAAATTATATCTGTTCTTTTATTTACTTCGTTTCAAAAGCATGTTTAATGCTACTCATAGTAATAGTTTAACAAAACTGTCATAAGTTTCTTAATAGTTTCAAATCTCTGTATTTATGCAACACAAAATGCGCAAAAATAATTCTCGTCCAAAATTGGTGGCGCCATCTAAGAAATAATAGCTAAACAAAATGGTGCATATTTTTAATTCTTAAATTATAATTATTTTTGTATGAATTAATATTTATTAAAAACTAAGAGCTCCATCTATTGGACAATAGCTAAACTTTCTATTTTAAAAAGTAGAAACCTGTCATATATTTTTGTTATTTCTTAAATTTGAATAATTTTTGCATAAATTAATATTTTTTAAAAACTAAGGGCGCCATCTATTGGACAATAGCCAAACTTTCAATTTTTAAAAGTAGAAATCTGTCGTATATTTTTGTTATACTTTTTAACAGAATAACAAAACTATCTTATATTTTTGTTATATATTAAAGAATAAACATTTCTTAAACAAAATACGGGGGACTTTTCACCCCCTTCTTCAGGATTTAAGACAGTGAGATTAGCGATGTGTTTGTTTATTAAAACCCTCCCGCCCATTTCTTTCCCACCTTTTCGAATACTTACTTTTATAGGACACAGTTGCTTGTAAAACAAAAACTTATTACTAGCGTCATCTTTTGGAATTTACAGAAACTTTAAATTTTGTTACAAATTCTTAACATTTAAATTTTTTACTGAATATTTGAAAATTTCTTGATTTATATAAATGGGAAAAAATTTAACTTCGTAAATTTTTGTCAGGCAAAATAAAAATTAATCAAATCTATTGCAAATTTTAACGACTTTCTTCTTTCTTTTTTACCAATTTTGCTAGAGATCATTTATGGAGGAGGATCGGAAGAGTAATAAAAATACCTATTTAATTTAAATATATTTATTTAAGCACTACAAAAATATAACAAAATACAAATGATCAACACCAATAAAATTACAATGAAAAAACTTACATGCTGCAAGTTAAATAGCAACAAGATGTTTGTTTTATTTCTAATTTACCCTACGTTTGCAGAATGGAAATTGATGTAGCAGGGGATGTTAATGGATTATTGTACATTTTTCATTAAAGCTTCATTTAGGATTTCCTATACAATATTACATAATATGCACTCATTATATTATATTAAACAATTAATTAAGAAATTAAACAATCCGTATGATGTCATTGGAAACCTGATAGGAACGAAGTTCATTATGCTATTCAAAAAATAATTTTTTTTATTTATGAATTTTGATCAGGGTAATTTGCAAAAAAAAAATAATAATTAGCGTTTAAATTTTTGATGCATAATATTATCATATTAATAAATTTACAATTATTTATAAACTTATGAATTAATGATATAAAAAATGGTTGTTAACATAGTAGTCTGATTACTTTCTCTTTCCCTCTCTCTGCAGGCACTAAGTGTAGAGGAAAAGAGATAGCGACTAACGCATTCTTGTTACGCACAGTTTTTGCTGGCTAGCCCCGGTCTCCGCAACTTGCGATAAGGAACTTCGTTTCAAAAAGAAATTTTTGTATAAAGTAATACAAATTTATTGCAAAGCTTTTAAATCTCGTTATCTTCAGTGGTTAAGATAAGAAGGCATTTTGGTTTTTGTTATAATGGTTATTGTAAGAAATAAAATTAATTATAAAAATTGAACAAACCACAAAAAACAGGTCTGTTACAAATACCAACATAGCCATTTACTAGTAACAGACGTGTTTTTGTGTTTTGTTCAATTTTTATAATTTATTTTATTTCTTACACTAACCATTACATCAAAAACCAACATGCCTTCTTATCATCTTATTCACTTTTTGGTACTAACTTTGAAGCACTAAAAATGACAAGATTCGAAAGATCTTTGCAATAAATTTATATATACTTAATTTCCATTTTAATTCTACACAACTGTATTAACGTTTCACATTTATTTATAATTAAGAAATGCTTAAAACAGATTTACATAGGTTAAAAGACTTAAAATTACCAATAAATCAGTAATGATATGTTATAAGAGATGTTTTCTCTCCTCTAAACATTTACCATTACATAAAACGTTTACCAAAAAGCTGCAAGGTTCGTCCTCAAATGATAGAACTGTTTAACATTTGAAAAACAATTACTTTCAAGAAATATCTTTTGCCATTTCATAAAAAAGTAACATCTATTTTTTTATTAAAATTAAATTAGAATCCAAGTCTAAAATACATTATCTTCTCAGGAGACTATAACTCATTCAAATTTTGTTTAAAGTAAGAAAATTTAGGAATAAATTTAAGGAATTTTCATCACAATACAATACAAAATTTTAATATTAAAAAATAGATGTACAGAAGCGTTTTTAAAAAAGTATTTTAAAATCACTGGACTATACATTTGATAAAACTATAATGACACAATAATAAAAGCATACTTTTACAATTACAAATAATTGAAATATATACAGCAGAATCTGTGAACAGTAAGTCTATATAAGAGCTAAAAGCTACTTTTCTTCCAATTTTCTTTTGTCCAATACTTCCTTTTAATCCATAAGAAAGTTCATAATCTGCATATCTCACCAAATTCATGTACAAGTAGAGGATGTCTCAACACATTTACACTTCGTCAGACAATATTCTCCTTTAATTTCTTGGACTCTTAATCGATCATCAGTTTGTCCCATTTAAGTCCCAAAAGTCTCTAATAATTCAAAAACACAAAATTATTAGCAACAAATTGTGTATCTAATTCATTCATAAAGATGTAATAATACATTTTTAGCAAAATACAAGTGAAACACAATAAGATAATTTGATTTTTATGCAAAACATAAAGTAATAAATCGATATTTTACAAAAGAGCGCCTTTTGTAAATTCATAAATATAAAAATGTATCACACATTCTATTTAATAAGTAAACGTTGATTAAAAATTAAATGATTCACAGAACAAAATTATTATATTAATAGGCTGAAAAGAAGGCAGCAGCTTGAATCAATAAACTTTAAATATGAAATATTATCTAATCAAGTAAAGCGGGAACTTAAATTTAATAATTTTTAGAAAAGTAATCAGCTACACTAAGATTTAGCAAATGTGATTATAGATCTACTTAAAATGCATTTACGATATTTAAATGAAACTAAGTAATTTATGTATAATAAATTTTTGAAACAAAGTTTTTATTTAGATTTTAAAAATATTAACATAAATCTAAGATGAAATAAAGTATTTAAGTCAATATATGTACACTAACCTTTTTTGGATAATTATCTGACATTTCCATTAAGTATTCTCAGTTCTAAATAAACTTCCTGATAATTTTCCTCTCTTGATATGTATTTCATTTTTACTAAATTCATTGTTAAGCATTATAGTAAGCTGAATATTTACTTTAAAGTAGAAAATTTTCTTTCAAAAAAATTAGTTAACTTTTCCTGGAAACACGAAACTGATTTAGAAAGATTAAACAAATTATCTAGATTTATAATCAAATCCCTGTCAAAACTGAATATTTTTTTTTGGGTTATAAATAAACATAGAACTAAAAGTCAGTCTTCGTGTTACTTGCGTCATGGAACAATAAGTTTTGTAGAAAAAAAATTTTGTGACTATTCAACCAACACGAAGGTTGAGCAGTTTGGAATAGCAGTTAATTAATAATAAGACTTCTGCTATAAATTTAGTGCTTTTGTTTTAAGCGTTCTTTAGCAAAAAACAAACGTCTTTTCTATTGCTTATAGCAAGATTAAAGTGGATGCGTTAATCATCAATAACATTTATTAGTAACGGTTAACTTATCACACACACCACTATTTTTTTCTGGCGTAAGTGTTTGCTATAACAAAAGTTGCAGTACATGAATAATAACGGGGTTAAGTAACCTAATAAAATAAAGATATGCACGTCAATGCTAGTTTGAATATCATGGTTTTGGAAGAAACCACCAGGTGGAACTATTGCCGTTGATTCCAAAGTGAGCTGCCATTGTATAAAGAATACATTCTTTTTACAATGGAGCTATGCTTCCGTTTTTAATAAATAAAAGAATAGATATCTTTATTTGTGAAAGAACTATAAAAGCAAAATATTTTTTCTGCAAGGGTTTTTGTTTTCATTTTGTTTATTCTTTTTCTTGTGGACTTTTTTTTATGATAAAATGAAAAGGAAATTTATATATAATCAGAAATTAATTATCTTTTTCAAAAATTACTTTAAAATTTCTACAAATCAATACTAATTTTTCCACACAAACGATACCAGAGAAAAGCCCTATCGGCATATTTGATTTAATTAACTTGAAGATGCACAACAGATTTCAACACAACGTACTTCATTAAAAAAATATATTAACATAAAAAGTAGAGATTTTTAAAGCAAGAATTCCAATTTATTATTGAAAAATTCTTATATGCTTAGAGTAAAAATATACTGGTACTCCAAATTCTACCAGAATCTTCATCTTTTTAAATTTTAGGATTGTATCTAATTTAATTTAAAAATCTTTAGACTATCACCATAAACGAATAACTCGAATGTCTCATTGAGTATTTGATATGAATAGATACACGTATGCAGAACGTTAAGTTTAAAAATCAATGTTTATACAGGTATACAATATTTATAAAATTGTTTTGAACGAGTTAACATTTTAATATAAAAAAAAATGTTAACGACATTATTCTTTAATAATTTTATAATTTAAGAATCGGATTAAAGGCTCGTTCTCATCTGGCAAGTATATCAAATGACAACGAGCTCTCACGTGAAACACCCCAAGCTAGGAGGTCTTGCCAAAAGGGTCGTTTGCCCTTTTGCTAAGATTGCCATTAGCCCACAGTTGCAGCTACTGGCCACCACACCCCCAGTCCTTCATGTGTATTGGGCTACCTCTCATGCCCCATCCTGAGGTCCAGAGGTAGCCGATGAAGCCAGCACACAAGAACACGATTCAGGGCGCTATACTATTAGTCTTAAGCGATAACGAGCCTTAAGTTTTATGACAGTATATATTTATACAGATAGTAGATATTGTTGTTGTTTCATGTGTATAGATAATTTTTTAAGTACTAACCTACTGTAATATAGGCAACACGTAATACGCAGATTTTTACCAATAACATATTTTGCATTTTTGTTGATAATAAATTGACAAGATACTAGCAGTATTTTAAAAACTTACATCCACTGCAGTATTTAGTGCATTGCAGTTCCAAAAATTTGCAGTTTTAACAAGAAACATTTGTTGACATACCAAATTGTTGGGAAATGCACTTTTTGTGATATAGACTTTTTGCTTGAATCAATAGTAGGTATATATTTTGGTTTGTTGCTATCGAAAATTTCTAACAAACAATCCGACGTTAGTGGTTTCACATATTTTTAAAATAATTTTTCAAAACAATGAAACTAGATCCTGCCAACGTTTTATTTGTTTAATCATATTCAATGGTACTTCCTTTCAAATATTGAAACACCTTCCGTGGATCCAAGTTTCATTTCATGATAAATTCTTCTTGCCATCTTTTCAATAAAAAAAGTTTATTTTTTAACAATAACCAAATCACAAACATTGAAAAAGTAAATTTTATTATTGACTATACAAGTCATTTCTCATCTTCTTCTTTGAGCTTGTGGGTACCATTACCAATATATTGGGTTGCCACCAGTGTAACTTAGTTCTAACTTGGGTTGCTTGCTCAAATTTCCAAGAGGCTCTTTGTATGTTTGGCAGCTAAAATTAAAGGTTACATTATAAAGCATATTTTTTATGCTGGACCTTTCATAAATTACATATAAGTGCTACTATCACTTGACATTGACTTAGCCCGCATTCAAAAATCAAGGCTAAAACAAAAGAAACATCTAGCAATTCACAATTATTCAATCTGTAGAAATGACGAGTTAATCGTGACAAAAGTGGTACGGCAATTATTATTAAATCCCACTTAAGGCACAATGAAATAAGAACAACTTTCAAAACCTGCATGGAAAACACTGCCATACAAGTACATCCAAGATACGGCCCAATGTCCAAATTTATCTTATCACTTTAGATTAGAGATTATATTAGATTGTAATGAGAGGCTTTTTTATACACTTCGACCTGATGGGATTTATTGTGTCCTCCCTGTGGTTAGGGCTCCTCCTTCAGCACCAGTTGTTTTACCTACTTTCAGAAGCTGTGGGGTTCTGGTTTTTCTTTGCCTAAGCACAGGAACCGGGACGTTGCCAGTCCCTCACAGTGGCATAGGACGTGTTCCACAATTTCTTTCTCCTCAAGACAGAAACGGCATTCACTGTTCTCAACCGCTCCTAACCTACAAAGGTGTTTGCAAAGTTGACACTGTTCTGTCAGCAAGCACACTATTACTCATAAGATCACTTTACCACCCACCTGAGAGAAACAATCATTCACTCCAACACTCAAGAAGAAGTATAAACTTTTAGTCCCACAAGTAATTAAGTGGCTCTGGACATGTGTCCACATGACCATGCTACTAACTGACACATCTAAAACTTGCAAACTGGATAACAATCATTTGATAACATGGGCTCTAAATGGGAACTGTTTCTATTCTACCCATTAACTATTCAAAACCAGATCAATAAAACAACATCTATTTACACCTTAGTCATTGCTTATATGGAATCATTAAAAAGAATTGTTAATATATCCTTACTGGGAAGGTGTATTATTTCAGACACAAGTATGTGAGTCCAATTTTCATTCAATTGACCTGACATTTAAAGTATTTTGTTATGTTTTATAGGTGCTAGGTAACTAATTGTTACGCTGCTAAGCAATAACCTTCCCAGAAAAACCAGCTACCACGTTCAAAATGCTGCTTTTTCAAAGATAATTTTATTGCTTTATTATTTTTTATTGGAGCAAGAAATTCCAAAAATGGGCCTTATTTTTCTACAAGTTTGAGAAAAACACGCCTTTGAAATGAAATGCTAGCTAGTAGGTACCTACTTGAAAAAATTAATTATTACTTACAAAGATATTTTTGTGATGAAATAAAACACCGATAGCATCGTCATCCAATATCAATAACACAACCACAACTCTCTCTCTGAACATACAATGTTTAGAACAAATTTCACAATATTGGCCTTGATAACTGTGTAAACATCTACATTGTACTATATTTCTTTAATGTTACCACTGTTTTAACATTTGCATACTTTGGTTGTTCGGTACTGATGAGAACAATGGTTTTTGGTACATAATGGGTCCATCTTTGAAGAAATATACAATAACCTCTTTGAAAAAACCAGCTAACACGCCTAGTTTGCTGCTTCCATGTTCAATTTGCTGCCTCCACGTTTAATTGTTGTACTTTAGTTTTTGATACATACACTAAAAAAATAAGAATATTTGAGAAATGGAATGAATACCCCCACCCTTAAAATGAGACTCTTCCACTTTCTAAAATTTAACCTGTAACTTTCTTCATGTTATTTTTGTTTTAACACAGGTCATATTGTTTTTTACTATGGTTTTTGCATTTAATCATGAAATCAGGAAAAATCGACATCATTTATCATAAAATTTAGTCATATAATAACTTAATACATAAAATTATGCATGATAAATAGAATATTGAGAAAGTTAGATTTTCGTTGGATCCACTTCTGTTTTTTTAAATAAAATACATAAGACGACTGGTCTTTTTAGTGCAGTAAAAATTACAAACCATTTAAGAGGATGACCAAAAGCATACAAAAAATAATTAGTGAGTGTTGAGTCAATAATAATTATAATAAATAAAATAAAAAGTGGAGCTTCCAAAATAGTTTAAAACGCTGTATAAGAATAAAAATCGTTCCTTGATTATTAGTAGACATAATAATGATTGTCAAAAATAATTGAAGTGTGTTTGTAAAGCCCAAATAATGGAATATTTTTCTTCACCACGACTATGCGAGCTACCCCTTAGTTCAAGTCTTTTGAATTTTTAAAAAATTTTACCGTTTTGTTTTGACCAAATGCTAAAAAATACAATTTAAATAACAGCTATTTTCTTAATGCCAAAAAAGTTTTTAACACCAACTTCAGCTGCTCAACACAAAAGGGGTGTGTCAAAGTGGTTTGTACACCTTCCCCATTATTTTCCCCACAATTTGTTGTGTTTGGCATTGAGAAACCATTCCACTTCAATAAAATAATTTCATTGTTTAGGATTCGTATCATCTCAATTACAAAATGTACCTATCATTTTAAATCTCTTTCAAAATCACAAGACTACACTAAAATTTATATCCCTCGTTAATAAATTTCCTTTAACTTCGCCATGTGGTTTAAAGCCCTCCCATTCGACAAATGTACATAGATAGCTGTAGTAAAACCTACCTGTAGTAGAATGCTTTTGTCTGCACGGTAAACGCTGGCTGGTTTGTCAGTCATGTTGCTTGCTATCCACATGGTATCGCAGATTCATAAATTCTATATAAACCCATTTGCCGTTTTTGAAAATAAATTCGGAATCCGGATCCCAGGTTTCTGCACAGTTGAGGAGTCTAACTTGATCGTTTGTCAGATTCACCTTTGCACTCCTTAGCCCGCATTGCATCTAAAAATTACCAATAATAATGTCGTTTGTTATTTTTGCATTTTAAGAATTTATACTGTATAACTGTTGCCCCTATTAAGTTTTGTATGTTACTTTGAATTTTCAAGGTTTTATTTTACTGTTTACCAAAAGATATAAAGCTGTTGGAATTCATTCCCGCCACTTCATCATTTACAAAGTTTTTCTCTGATGAATGCTAAGTGGTAAGACAAAAGAAGCAGCTTTCCTTAAGTTAATAAGAAATAAATTAATTACATATCTTAACTTAAAAATAGAATGCTGTTAAGGTGTTTACCAATAATGAGTATTAGTTAGATGTTGCTAAAAGTTACAAAAAAAACATGGAAAAAATTCATCAAGCCAGGTAAATAATAATACTTAATTTTCTCATGTTGTACCTATTTTATTTTTTTGACTATAGAAGTAATAGATACTTTATTTACTTGAAAAAGGTAGCAACCTTTATTGTATACAACAATGCATTATAGGTAAAGAATTATAGCTTAATTTAGCTACAGCTATTTAATTGACTGTTGTAAAATTTATAAACAAATTTCATTAACATTTTTAAAAATAAATGACTTTTTAAACTGAATTTATCAATTTTAAAAATATTACCTTAAGGTCGAAAAGTTTACATCCACAGTTTTTAGAGCGTATAATTAAAGAATATATTTTAATTTAATGAAACTCACCCAAGCAAATCCAAAATGTATTGTATTTCTTTCAAACCAGGAAGTCTCCAACATCATTGATATCCCCATTAAAAAATGGATTAGCTGCATTTTTTGTGTATTCCTGGAATTACTCTTGGATCAAGGCAGGAGCTTTTAAGTTGTTCTTTCTCCATTACTTCAACAACTTCAAGTGGTACTGGGCCCAATGGAATTTACTCTCAAATATCATCCAATCTACAGCATTTTTGTGTTCTGATTTTAAATGAACATTTGTTTAACTAAAGTTACTGGTGCATAAGTTTTCCAATTCGATTTCTTCCACATTAGCTAGAAGTTAAATATCAGATTCATTTATTTAACTGATACCGATTTGAAAGGATTAAATAAAATTATTTGATTTTATAATAAAAAAAATGTCAAAACTGATTTATGATTAGGTTATAAACATAACTAAAAGTCAGTGTGTTACTTGCGGTATGGAACAATAAGCTTTGTGAAAAAGAAGATTTTGTGACTATTCAACCAAGACGAAGGTTGAGAAGTTTGGAATAGCAGTTAATAAATGGTAGAAATACTCCTGCTGTTTTAAGCTCTCTCTCGCAAAAAACGAAACTTTTTTTTCTTCTATTGTTAATAGCAAGATTTAATTAAGTGGATGTGCTAATCAGTATTAACAGTTATTAGTAACGGTAAACTAATCACACACCTCTATTTTTTCTGGCGTAAGTGTTTGCTATAACAAAAGTTGCAGTACATAAACAATGACAGAGAAAGAAAGATATGCACGTCAATGCTATTACTTTGAAAAATATCTAATCATGGTTTTCGAATGAACCACCAGATGGAACTATTCCCAAGTGTGTTTCCGTTTTGTTTAAAAAAGGAATAGATATCTTCATTTATAAAAGAACTATTAAAGATGAATATTTTTGCAAAGGTTTACTTTTGGCTTTCATTTTATTTATTTTTGTTCTTGTAGACTTTTAAAATAAAAAGAAATTTTATATATAATCAGAATTTAATTAACTTTTTACTTAAAAATATCTATAAATCAAAACCATTACATTCTCCAAGACAAATGATACCAGAGCCTTTTTGTATATTTGATTTAATAAACTTGAAAAATAATATCATAGGTGCTACTACATGCAAGACGCACAAAAGAAAACGTTCCGTATCAAAAAACATATTCAATTAAAAGGTAGAGATTTCCTATGCAAGAATTTCAATTTATTATTCGAAAAATGCCTATATGCCTTAAGTCAAAAAATTCTAGGACTATGAGAATCTCAATCATTTTAAATTTTAGAATTGTATTTGTATCTGATTTAATTTTAACATTTTTAGACTCTCACTATAAATGAATCACTTGAATAATGTCCCATCGTGTATTTCACACAGTTAGCGACACGAAAACAATGTTTGTACAGGTATGCAATATTTACAAAATTAGTTTTGATATACAATATTTAACATTCTCGTGCCCCACCCTGAGGTCCAGAGGTGGCCGATGAAGTCAGCGCACAATAATAACCTTACACCCTATATAGGTCTGTCTGGCTTTTGCCTCTGGTGACACTTAGGGCCTGTTGGCCCATTGTATCTTGCCTATGGTTTATATCATTGTATCCAATCCAGTACTATTGTAACTTGTACAAGTTTTGTACTAGGTGGGAACAATATAGTTCTGTGTTGCTGGATGGCTGCCCAAAAATTACTTGTCTTTTGCGGTCCAGTGCCTCTCAGCAGCACAGTATGTATTTTACTGTTTCCGGATCCTTGCCACACAGTCTGTAGATCAGGTCTCCATTGTACAGTCCATTTTTGTTTTGGTGCTCCCTCACTGGTGCATCACCGATCAGAAGCCCCATAGTGATTCTTAGCTGATTCCTGTTCATTGCTAACAGGTCTGCCGTCCTTTGATGTATTCTTTTCCGTTTTTGTTTCCTGGGATGCTTTCTCAGTAGTTTTGTGTTTTTCCCTAATCTAGTCTTACTGTACACTTCGGTACCCCTAGCATCTGCCCTTGGTTTGGAGGAGTTTCCGAAGCTTTTCTTGCAAGTTCGATAACAAGCCTTAAAAGTAAAAACACATTTATACTGTTGTTTCACGTATAGCTAATTTTTTAAGTACTAGCCTACTGTAATATAGGCAACACGTTATAGTCACAAATAAATTATACCTACTGATGATTTTTTAAATTTATCCAAATCAAAAACGTGACAAAAATTTTTTAAACTAGTAATGAGTTTATAAATTTATACAAAATTGTGCTATTCATACCCGCCACTTCAGCATTTACAGAGTTTTTCTCTGATGAAAGCTAAGTGGTAAGACAAAAGAAGCAGCTTTCCTTAAGTTAATAAGAAATAAATTAATTACATATCGTAACTTAAAAATAGAATGCTGTTTACCAATAATGAGTATTAGTTAGATGTTGCTAAAAGTTACAAAAAATTTTTTATTAAGTCAGGTAAATAATACTTTATTTTCTAACGTTGTACCTACTTTATTTTTTTTTACTATAGAAAAGTAATAGATACTTTATTTGCTTGAAAAATGTGGCAACCCTTATTGTATACAACAATGCATTATAGGTACAGAATTATAGTTTAATTTAGCTACATCTATTTAATTGACTGTTGTAACATCACAAGTTTTTATTTATTAATTTAATATGAACAAATATAATTATAATATTTGCTACACACTAAACTTATGCATTGTTCCAATGAAAAGAGTTTACTTTAATTTACCTACTATAACTAACAATGTTGTTTATATGCTTACAAACTTGACAATAATTTTAAAATCAACATATATACCCAATGTTAGCACAAACTCTTAAAATACTTCCACATTTATTAACATTCAATAATGAGACTTATTAATTAAAAATGTTGCAATTTAAAATGAAAAATAAAAATATATCACCCTAAATTAGGACATACATTATGTTTTAAGCTTTAAAAATTTAAATACAAATTTCATTAATATTTTTAAAAATAAATGACTTTTAACTGAATCTATCAATTTAAATAAATCTTGAAAATATTACCTTAAAGTAGAAAAGTTTACATCCACAATTTTTAGAGCGTACAATTAAAAAATATATTTTAATTTAATGTAACTCACCCACACAATTCCAAAATGTATTGTATTTTTAGCATTTTTAGCAAAATACAAGTTTTAATGAAACATCATAAGATAATTTAATTTTTATACAAAATATTGAAGTCAATATTTTGTAAAAGAGCAAGTTTTGGTAAATTCATGAATATAGAAAATACAAAATAAAATTATAACAGGCTAAAAAGAAGACAGCAGCTTAAATCAATAAATTCTAACTTTAAATCAGAAAGATTTAACAAATGTGATTAAAGATCTACTTAAAGTGCATTTTTGAAATTTTAATGAAACTATAAAACTAAGTAATGCATGTACTATAATAAATTTTTCAGACAAAGTTTTTATTTATATTTTAAAAAATTAACATAAATCCATGATGAAATAAAATATTTAAGTCGATAATATGTCACTAACCTTTCTCTCTTGACATGCATTTCCTTTTTTACTAAATTAATTGTTAAGTCATAGTCAGTTGGATATTTACTCTAAAGTTTCTTTCAAAACAATTGATTAACTTTTCCTGAAAACACAAAACCGATTTTGAAAGATTAAATAAAATCAATTCTACAAATTATTTAGATTTATAATCTAAACTGTACCTTATCTTTTGGGCTATAAATAAACATAGAACTAAAAGTCAGTGTCATTGTGTTACTTGCGGTATAGAATAAGTTTTGTGAAAAAGAAGATTTTGTGACTATTCAACCAAGACGAAGGATGAGAAGTTTGGAATAACACTTAATTAATGGTAGAAATACTCCAGCTATTTTAAGCACTCCTTCGCAAAAAACAAACATTTTTTCTATTGCTAATAGCAAGATTTAAGTATATGTGTTAATCAGTAATAACAGTTATTAGTAACGGTAAACTTATCACACACCTCTATTTTTTCTAGAGTAAGTGTTTGCTATAACAAAAGTTGCAGTACATAAACAGTGGCAGAAATAAGTAATCTACTAAGAAAGATATCTTTATCATTTATGAAAGAACTATTAAAGACGAATATTTTTGCAAGCGTTTACTTTTGGCTTTCATGTTATTTATTCTTGTTCTTGTAGACTTTTTGTATGATAAAATAAAAAGGAAATTTATATATAATCATATTTTTACTTTAAAATGTCTACAAATAAAAACCATTAAATTTTCCAGCACAAACGATATCGGAGCCTTTTGGCATATTTGATTTAATAAACTTGAATAATTATATCATGCGTGCTACTACATGCAAGATGCACAAAAGAAAACAAAATAAAACGTTCTTTATTAAAAAATATAATAATCAATTAATAATTAGAGATTACCTATGCAAGAATTTCAATTTATTATACGAAAAATGCCTATATGCCCAAAGTCAAAAAATTCTAGGACTATGAGAATCTTCATCATTTTGAATTTTAGAATGGTATTTGTATCTGATTTAATTTCAACATTTTTAGACTGTCACTATAAACGAATCACTCGAATAATGTCCCATCGTGTATGTCACACGGTTAGCGACATGAAAATAATGTTTGTACAGGTATGCAATATTTACAAAATTAGTTTTGATATACAATACTTTATATTCTACTATAAAAAAAATGTGAATGAACAGTTTGCCCTCTTGCCAACTTCCTAATTTTTACTTTATTAATATAAAAACAAAAATAAAAGAGCAAATTCTTACTATTTTTTTATTAACAGTGTGTCCACGGATAGAGAAAAATTTTTATTTTTACTATTATCGAAAAATGGACATAAATACATATACTCGTAGTCACAACTTTTTCCCATAGAGGTAGACAGAGACCACTTCTTTTCGCTTGCCACGGTTTTAACACAAATCTTTTGCTTCTTCTACTTTCATCAGCGATTTGATACACGCTCGTCGGTTGCTGGTACTCTTTTCTTCAAAACAATTTCGATCTGATCGAGATACGTTCGCCGAGGTCGACATCTACCGACTTGCCCATTCACACTCGCCTTATAAATCTGTTTCGTCAATCGTCTTTCATCCATCCTTTCTACGGGTCCAAATCTAAGCATTTATCTTTGTAACCTCATCTCTTTTACACAACAGCGTTCCCTTATCAAAATACATTCATTACTTTATCCATCAGAGTTACTACATCCAAACTTGATATATTATATTAGTGCTATTAGTGTCGAATTCATAGTTTTCGGAGTCGGTGAGTTTGGTAGTAATATTCCCAAAGCAAACAAGCCAACGTATGGACAAGACAACGTCTGCCGGGCCGCTATTTTTATATAAAAGCCTTCTTTAGGCCAATGCTCAAGTCATATTAGTATCATCTGAGGAGGAGTTGCAGGCGATGGTTAATATTACGAATGATGCCCTAAAAATCAAAGGGATAAAAGTAAATGTAAGCAAGACAAAAGTAATTGTTTTCGAAAGAAAATAAATCATGACAAAGTGCGAGGTGCCGATTGAAGGAGAAAGAGTGAAACAAGTAAGTAAATGAATTTGTGTACTTGGGTTAAAAGTTAATAAGAAAGTATGACTATGCATGATATTGAGCGAAAGATTTTGGCAGGGAAACAAACGAATGGGGCAGCCAGAATGACTGGCTGTGCATAGAGGAGTGCCAGTTCATATACTTATGTACGATAGTAAATAATGGGTTTATTAGAAGAAGCACGAAAGTAAGAACAATGCTGCAGAGATAAGTAGTTTGAGAAGGAAAGTTGAAGTGACTCTGATTAATGAAGTGAGGAATAGTGTGGTAAAGGAACCTTTAGTGTGAAAGAAGATTTGAAAACAAGGGTAGATAAAGGAATGCTTAGATGGTTTAGGCACGAAGACAGAATGGATCTCGATCAGATCGAAATTGTTTTAAAGAAAGGCCCAGGTCAAGGATACCAGCAACAGACGAGCATAAATGAAAGCGCTGATAAAAGTAAGAGAAGCAAAAGGCGTGCGTAAGAACCGTAGCAAGTTAAAAAAAGTGGTCCGTGTCTACCCATACAGAAAAAAGCAAATATATGTATGTATGATTGTAGAGTTTACTTACCAGACAGATACACCACCTGAGTTATTACAAATAGCTACCAGTCAGTGTAAACAATAGTTCTAAAAGTAAAAAGATAAAAATGAACATATCTACAAAAAACTTGTAAAATGGACTAAAGAAATAATAAACTTATTGTTCCCCATTTTTTTAACCAATAAAACATTTATGATCGGCAATTGACTGGGTGCCCCAACCACCAAATAAGCTAGTTGACTTTCGTTACTGAATTCAAAAAGCCTGGAATAACGTTCCTCAGGATAACAGTTTATTGTAACACACATTCTGTATAAATTTTATTAAAATTGGTTACCTCTTACTGGGTTTTCGGATTTTTTTTAGTTTGTCTCCTTAAAAACGACGGAACTGTAAACTTATGTCAAAAACCGCCTAGGGGAACCTTAAACATAGGCAACGGCTTCATATACAATTTTATACTTAATGCTCATGATAATAATAAAAAATATTTTTCTGGTATCCATGTTCATGTATAATTTTGCAAATTTTATTCTCAAAAAAAATATTTTCAACTGATACTGTGGTTTTTTTTTTAATTTGACGCTTGAAAATATATATGTCATACCGATTAAAAAGAAGGCTTTTGCCCAGTTTGTATAGCCTTTGCTAGTTCTCCTTGTATATATACATATATACATATATATATATATATATATATAATAAAGTCCGACAGCGAAAATTAGGTGTGAGAATTATAACTGCTGTATTTACCTTCATATTTTTAATACATAGGTATAAGTGGGTCGATTATAAATCAGAAAACAAAATACTGCTCTGGCTATATGCCTACGACAGGCATTGAATTACATCTTATATATAACCGTGTATACTACCCCATCACAGGAAGCAAGATATACAGGTGCTTGTTAAATAAGAGAAAGGGCTATTGAATTTATTTGCTCAAAGAAACCACCTTTATACCGGTTTCGGAGTTATTGCTCCTCATCAGTACAGAGCAGGTTTTCTCGAACTATTGAACTATAACTATTGAGTTTCTATTCTTTATGAGGTTCTATGAATTCTATATGTCCTCCGCCTAATTTCATTATTTGGAATATGCTCTCTCCTTGCATGCGACAGGCTCTTCTAACGTAGTCCATCTCCACACAGTCTATCTTTCTTTTGGTCTTTTCAGTCATCATTCTGCCCCATACGTTAGGATAGGTTTTACAACTGCTGTGTGGATTGTTTTCTTAGTCCTTAAGCTAATTTGGTTGGACCAAATAAATGAGTTGAGAATATGTACCGTTCTCTGACCCTGTTGTGATTTGTATTTTATCTTACGTTCTGAAGATTCTTTGTTCGAGATTAGGCTTTCCGCTTTCGCACTTTTTTATTTTTCGTAATTCTAGATCCTGATCTTTGTCCCACTCTCCTACTCGCATATATTCCGTTTTTGTCATGTTCATGCTCATACCCCATTTTTCGTATTGTTCATGTAGTTTCCTAAGCATGTAATCTGCATCTTCTTCGCAGCTAGCCATTATTACCTGGTCATCCGCAAATTACAGCGTCGTCAAACAGTGATCATTGATTTTCAGACCCATTCCTGAGCTTTTCTGTCTCCACTTGCACAGTGCTATTGGATGTATATTTTGAATAGGGTAGGAGATAGACAGCATCCTTGCTTTAGATCCTTCGTGACATTAAATGGTTTTGAAAAAGTATGTTCTGTCTTAACTCTTATTTGCGGGTTCTTGTACATACTATGCAATGCTCAGTTCTCCTTGTACTCCCGTTAAAAAAAACATAAAATACAAATTTTTTAATGTTTTACGAAACTGAATTATAGGCATCCAACATTTCTCATGTATGTATAAATGGTGGTAAAGAGTAAAAATAATGAGTTATTCAAATAATGCAGCAAAAATCATTGACCAAATTATTGTTACGGTATTTACTTCTTGGGTTCGGTAATTCTAAACTCTCAGTACAGTAACTAAACAATTTTTATTCCAATATTTTTACACAATAAATTTTACTTTACAAATCACTTAGATATTTACTTTATAATTACTTTAAATACTTGACTTCGAACTAATTAAACTTAAACTGACTTCTTCGCGACTACTGTCATTTTATATTTCCAAATCATCGTTCTAGACGAATCGCCATCATTCGAAACTATAAAACCTTTTTCTGGAGAGTGCTCGAATAATCCTTTTACCATTTCGAAACCATTAAACGCAGTATTCCAGAATTTGCCGGTCATTTCTTTTGTTCCAATCGCCACGCCGGCATAATAAAGCAGTCCCCTAATTGTGATCGACTCGCTGACGCCGACAGACACAGGGCCGGATCGTGACATTATTATTAAAATTGTTACTCGTATTCGCTATTTGGAAATATTAAAATTAATCATTATTAGGTAAAAATTTAATTTGTTAGTATTGATGTCCTAAAAAAAAATAAAATGATATTTTAAATAATTATTTTGGTATATTAAATTCACAATTATCACAATTACAAAACTATTACTTTAAAAACTTTCATTAAAAATGTGATAACCATCTTCTTCAATTACATCATTACGTCATTGCATTAAGAATATTAATGATTTGCAATAAATAATCGTGTATTTTTAAGTAAAAGTTAATTTTGTTAAAAATGTTATTAAACAAACATGTGATAAGTAGTTAAAAATGTTAGATTAGTATCAAATTAATAAAATTTGTGATTTAATTTCGATTACGTAAAAATGATAATGCAATTTATAATGTTGTATTTTTTAAGCTAAATAAAATGAAATGGACAATTACAGGCAAGCGGTGTTATTAAGTAAAGTTTAACTATGTGAAATGCATAAACAATAATATGTTGTAAAATTTTCTAGGCGCCAAAAAATACTAGTATGTACCATTAAGCAAGTTTAACACGCTTTTAGAGTTAATTAAAATAAAAAGTAAAAAATAATTCTTAACATAGTAATAAAATTTCTGACGAGAAAATTAATGTCACTGTTCTAAAAGCGTGGGGTGCTTTGTATGGCATTTTTAAACTAACTCTGCGATTCGGAATGAAAGCACCCCACGCTTTTAGTACAGTGACATTAATTTTCTCGTCAGTAATTTTATTCCTATGTTAAGAATTATTTTTTACTTTGATTAACTCTAAAAGCGTGTTTTTTAGTTTTTTTAAACTATAATTTATTTTTCGCTATTTAGTTCGATTTGTTTTACTTACTAAAAAAATTATGTTTTAAATGATAAAAGCTCAAAAGGAAAGTATCAGCCGGAAATTTAACCCGGGCCGCCCGCGTGGCAGGCGAGTATTCTACCACTGAACCACCGATGCGAAAAACTGTGTTTATATTTGTTCGGCGCGCATGCGTAGTTCACGCACTAGTTCTATCTCTCTTACTTTCATGCAAAGGATCCCCGAAGAAAATTATGATCCTGGTGAAAGTAATCAGGATAATAGGATATTTAATCAAATTATTGCATTGTCGTCGGTCTTTGACAAATGTGCAAGATTTAAATTAAATCTGATCGCTTAAAGTAGGGCAAAATCGAGACCAAAGAGTTAATTTTTTTTTTTTTTATGTTCTGGTTCCCACGAAAAGGGATATCATGTAATGTTCAGAGAACATCGTGGGAACCAAGGAAAAGAAGGTAGGAGTTGGTGTTCTTCCTAAATTTCTGGAGGTTGTATGCCTCGGGGAACACCTCCCTAGGCAATGAGTTCCAAAGCCTCGCAATTCGTTGGATGAATGAGTCTTTGGAAAGTGATGTTCTGCAGGTATCCAAAGTGACCACGAAGGGGTGTGAAGACTGAACTTGACGGGTTAATTTTGAAGAGACTGCCAAAGGAGGAACGATTGTTGATATTTCAGAAGAGCATCGCCCATGAAAATATCTATAAAATAGAGACAAATCGCCAGACAAGTGAGCGAGTTTGTAAGCGAGGCATCACCGACGAGACGAATTGCCCTTTTTTGGACAGAATCCAGTAGCTTCAGGATATGTTTAGGTGCTGCACTCCAAATATGGGAACAGTACTCCAGTACAGGTCGGATCTGTGCCTTATAGATCATAAGCAGCTGACTGGAGGTGAAATAGCTCTTGGCACGAAACAAAAAACCAAGTTTTTGGGATGCACTTTTGGCAATGGACCTCACGTGATTTTCTCAGGAAAGGTTATTGCTGATAGTAAAACCAAGCATCGATATGGATGACTTCAGTGGTATGGTTACTCCTGACAAAGTTATGTTAGGCACAGTGAGATCGGCTTTTCTAGAGAAAAGACAAGACAAACAAACAAACATAGAACAAACATAGAAACATAGAACAAACAAACATAGAAGCAAACATACAGGTGAAACTACTATAAGCGTGTTAAAAAGATCATTAATTAGTAAGACAAAATAAATATTGGAAGCACTGTACATTTTTATATCCAATAAACTAATCACGAGCGTTATCACAAATGACGGACGCACATCCAATATTTTAAAATAATGGTTAATAATCCGAACCAATTTAATCTTTACAAATCACACTCATTTGTTCTTACTAACAAAACAACTTTCAACAAATTGTATCAGGCATTTTTAAACAGCGAATGTATGATTTTGGTTGGCAGTGCTTGCACACACACGATCTAGCTTGGGATCAGAATAAACGTATACCTTGTATGTATAACTTGGACGCCAGAAACTAATCAAGGGTTCGAAAGTATTAAAGTAGCTTTAACAACAACACCGATTCTTACTAGTCCAGACTTTAGTAGAGATTTATTTTTGATGTGTGTATTTATTTATTTATCGTATGGCATACATCACATAAAATATTGTATAAGTTAACAGGACAACATATAGCACAATGTACAAACAGTGTAAAAATGTAAAGTATAAAAACACAAAAATATAGCATAATTACAGTTGAATGTCTAAGTTGTTAATATAATCAATTGATTCTGGTGTCGCTGTCAGGAACTCATTTGGCTGACCTCCATATGCCCTCAGGTTGCAATCTTCCGTGATGCGGCGGATCGTCCGGTTAAGTGCTACCCATGTCTTGCGTGGTAGTTCAAAGCCGGCTGGGGGAGTTGTTATGCACGGCATGTTTAGAAATTCCTGTTGGGCTGCTTCGGTCCATTTCTGCCTCCACTCATTTATTGGGTTGAAGTCAACGGCCTCCAAGTTTAGAGCCGTTTTGATGGGGGGTTTTCTTGAGCGCAACCTATTCCTGTCTATGTCCTCGATGTCTCTGTTTATTGGTAGGTGTGGGTTTTGAATAACCTTGTTGTACTCTCTGACAAGTGCAGTGGATCTCCGTATCGATGGAGGAGGGATATGGCTTTGAACTGGTAGCCAATAACTCGGTGTAGATTTAATTGTGCCCGAGATTAAACGCATCGTGTGATTCAATTGAACGTCGACCATTTTGACATGAGGGCTGTTTAGCCAGACCGGAGCACAATATTCCGCCGTAGAGTAGACCAGCCCTAACGCGGAACATCGAAGCGTCGTTGCGGAGGATCCCCATGAAGTGCCACAGAGTTTTTGTATGATGTTATTCCTTGTTTTGAGTTTTGAGGCAGTCTTAGTTAGGTGTTGTTTGAAGGATAAAGTTCTATCGAGAGTAACTCCCAGGTATTTAGGATACCGGTTGTGGTGCAGCAGCCTGTTACCAAAGCTCACATTGAGTTCTCTATTGGCCATGCGGTTGTTTAGGTGAAAACAAGCAACCTCCGTCTTGCTTGCACTAGGTTGGAGTCCCCAGTTGTGAAAGTATTTCTCTAGGGTTTCCAAGTCATCTGTTAGCACTTCTTCCGTCTCTTCAATCGATTTGCTTCTGGTTGCTATTGCCCAATCATCAGCATAGCCAAATTTTCTAGATCTTGTTGTGGGCATATCCGCAATGTAACAGCTGAACAGGAGAGGAGCTAATACTGAGCCTTGAGGTAGGCCGTTATTGAGTTTCTTCCAATCGCTCAGTGAGTTTCCCATGACAACGCGAAATAATCTATTGCTCAGCATATTATCGATTAAACCCACAGTTGTTTTACAGGGTATTTGACGTAGGAGTTTATAGAGCAGTCCTTGTTTCCAGACTGTGTCATATGCTGCAGTCAGGTCTATGAATGCGACGGATGTTTTGAGCTGCTTCTGGTATCCGGCCTCTATATAAGTCGTAAGTGCCAAGACTTGGTCGGTACAGCTTCGCTTTGGCCTGAATCCAGCTTGCTCGACTGGTATGCTTTCTAGGATCTTCACGCTTATTCTATTGTATAAAAGGCGTTCTAATAGTTTATAACTGGCACTTAAAAGCGCGATTGGGCGATAGCTCTCTGGTTTGTCATTTGGCTTTCCTGGTTTTAGGATCGCTATTATCTTTGTTTGTTGCAGTGAGCGTGGGATAATTCCTGTGTTTAAAATATTAGTGTAGAATTTTGCCAACCAGTTGCGGGCACTTTTTCCTAGATTTATTAGGAATTCCGGGTGTATACCATCGAAACTTGGAGCTTTACCTGACTTGACACCCTCTAGTGCCTTCGTAATATCCTCAAGGGTGAAGGTCCGAGAGTATGTTGAATGTGTTTCGGCGGCGGCTTTTAGGCGTTTAAGCTCCCTCTTAATTTGGGTGGAGTGCTTTGATGTGTGATGCTAGCGATGTAGGAGTAGGTACTCTTTCAACTGAAAGATGGTTTAGAACACGCTGTAGCCTATGTGAGTAAGAAACTTGCTAAGGCACAAAGGAAATATAGTACGACTGAGCGCGAATTGCTCGCAGTTTTGTTAGGTATTGGTTTGGCTAAATAACATGAAAAAACTTTCACCTCGCCTTGCGCACTGAATTCTTAAGTTATCTCAATATAACTTCTCTATTTTTCATCGCAAAGCCACAGGCACAGTAGAAGCTGATGCTTTGTCGCGTATTACTAAAGTTAATGTTTTAGATATTTCTTTGTTAAAACCTGACAGTTGGTACATTGATATGATTAGTAAAGTTCAGACTTCACCTGAAAAGTATCCTAATTTTAAAGTTGAAAAAAGTATTTTGCATAAGCATATTTTTAATAGAATTAGGTCTTTAAGTAAATGTTAGCGATTAAAAAATAGTTGTACCGAAGAAAAATAGAGAAGCGATTTTTAAAGAATTTCATGATCACTTTGGTATTCATAAGACATTAGAGGAAATCTGTGAATTGTACTATTGGCATAGGTTAGGTTAGGTATCATGTGATTGGGGCGTAGGTCGCCCCTTCACTGCGACCTTTAGAAGGTCTATTGTGGCAAACCTTTAGAGGTTACAGTTTACCGCACAATCCAGCCCTTCTCACGAAGTTCATGGTTGTATAGGGTGAGATTTTCTTGAAATCGGTCATATCTTAGACGACAGTGTCCTGTAAACAGTGCTGTTAGAATTCGTAGGTCAGACCTGCTCCATTCTAGGATCTGCTTAGTTGTGTTTCTCGAGGGTTTAGGTAAGAACGCCTTCGAGTGAGTCAACCCTGGTATATCGGACCAGTACGTGAATATTTTTCTCTCCGCCCAGTCCAAAATAATTGTTTTGGCGGCACTTGTAGTGACTCCAAAGACCAGTGAACGCAGATTCGGCCCCCTGTTTTGCAAGGGAGTTGGATTTTTTAAATTCCCTCCACCACCTGGTGCCCAGGTACCCACAGGAGGGTCACTCTGTTGTTCGGACCAAGGTACTCCAGGGATTCGATGCAACTCCATACAAGTTTAGAATTTGTCTTGTTGGAGCTCAGTGCTTTTAAAGCAGTCTGGCTGTCTGATATTATACTAATGTTTTTGTTTGCTAGAGGTCTGTTAGTCAGCTGCCTTGCACACAATTCAATAGCGAAGACTTTAGCCTGAAAGATTGTAGCATACCTACCAAGACTGATAGATATTTTAATCTTTGGTTTCCTGCTGAAAACAGCAGCCCCAACTCCACCTGGGGTTTTTGGCCCATCTGTGTACAATACGTATTCAGCCTCTGGGAAGAGGATTTCACCCCTCATCCATTATTCTCTCTTCGGAAAAAAACTTTGAACGACTTTTCTACGTGTATGTTTGTGGCTAGCATGTCAGGAACAATCCCAAAAATTTGATGATTTTTTGTTTCACTCAATATCCCGAAGTGGACCGAGTTGCTCTTCATTAATTTGCCTTTCCAGAGACAGAAATTTGTAGGAAACTATCCTGACCTCCCTCTCTAAAAGAATATCCAGGGGAGGAAGATTTGAGAGGTGTTTAATCGCTGCCGTTGGTGAGCTGGACATAGTTATGGCCAGGCATGCCAACCGCTGAAGGCCAGCAAGCTTTGCTCTAGCTGTCTGTTGTAACCCTTTGGTCCACCAGACTACTGAACCATACGTGACCATAGATATTATCATTGTTCGATAAATCCAGTAAATCTGTTTGTCGCTTATTCTTCTGAGATTTCAGAAAAAAACCTGGCTTTGTTTATTGTTTTTCCAGGTGTGCGTTCCAGGTGAGTATTTTATCCAGAACTACACCCAGGTATATCACTACCGCCACAAATGGAATGCTCTCTCCGTATAGGACAGGCTACCGAAGCTTATCTAGCTTTTTTCCTTCTTGTAAAAGGGATAATTACAGTTTTCCGGGAGTTGACAGACATCTGTTCCCTCTCGCACCATCTGTATACTGTGTTGAAGGCTTCTTAGAGAACGTTTGAGATCGTCGCTTTAAATTTTCCTTTAACTATTACAACCAAATCATCTGCATAGCATTGAAAATCTACACCCCGCATAGGGGCATAAGATGAGACAAACAGTATATCGCTATGTTAAACGTTGTAAAATTTGTGCTGCTTGCAAACCTACTAATTTACCTCAAGCTGGTCTAATGGCAATTTCTCTTTCCCCTTTCAGTTAATATCTTGTGATTTTATAGCAACTTCAAAGAACCAAAGTACAAATCACAATAGACCATCTATAAATATTTATAACGACAACCTGGAATGGGTATCCTCTTTCCTTACAAATATCTTGGTACATGGTTAACTGAAACAGCAGAACACACAAAAGAAATCAAGTGTCGAATTAAAGTAGCTCGCAGCGCTTTTATAAAAATAAATAAAATACTCTGCAGCCAAGATATAACATTAGAACTGAAAACCAGAATGCTAAAATGCTATATATTTCCCATTCTATTATATGGAATAAAGGCTTGGACACTTAAATCAGAAAACATCAAGAACATAGAAGCATTTGAAATGTGGTGTTATAGGAGGATGCTAAGAATACCATGGGTTGACAAGGTTTCAAATGAGAAAGTGCTACGCCGAATGAATAAAGCCAAAGAAATTAGTAACATCATAAAAAGGAGAAAATTAGAATATCTAGGACATGTTCTAAGAGGAGATAGATTTAATATCCTTAAGCTCAAGGCAAAATCAAAGGCAAGAGAACGATTGGCAGAAGAAGAATCTCTTGGCTGCGCAACTTGAGGGAGTGGTTTGGTTGCACGTCCGCAGAACTCTTCAGGCGGGCGATTGATAAGGTCCGAGTAATGGTGATGATTTCCAAACTCCGATAGGAGCGGAATTTCAAGAAGAAGATTTTATAGGACCACATCCACGTTCTCATATGGGTAATCAGTTTGCATTAGTAGTAGTAGGTTGGTTTTCAAAATTTACTTTAAATCATACTAGGCGTAAAGCAACAGCTCTCGTTATCGTAAAATTTTTAGAAAATCGGGTATTTTTATAAAAGGGAACACAGGAACTCAGAGAACGCAGGAACTCAGAGAAAGCTGTGGTGTGAAAGATGTGGTTACAAAGGTAGATAAAGGAATGCTTAGACGGCTTGGACACCTATAGAGGATGAATGAAGGAAGATTGACGAAACAGAATTATAACGCGAGTATGAATGGGCAAGTCAGTAGAGGTCGACCTCGGCGAACATATCTCGATCAGATCGACATTGTTTTGAGAAAAGGCTAGGTCAAGAGTACCAACAACAGACGAACATGTGTGAAAGCACTGATAAAAGTAGAATAAGTGAAAGATGTGTGTAAGAACCGTAGCGGAAGTGGTCTCTGCCTACCCCTACGGGAAAGAGGCCTAACTATATGTACTTATGTATGTATGTCTCAATTATGAAAATGTAATTGTTACGGTAAGAAAATAATTAATAAAATAGTAAATAAATTACAATTGTTACAATTAAAAATCATATAAACAATTACAGCTTTAATTATCGTAACAGTAATTTAATTATTTCTTCAGGTAATTGTAGTTAATATTTAACAACACTGCCCAAAATCGTGTAACGAAAAAGGAAAATTAGTCCGTTACAAATTAACTTTGTACGCCCACTCATTATTTAAATAATTACGGTAATGCACATTTTCTCTAGCTAGTTTATATTTACGTAAAAAATTCTGCTTAATTATTAAAAATTCCATATTTGCATTAGACGAGTTGTCAATTAGAGATCGACAAACCGAAGAAAAAGGACGAAACTTCGCTAATGTATGTACGTTATCTTTCATTTGTTGTAACTTTCTTCGAATGGAATAAACTTAAAGATTAAATTAAAATCCAACATGTCATTTTACTTTCGTTATTCCGAAATAATCATTACAAAAAATATTCACTGTTTACTTTCAACTTGACCGAATATATGGTATTACGTTTTTTTTTATTAAAATGCAATTAGTTTGTAACATCCCATTGAAAAATTAATTAAAAATTATATTTAAAGGTTACTATTACCTATTGGTGGCAAAAGTAGGACAAATGCCTTGTTAACGTTTAATGGTTTTTATTGGAACGTCGAAATAGACAACCTTTTTTATTCCTCAAAACTTAACCATGTTTCTGATCTTTTTTACATCTTAAAAAGTCTTCTTCTTCAGGTGCCGTCTTCGTTGCGAAGGTTGGCAATCATTAATGCTATGAGTAATTTTGAAACAGCAGATCTAAACAACTGATTTGTTGTGCATCTGTACCAGTCACGCAGTTTCTTCAACCACGAGTGGCGTCTCCTTCCGACACTTATTCTGTATTTTGATCCCCTCATAAAATGTCCCAGATACTGTAGTTCTCGTTTTTTAATGGTCAGAATTATATCTTTTTCTTTGTTCATCCGTCTTAGCACTTTAGTATTTGTTATTCTGTCTATGCAGCTAATTTTTAGTATTCTCCGGTAAGTCCAGTGTTTGAAAGCCTCTATCTAGTCTTCTTATATCTTCCTTTTTCAGGGTCCATGCCTTCATGGCATAAAGCAGCACAGACAGCACATATCATCTCAGCAATCTGATTTTCAAGGCCAAACTGATATCTCTTGTACAGAATTTTTTTTTCATTTTTATAATCGCTGATCTTGCCTTTTCTATTCTAATTCTTGTTACCTGGGAGCAGTCGTTGTCTTTGTTGATAATGGTACCGAGGTATTTGTATTTTTTTACCTGTTGTACTGGTTGGTTGTGTATATAGATTGTTTGTTCTTTTGCCAATAAACATGAGTTTAGTCCATATTTTTCGCTTTTTTCATTTACTTTGTTCACTAGTATTTGTAAATCTTGGAGTGTGCTTGCTATGAGTACTGTATCATTCTTCATTTACTTTGTTTACTAGTATTTGTAAATCTTGGAGTGTGCTTGCTATCAGTACTGTATCATCAGCATACCTTAATTTACTAATGGATATTTCGTTTATGTTAACTCCCCTTGTTTCATTGCTTAATGCAGTTTTCAAAAAGTAAGTCAGATTAATCCTAACCTAAAAAGTAGAAGTCGGCTTCACCTCGGCCAACAAACATGTGCTCTGAAACATTTCTTACTTCACTGCTCTAGATATGTAATATACTATTACCTAATTCCTTGTGCCTAAAATAAGTAGTAAATATCTATTGTTCCACCAAAACCTTGCTTCTGTGGTCAGGACAACATTTCGAAATTCACATGTTTTTTAGAACATTCTTAATTCACATTTAATATTGGATGAAGTTCCCTAAACATTTAAAACTATAAGAACTGTCAAAAAGTTTCTGCTACAAACCAAAATAATTTAGAAATGTATGTAATATTTTAAAAGTGTCTAGCACTCTCTGGGACAATTTAGAAGTACCAATAGAAGTATAAAAGTACAGGTGTTTTAAATCAACATTTTAGTTCATTTTATTGGTAAGTAGTATAATAATAACTATATTATAGATACATAGTAATATAAGATTATGAAAGCATTAGGAGATTGCTTGCTCTCAGCAACGTGCGTGGAAAGGTGAAGCTAAAGTGAAATCATTTTCTGTGAAATATATGCGAGGTCTACAAAGTATACGAGTACTTTGGCATGAATTTTCGCCAGCGAACATTGCAAGAAAACTCTTTAAAGTAAGTTGCACAACTGATGCTTGCTACATGAAATATAAATAATTTAGTACTGTTTGTGTAGTTACAACAAAGAAACTTTATTATTATTTTTAATCTTCTTCCTTCCTTCTTTAATGTAAGCAATTTGCTTGTTTTTCTTCGTATCCTCTGCCGTTCAATTGTTAGAAAGGTTGTCGCTCCATCTCTTGCTGGGTCTTCCAACGCTTCGGCACGCTAAGGGCGACTTGTCTCTAGTTATTTTGACCATTCTGTCGTCATTCATCCGATCTATGTGTTCGTTCCACTCTCTCTTTCTTCCCAGCATCCATTTATTTACATTATCTATTTTACATGTTCTTCTAATGTCCTCGCTTCTCTCTCTGTCAAAAAGTGTTTTTCCAGCGATCCTGCGCACTATTTTCATTTTTGTGGTTTCTAATATTCTCTTTGTATTCGGTGAATCTGGTCTAGTTTCCGCTGTGTATGTTAATATAGGTCGGATGACCGCCTTGTAGATTCGAAATTTGGTCTCGATTCCGATATATTTGTTTCGGAGGATTGTATCGTTCAGGTAAGCTGAGGTTCGTGCTGCTTTTGCCGCTTGGTTTCTTACCTCCGCCTTGATATTTCCTGTTGTTTAATTTTATCACCCACAACCAGTTTGCATCTGAAAGGTTTTTTTGAGGTGGTCATGCATTTCGTCTTTGCTGCAGATATCTTCATTTTTAGATTTTTTCCGTTGTGCTGAATTTGAATAGTAATCTCTGTAGGTCATCTTCGTTTTCTGCAATCAGAACAGCATCATCGGCATAGCATAGGATTTTGACGTCTTTATTTCCCATTTTACACCATTTCAGGTTACGAGTGCTTTTTATTATTTCGTTCATAACGATGTTGAACAATAAGGGAGTAAGGGAATCTCCTTGTCGAATACCACTATTTACAGAAATTTCTTCGGTAGTTGTGCCATTAATTTTGGCTTGTATTTTGTTCTATAAAATTATTTACTGTACTAGAGTACATCAATTTTTTATTGATGATGATGCGGTTTCACCAAATTTTTCTTTCCCTTTGGGACATCCAGGAAGGCAAATTATTACAGAAGAAATTTGCCTCAGCGGACCGAATTCTTCATAGATAAGAATAATATCAAGTGGAAGCCGAAAGATGTTAGTGTCACCATTGTACATCAAGGTAATCCTCGTCAAACAATGGGTCAATGGTAAATATTTATTTACTCTATTGAAATTAAATGTACAACCCTAACAATCTTTGAAATATATTTCTGAACCTGTCGAGCCATCAGTAGGTTTTTGGAACAAACATTTTTCCAACTCTTTAGGTAGTATAGACCGATGTGATTAAGAATCTTATATTCACACCCGGAATCTGATTTCTGCATATATCTCTTTCAAATCGTAGAAATTGCATCGGGATTTAAACAAGATCAATTGAATTTGCTTCATTATTACTAACAACCGTAAAAACTATTTTTGTTTTTGAATCCGGAATTCTGACTATAAAAATTAAATCTTTACATTTCATGTCACCGATCGCCTTTTTTTTTAATTCAACGTTTATGCAGTTACCTGCAATACCCATAATCAGAATTACCCATTAAACATCAATAAAATATTGATCTTTATCTAAATACGCCATTCAAAATGCAATCAATTTTAGCCATGTATTATTCAAGGAAAAGGAAAACAACTTATAATAAAAAAGAAACTTTCGACTTGGTAAAATTGCTTTTCAAACTACTCAAAGAGCAATAAGGATAGTTCACGAATTGTTGTCTTTAACATAGTTGGTGTTAAATGACAAATGCAAATAAAAAGTCAGGCAAAAGCTTATTGTATGACATTAGTGTGTGCCAATTAGCATCAGCGCATTAGTTCGTGTACGTTAAATATTAATTTTTTTCCATTGAAGTGTGCGTGATATTATAAAAATAGATAAAATTAAGATAGGAGGTGTGAAAAAGTACCTCTGAGAAAAGGGGTTATTTCCGTAAAAAAAGACATGGTTGAAGTATTGAGTGACTGCCCCTTCGTACCAGGTAATCAAGAACTGGTCACGAGATTTCAAACTGGGATAATAGTCCTGTCAACATGCACCAGGTGCAGGAGCCCCCAAAACTGAGGTGACCAAAGAAAATGCGAATTTAGTCCATGACATAGTATTAAATGACAAAAAAATTACAGTCAAGGCTATAGCAGAGACGTGTAGCTTTTCAGTTGGTAGCGTTGAAACAATTTTACATCACAAATTGGGTCTGAAAAAACTGTCTGCACGCTAGGTTTCACGAATGCTGACGGCAGACCAAAAGAGTGTGTGCGCCAGGTTGCAGCGGAGACAAAATGTGGAAATCATGCCACGTCTTTTTCGTTCTCTATAGAGTACTCTGCCAGCGGTCTCTCTACTGGCAAATTATGCCCGAGCTCAGCCGTAGAGGGTAGAAGAAAAAAAAATATAAAAGTGAGCCGCGCCACCGACTTAGACGGTTCAAGCCGGAAACCCCTAGGTCTTATAGGCACTAGCAGAGCCACACGATAAACAACTGAGATTATGGTGAACTAAATAAATAAAATTATAGCTAAAATATATTAGATACTTTACTCCTACAATAAATCAAAGTACACAGGTCAATAATAAAATTATAACAAATATAGTCAAAATTAACAGCTAACAATAAATCAAAAATCCAAAGTTTACGATTTCATAAAATCACCAAAACAAAAGTAAGAGTAACAAACTTTACCAAGTTACCAAAAAAAACGTATACAAGTCAACTTTTTAACAATACTTCATCAACGTTCACGTACGGCTGCTAATTTACTCACGTTTTTTTTCCATTTACATAAAGATTTACACTGTTAAAACAATCGAGCTTATTTAAAAATATTTCTTTTTACGATGGCTGTCCTTCAAAATAGCAATATTGTAGGATATTTACAAATTAGTATGAAGAAAACATTTTTACTTGGACACAAAGAACTATTGAGAATATTACTTTAATCAAAGTTCAGCCTTTGCATATTATCCAATGCAATAAATAGTTTTTAACAGTGTACCATATTAATAAATTAAAACAAAACTTAATCGCGGTGTCAAAAACAAATCACGTCGTTTAAATATTCTAAAATAAATCACTTGTAACCTTTGGGTATACGAATTCACTAATCCTGTGGCCTACTCCTGTGGCCGGTTTGATTATGGGACTGCACCTGCTACTTAACAATGGCTTCCCTTCATCAGATCCCGCATGCGGATATTTTAACTCGACACCAAAATCCAAAATATCAACAACAAAGGTAAGATAGAATGGTCAAGTTAAAAATTAAATGGTTTTTCTTCAAAATCCAATTAAGATGGCCCAAATACAGCCAGATATGAAAGAAAAAACCGTAGAGGTTCTGCTCACGTGTTAATATCAAATCGTTCCAAAAACTCTCACCACCACCCGACTTCGAAGACTGACACCAAACGACTGACTAAACTACTCACTCCCAGGCCGGATATCAAAAATGATACGGAACACGCGTCAACCAACAATCTTCACAAATCTATGTTCCAAACTCATAATCGCACTCGTCCGTGTTGATAGCCAGCCCATCCACACAGAAATGCAAACCAAACAATAATATAGCTGACAACACACGACAATCGAGGCCAAAAATCAAAGCAAAAATCTAATAACAAAAACCCCCACTCCATCTCCATCGATTAACAAAAATGTCACAGCCATTAATAATTGAATCCTATCACTACAAGGTATGCAACACTATTTACAACGAGTGATAAATTTAAATTACAACAAAATACGGTAAGCGAAACTATTTACGAGCACCTGAGGAATACCAGACTATCAGAGACCCAATTAATAATGGAACTGTAGAAGGGAAAAAAATAGGCACGTGACAAAATGTCACTGTTCTAAAAGCGTGGGGTGCTTTGTATGACAAACAGAACAGTGACAATAATTTTCTCGTCAGTAATTTTATTCTTATATTCAGAATTATTTTTTACTTTTTAGTTTGATTTACTCTAAAAGCGTGTTTTTTAGTTTTTTTAAACTATAATTTATTGTGTTAGATCATGCGTGAATATTGTTTTATTATTTCAAAATGGAAACTGCAGCAAATGTGTGTAATACAGATTAAGAAAAGTAAGTTGATAAAATTGTATAACTTGATACAAATATTTACTGTTTACAGTCGTTTATTGTACATGTGATTTGGGTGTTTACTATTTATTTTACTAGTTAAATTATAGGAAGACAATAGTGAAATCATGGTGTTCAGAGTCCAAAAAAATATGGAAAGCGCAAACGTCAGAGTGTATATAAAATACCGAAAAGCAATGCTCAACGCCCACAACAATTCCGGCAGAATCAAAAAATAGATACAAAAAAGTGAAACGTTGAATTCGAATCTTGCCAGGTATTATATTTTTTTTGTATAAGAATCATTAACAATTATATTTGTTTTTCTTTTTTTTTTAAATTTGATCAACATTTATAAATAGCGTAAGAAACTTTGTTCCTATCGGTTATCCAATGACACCACACGGCTTTTTTATTTTATATTAACCTTGGCTTGTTTTTACGAGTCTCCAAACGTAATGTTTACTTGGATCAATAGTAGACACATCATCATCATCATCAACAGCCATTCGTTTCTGTTGGTTGATTTTTACATCCATTCGTTTGATGTCATCGGTCCATCTGGTTTGAGGTCTGCCTCTAGTTTTCTTGTGTGCTCTTGGCCGCAATTCAATATTTCGCTTTGTCCATCGGTTGTCTTTCATTCTTTCTATATGTCCAGCCCAGTTCCATTATAACGTGGCAATTTTTTTAATTACATATGTTACCTTTGATCTTCGTTTTATTTCCGTATTGGGTATATGATTTTGTAGCTTCTTCTTCTTAAAGTGCCTATTTGGTACGAATGTTGGCAATCATTCTGGCTATCATTATATTGTTTGCTGCGGCACGGAACAGCCCGGTCGTGGTAGTAGAGAACCACGTTCTCAGGTTCTTCAGCCACGAGATACGTCTTCTTCCCGGTCCTCTCTTTCCCAATATCTTGCCTTGGAGAATCTGTTGTAGAATTCTGTATCGACGTTCGTTACGGATAATGTGACCAAGATATTTTAGTTTTCTGGTCTTTACAATATCCATGACTTCTAACTTCTTGTTCATTTTTGTTAGCACTGATTGGTTGGTCACATAGTCTGTCCATGGAATCTTCAGAATTCTGCGGTACAGCCACATTTCAAAGGATTGCAGTTTTTTGTGGTAGCCTCCGTCAACGTCCATGTTTCTACTCCATACAGCAACACAGAGAAGAAGCCTTAATTTGGTATTCATTTGTAAATTTTTGTTTTTGAAGAGTGATGCCATTTGTAGAAATATTGTTCCCGCTTTCTCTATACGGCAGCGAATTTCTTGTGAGTGATCCCACTGCTCTGGGCATGACAATGTTGCTAACATCGCAAAGTCGGCAAGCCAGAGGCTAGGTTTTCTGTGGAAAGTCAGAAAGTTTTTTACTCCTGATCAACTGTTGACGACGTACAAGGCTCAAATCCGACCTCTACTGGAGTATTGCTCGCACATTTGGGGTTCAGCACCAAGGCATTCTCTTCGTCTTCTAGATTCTATTCAGAAAAGAGCCATTCGCTTGATAAACAGCTCAACTCTCACAGATACCCTTCACCCTCTAGAACATAGAAGAAGAGTTGCAGACCAGTCATTGCTCTACAGATATTTCCATGGCAGATGCTCCAGAGAAATAAAAACTCCTGTACCACCATTGACCACATTCGGCCGAAGAACTCTGCACGCTGATCAGTCTCACCCATTTACTCTCAAGCTTGACACTACAAGGACCAATCTTCATCAAGAATCCTTCTTTTACAGGGCTGCTACGGAATGGAATAAGCTTCCAAAATCAGTTTTTCCAGAGAACTATGACCTGCAACTTTTTAAAAAGCGTGTCCACAATCATTTCCTTTCTATAATCCCTTCCACTTCTAATAGTCGCAGTGCGGGCCGTCCGCGGCCCACACGATAGGTCTACCCTTTTTGCGACCATTTTCATAAAAAAAAAAAATTATCATGGTCACTAGATATTCATATTGTTGCGTTCTTTTGATGTTTTTATTATTAACTGTCAGCTTAATTGTAGCTTAATGTTGAATATTCTACGTTCCATCGCACGCTGAGTTACCTGGAGTACGTGGATTATGCTGTTGTTGAAAGCCCACGTTTCGGTTCCATATGTAGGCAGTATATACTGGTCGAAAGTTTTTGCTTTTAAGGTATTAAATTTAAGAAAATTAGTCCTAACAAAGATAAGAAAAATCATTAACAAATAATATCAATTATTAATAAAAACCGAATGCAAAAGCAACACATTCCCGGACGACAAGCATTGAAGTCCGGGAATGTGCTTTTACTACGAGTTACACATACTATTTTTTCTGACATCGTTATCAACGTTACCATATATTAAGGAATTTTAATAAATGCTTAACAATTTTTGATTACCATCTTATTGCCTATGAAATCGTTTCCTTGACAATTACTGTTTGTTTGGTGTTGTGACAAAAGTCTAGGCCGGCAAAATTTGTATTGCTTAGCAGCGGATTAAAATGCTAGATTAGCGTATTTTGGGCCCGAAGTCGCTTCGAGAAAGTAGGCGTTCTTGAGCAATTTCGAGAAAAGAATATTTCTTTATGAATGGACCTCCTTTTAATAAAATTTTAAAAATGTACGAGGTTCGCTCCAATATTACGATTAAAAATTATCAGCATAATTTTCAATTAGCAGGAAGCACGACTTGCAGCAGGTTTTTAATATAAAAAAAAATATATAAAAGCGAATGTGGTCTACTTCAAGTTACATTATCTTTATTTCATTTACTTTCGTTTTCCTTCAAAGTGACCCAATTGAAATTACGCTCTGCTCGGACCGACTAGCCACACTCACGGCGCGGTATATTGTGTATTAATAGCGAGATATAATCGCCCAGGAACGGACTTTTCGTACTCCAATATGTGGGCCCATACAGTTGATAATAAAAAAATGGTAATGGAAAAAAAAATTCCTCATATTTTTACTTAACCCAACCTAACCTAAAGTTTAAAGAAGTATCTTATTGATTCGACACTTTACATTTTAACTCAACCCAACCTAATCTAATCTTAAAATTAAACTACAAAAAAAATTTTAATTTATTCTTACTCACATTCAAATTTTGTAAGCACCGCTAGTTACGTGTGATTTTGCATATGCCACATTTGAATGAACCAAACGTACCACGGTTGACATAAGGACTATGTCATCCTAAATAATCTTAATCAGTTGGAAGAAATTTATATTAGTGCGGGAAGATCAGGGAAGCTCCAAGTCAAGGTGTTTAGGAATCGAATTGAAATAAATTTTGTCTCCAATAGTATTCAAGCTCTGTTTTCGCAGTCAATGAATGAATGAGTAAATAGGAGTTGTGGAAGAGGTCCAATTTTTTCCGAGGCACTTCAGCATTGTCTGCTTTTTGTACCTCTCCAGCTCCTTAGTTTAGTCCCATTTCATCAATTCTCCTGTTAAGGAGTAGAAGCTCTTGTACTGCTATTGCCACAGGTGGATCACTCCCTTGGTCTTGTATACAACCCAGGTAGTGCCTCCAGGGCGGTGGCTTCACATTCGAAGATAAAATGAGTGGCCGTTTCCTCCTCCTCATTACATAATCTGCATATGGGTTCTGTGTCAAACACGCCTATATTGTGCAGATGTTTCCTCAAAGACCAGTGTCCGGTACAAAGCCCTACAACTGACCTAAATTTTTCCCTACTTAGCAAGAGCAGCTTCTCTGTCTGCTTAGGTGAGGGTTTTTTCATCATTAGTTTGCTTTGACTAGCTCCCTCTAGCTGTGCCCACTTCAGCTGATACTGAGAGTGGATCCAGTCATTGATCGCTGCTTTAACGCTGGTCTTGGGTATCCCTATTATTGGTTCTGGCCCAATAAATGGTGTTACAGAGCCCCGCCTAGCTAGTTTGTCCGCTTCTTCGTTACCACAAATACCTTTATGCCCTGGCACCCTCGACAAAGTAACCTTGTTACTTGTTAGCCAAGGTTCGCGAGTTTCCGGCACATTCCCGGACAATTTTTGAGTATATTCTCCGTGACGCCAAAGCTTTGAAAGCCGCTTGACTATCTCATTTAATGACGATCGTTTTTTTAGCAGTCAAAGAGCAGATGCCTCTACTACAAAACTATTAAGGGGAATACATTTGTTTGGGTTTATATATTGTTATGCATTGTGGTCAACGAATACACCTCTGTACTTAGTATTTGCCTTGAAGCGACGACGAGTTGATTATAAAAAGATGGTTTTTTTATGGTAACATCTAACAGCTGACATTTTAGCGAATGATTTATGGCCTCGGGAGGTAATTAGAGGCTCGCGATACATCTAGAAATGTATTGGTGAAACGCGAATATTTTGATCGCTGCATTAACGCTGGTCTTGGGTATCCCTATTATTGGTTCTGGCCCAATAAATGGTGTTACAGAGCCCCGCCTAGCTAGTTTGTCCGCTTCTTCGTTACCACAAATACCTTTATGCCCTGGCACCCTCGACAAAGTAACCTTGTTACTTGTTAGCCAAGGTTCGCGAGTTTCCGGCACATTCCCGGACAATTTTTGAGTATATTCTCCGTGACGCCAAAGCTTTGAAAGCCGCTTGACTATCTCATTTAATGAGGATCGTTTTTTTAGCAGTCAAAGAGCAGATGCCTCTACTACAAAACTATTAAGGGGAATACATTTGTTTGGGTTTATATATTGTTATGCATTGTGGTCAACGAATACACCTCTGTACTTAATATTTGCCTTGAAGCGACGACGAGTTGATTATAAAAAGATGGTGAAACGCGAATATTTCCAGAAATATTGGTTAGTTTAAGATCGCGAAACCGCATTAAATCAATCAATTAAAAAGTAATATAGTTATGAAAATATTGTTTTAAAATGTTGAAGTACAGTGAATATCTAAGTAATTTATTAAAACTAAGACTAAATATCAATACTAAATATATAAGATTATACATTTCTAGTTAAATGATTGGTGCTACTTTTAAAGCTCTTTTGATTCCTTTGCTACGGTGAATCACTCCACTTGGTATTCTGATATCTGTTTTCCTCTAAAGTTTTTTTGTGTATTTTTACTTTATTTACGACTCGTCATTTCTTCCTGTCCTTGCAAATTTCATAACAGTTTCCAATTCCGAATGTCTCCGGTCATTTGGTTTTTCCATTTTTCTTTTGACCTTCCTCTTGGTCTGGTTATTTGTGGAATCCATCTAGTTATTTTTCCAATTAGGTGTTCTGGATCTCTGCGGTACTCTTTTGAGGTACTCGTTTGAGTTTCTTCTTCCACTTGTAGAAGGCGTACCGCCTGTAGTTCACTGATTTTTTTCCTGTGAGGAGGACTGCCAGCTGTCTCTTCATCTTTTTGATGCTTTGCCCAGCGGTCTTCTTCCTGTTGGTATGTTGTCCCTGACGATTCGTGGTAATCTGTCTTCATTCATCCTGCTGACGTGTGCGTTCCAGTATCTTCGTCGAGCTCTACACCATCTTACGATATTACTGGTGTCAGTTTGTCTTTTTTGTTCTTCGTTCCTTTACTTATCCAGAAGGGTTTAAAACATTGAAAAAAAAATCCAAATAGGCAATAAAAATGCCTATAAATTTTAAAGAGGGCGCTTGCAGGGCAAACCCTGCACAAGTATAAACTCCCTACATAGTTTCCATCATGATGCCATAAGGGGCGTCTCATAATTTTGGTGTGCAAATACGGAAGTGTAGCCGACAGTTAAAGCTTGAAGGAAAATTGTTTTCGCAATATAACTCAATGTGGTCGAAAAAGGATGTATTTTAGACTCTTTTTTTTTAACGATATCAACTATTTTTTTATACAGCTAACATGATGTAAATAAAGTAATGCAGGAATAAAAAAAAATCGTACATCATTTTTTTATTTCAATTTTTTTCTTGGTTACAATACTGTTACAGTTGCAGCAAGTTATCATGTTTGTACAGGCTAAGGACAGGTTCTAAATGGATTTCTTTTATTTAGTTACCATAAAAAATACTTAAAATGACTTCTGTGCAAAAATGGAAGATCACTTTTCGTTCAACACTGAAAGTTTTAATTATGTGACAGATTAACACTCTGCTATATATTCTTCACATTGCTCTATGGAGTAGAGAGTTGGACGCTGACCGACTCATTATTGAAGAGGCTGGAGGCCTTTGAAATGTGGGTCTACAGAAGGATCCTACGAATAAGCTAGATGGACCGAATAAGAAATAAGGTGGTTCTACAATGAATGAGTAAAAACACAGAAATAATAAAAAGCCGAAAACTCGAATACTTCGGCCACGTGATGAGGCATCCAGAGAAATATTACTTCCTTCATTTAGTGATGCAGGGTAAGATTGTTGCAAGTAGAGGTCCAGGACGAAGAAGAACATCTTGGCTCCGAAACTATTCCGAGCTGCGATAAACAAAGTTGTTATGGCCAATATGATTGCCAACGTTCGATAATCGGACAGGGTACCGGAAGAAGAAGAAGAAGTCGTATTCACACGGAAAATGCATTTGTGGTTGACAATCGCTCAAATCTGTTTCATTTTTCCAAATACTAATTCTGTACTGGATTCTAAGAAGCTGTTCTCCATAAAAGCTGTGTCGATATGGATTACGGGGGACTTTGACCACGACATCGCGCAGCTCCAGTCACCCATGATTTTATCATTAAACATATCTTCTAGAGCAGTGATTCTCAACTTTTTTTGTATAAACGTTGAATTTAAAATAAACCAAAAATTAACTCAATAAACATTTATGAATAAAACATAAGAATGCTTATAATGCAATATGTTGCAGTTTATTATATCTGCATGTCGATAAAAGTTATGAATTTGTAAATTTAGGATAACAATTGTACGTCTTTCGACGCTGTTGCGTCAAATTGAGGAAGAATGCATCGAACTGCATCCAAAAAATTATTAAGTGTAAAATACTTTTGCCACTCAGTTAATGGCACATGTTATTTCCAAACATTTTTCCATACACCGCAATCTTGGATTATTATGTAAATTTGAATTAGAATTGCGCATAAGCTACTCGTACCTAAAACGTATTTACAACTACTAGTTCGCTTTTATTTTGATTAATCAATGAAGCATTTTAGAGGCTCTTTTTTATATTTAATGCAAATATGTAAAATCCTTGTTTCAGCAGTTAAAATTAAAAATGATAATAAAATATTAATAATTGCTGTGGTCACTGCTTGTTTTCTTTTTGTGAGGACAACACTATTTATTTTATTTTGGTTGTTCAAGTAGATTTTCTAATATTTTTGTTCTAGATGATTTTTTTGTCGCGGCATACTTTAAACGATTTCAAAATTTGGTGACACTCGAAGAAAAAGATAAGTTTAAAAGTTGTTTTACAAATAATACACAGTTTAAAATGGTTTATGATAATAATTTTGAATGTAAAATAAAATAATATGTACTTCAAAAACAACAGTACGTTTATTAGGGAATTAATTACAAGTTAATAATAAGAATACTTTAATGAGAAATTTGAGCTTGATGTTTTTTGATAATTTCATTTAAATTTGATCGTAAAAATGAAAATACTATTCTCATATCGTATTCTTCATTTAACAGTCTCGATCTTTATTTCATTTTTATGTTGGTTAATACTGAAAATCCGAATTCACACAAATAAGAAGTAAAACAAACAATCATATTTTTAAAGCTTTTTTGGCTATCATGCCATGCACCAAATTAAATCTCGATTATTGGAAAGCGAAATTGGTTCTTGCCATAGACCTATTATCCAGAGCAGACGCAACATTTCATTCATAAAACTCTGTTTGTTTTGGCGCAGTGATTACACGAGAGTGGCCAAGAGTATGACAAAGAATCCCAATCGATTCTGTTTGTACTGTCCTCGTGCTGGCAACGCTGTAACATTATTGTGGAGTTAAAGGCCACGATTGTAATCTGTGACGTGCTGTTTGTTTAAAATGAGAATATATCTATCGGGTAATATTTAGTTTTTTATGAGAATATATTTATGAATAGGTGATACTCAGTTTTTTTATCAAATTAAAGTGTTGTAGCCTACTTAAAGTATTTTTATAAACCCCAAAAGTTGGGCGCCAAATTGTGCTACTAAATTATTCCAACTCAAGAGTTGCTAATTGTGTAGCGAACAGTTTTACTAATACCCGTTAAACTAAATTATTTTATCAAATTAAAGTACTGAAAAAGAATTTTAAATAAATTTACCTGACCATCTGAAATGAAAAAAAAAAAACTAAAATAATTATCATTACTATTAATTGGACAAATAAAATGTAATGTATTTTAAATTTTAATTTTAATGTTCAAACTATTTAATAACAGCTAAGTAACCTGAAGGAAAAGATAAAAATAATATACTCAGGGTTCCGTGACTCCTTGATTTCTCGATTGGATTAAATTTGAAGTGATGTATATATTTCTTATGAAATACTACTATCAAATAGATCAGGAAGGTATATAGTTCTTTAAATAACAACGAAAGAAGGATAATACCACTGAATAAATGTTGCTGAATAACAGGGAAATAGGTAATGACCTATTTTAAGAATATCTCGAAAAGTATTGATTTCCAAATCGATTGGTTTTCAGATTCGTGTTTTACGCCTTAAAATAATACCTGTTTATTTTGATATCGTTATCGCTAAACCACTGGATGAAAATATAGTAAACAATGAGATGTTCCAACTTACTTGTGAAAATAAACACTGGGGCTTAAATAGTCCGGTTTTTTACACACTTGGCAATAACAAATCATTCCTTCCACTAAATTTTACCAATATTATGCTAAAAATTACCGATAATACTCCAAAATCTCGTTGCAACACCTTCGGCAACAACGTTACTAATAATAGCCGATTTCGTAGTACGCACGGATCTCTGTTCGTCGAACGATTCAGACAAGCCGTGCGGCGTTGTCGCTTATTGAGCAACACATTTCTATGATCTAACGGAATGAAATAGTTCAATGGTTCAACATTCCATACAATGGGTTGTATTATTCAGGTTGTTATAATTCATAAAATATTAATAATTATGGTCACAATATTGTTGCAAATATAATTGGAGAGCAGGCAACATCACAGCACAATACATTCCAGTCGGCCGTATCAAGATGAAACAGTCGACCAGAAAGTGGGGATGTATGATCGTGTTTAAAAGTAAATAGTTCCGTCTCCTCTGATAATAGGTCGAAAGTTCTTCCTCTTCATTCACTGTTAATTCAAATATAAAAATCTTCGTTATCACAAATGGATTACAAACCGAATCAATTTTTTTTATCTCTAAATTTGGGAATTAATGAATAGTTCTCTCATCTTATGTTGTCAAATGGTCAATAACAATCATCATCAGTCAACTATCTCGTGTCCACTGCTGGACGTAGGTCTCTCTCATTCTTCTTCATGCATCTCGGTCGTGTGCTGCCTGCATCCAATTGCTGTGACAGCGGTCCATCTTGTTAGTGGACGGCCTCGTTTTCGGTAGGCTTCTTGTCTCGGCCTCCACTCTAATATTCGTTTTGTCCATCTGTTGTCCGTCATTCTGGCGACATGTCCTGCCCAATTCCACTTGAGGGTTGTTATCTTCTCTATCGGGTCTAAAACTCCTGTTCGGCGTCGAATTTCTCGGTTTGGAATTCGTTGTCTGAGAGAGATACCCAACATGACGCGTTCCAAAGCCCTCTGTGCTACGCGAATTTTGTGCACTATTTTGTTCGTAAGTGTCAGGGTCTCTGCTCCATAGGTATGAACTGGCAGCACGCACTGATTAAATGTTTTCCTTTTAAGGCTAACTGGGATATTTGATTTGAAAACATAATTAAGTTTGCCGAAACCTACCCAGGCCAATCTAATGCGGCGGTTTAGTTCGATGGTTTAGTTATGTCTTCCAATGCAAATCTCGTGTCCTAGGTATTTGTAAGTAGTCTGATCGATGGCTGCTCCAGCAATGTTTATGCTTTCGCTGAGTATTAGATTTGTCATAATTTGTGTTTTAGACATATCTATTTTCAGTCCTACTTCTAGGGAGAAGCAGTGGGGTCTGTTCAGTAAGTATTTGTTTCGTCTATATGGTCCGTTATTAGCACAATATCATCCGCAAATCGAAGGTGGTTTAGATTTTCTTTCCATTTATATTGATACCTTTTTCACTCAGATTTGCCCTCTTGCTTGCATACTCCAACAGTGTGGCATACAGTCGTGGTGAAATGGTGTCTCCTTGTCGAACTCCGCGTTGTATGGGGAATTTTTCAGTCTGTCTATCGTCCTGTCAAATACTTGCTGTGGCGTTCCGATATACAGTGTGGAACAGCCAAATGGAATAAATTCAATAACGAATAAATAAGAGCGTGTTGGGAAAAACGGTTGGACACGTCGATTAATATTTTTAGATGCGCATTTTTTTCAAAAAAAATAATTATATAGGGTGCGTCATGTGACAGTGGCCGATACCAACTTTCTTATTTTAAATACAACCCCCTATACATTATTTATTTTTTGGATTTTTCAGAAAATTTTAGACATAATTCATGTACGATGTCCCATACCTATCTTCAACTGTTTTGGAAATATTAAGTGTTTTCAGATGTATTACAAAAATTAACATTAAAAAAAGAAAATTATTTTATTTTACAAATAATGTAAAAAAAACGTTAATTTTAATGTAAAAGATGTTCAAAATGTTCGCCGCGAACGTCTTGACAACATGCTAATCTGGTATAGAAATGTCTTCTAACGTTACTCAACATCTCAGGCGTGACTGATCTAATCGCAAGCGTGATTCGTCTTTTTAAGTCATGTAAGTTGAGTGGTTTAGTTTTGTATACAATACTTTTGACATATTCCCACAAAAAGAAGTCTAATGGCGTCAGATCAGGAGATCGTGCTGGCCATTCTATCGATCCGCGCCTCCCTATCCACCGATTTGGAAAATTTTGGTTCAGGTACTGCCGGACATTGATTTGGTAATGGGGCGGTGCTCCATCTTGCTGAAACCATAGTATATTGGCTGAAACTTGTGGGTTTGCTGGATCAGGATATAAGTTTGTCAAAGTTGGCACGACATTATTTTGGAGCAGTTCTAAATATTTATCTCCATTCAAGTTGCCATCAATGAAAAAGGGACCTACGATATGATTTCCAACAATTCCTGCCCAAACATTTACTTTTTCAGGATATTGCGTATGTTCCTCTCTTATCCAGTGAGGATTCTCATTAGACCAATAGCGGCAATTTTGACGATTAACATGACCGTGAAGTGTAAATGTGCTCTCATCAGAAAACATAATAATTTTTTTTTTAATGTTAATTTTTGTAATACACCTGAAAACACTTAATATTTCCGAAACAGTTGAAGATAGGTATGGGACATTGTACATGAATTATGTATAGAATTTTCTGAAGAATCCAAAAAATAAATAATATACAGGGGGTTGTATTTAAAATAAAAAAGTTGGTATCGGCCACTGTCACATGACACACCCTATATAATTATTTTTTTTTGAAAAAAATGCGCATCTAAAAATACAAATCGACGTGTCCAAGCGTTTTTCCCAACACGCTCTCATTTATTCGTTATCGAATTTATTCCATTTGGCTGTTCCACACTGTATATGTTTAATGATGTTTGTATATTGGTTGTCTATACGACATTCTGTTAAAGCTTCCAGCATTTTTCCGTGACTGTTTGTGTCAAAAGCCTTTTCGTAATCAACAAATATCAGTACTATAGGCTTGTTGTATTAGACACACTTTCCTATCATTTTTTATTGCCAATAGATAATCACTTGTTCCATATCCAGATCTAGATCCGGCCTGTTCTCGTGACTTATAGAATTCTAATTTATTTTCTAGCCTTTTTGTCAGAACTTTGGTGAATAATTTGTAGATATTTGAAAGCAGGCTGATCGGGTTTTTAAGGTCTGTCAATAACAATACATTTCTAAAATTTGACGGCACACTTTAAGAATTTCGCGCCGCGGCACAGTGGTTGAGAATCACTGCTCTAGAGTATTGAACTTACTATTATAGGGGGTATTGTTTTCTTTTCCTTAACTTTATTTTTTTAAGCCTCGTAATCAAAAACTAATAATCACATCTAATTAAACATTCACTGTGTAAATCCAGGCATCTTTTTCGTGGATTATTAAGCATCATCATCATCATCATCATCACTCAGCTATAGTAGTCCACTGCTGAACATAAGCCTCTCGTTTATTTTGCCACTCTGCTCTATCTTGAGCCATTTGTATCCAATTACCACAGATTATTTTAATGTCATCGGTCCATCGTGTGGGGAGGCGCCCTCTACTACGATAAGCTTCGTGCCTCGGACGCCACTCCAATAGTTTTTTAGACCATCTTCCGTCAGTTCTTCTAGCTACGTGGCCAGCCCAGTTCCACTTTAAAGTTGTTATTTTTTCGATTACATCTATAACACCTGTTCTTTGGCGAATAATCTCATTTGGTATTCGGTCTCTGAGGGAGATACCCAGAATAGCCCTCTCCATCGCCCGTTGGGTGACACGCAGTTTCTTTGCTGACTTTTTTGTAAGCGTCAATGTTTCGGCTACGTATGTCATCACTGGTAATATGCACTGATTGTATACTTTTCGTTTTAGACTGATGGGAATATCCGACTTGAAAACATACTTTAATCTTCCAAAAGATGCCCACCCCAAGCCTACTCTCCGGAGAAGTTCGCACGTCTGGTTGTCTCGTCCTAGAAGCATAACCGAAATTTAAACGAAATGATTGCGTGTGTGTTGGCGCCAATATGTTAAACAGTAAATTAGACACGTTTACATTATTTATTACCATGTGAAGTTTTTTTTCATGATACTAATATTTAAATTAAATGAATTTTATTAAGGACGGTACTGTACGCGCATAAATAGACTGATTTCTCGATGACTACACCGATATCGTTCTCGTGAGTTGTTTTATCTTTACTCTGTCCCTAAATTACAGGTATTTTTTTTATGATTAACTAAGTAAGACACCCAACCTCGATTAAATACGTAATGAGCGCGTTTCGAATTGCTCCCGATTGCGTTTTTGATAAGTAAGACCGAATTTTGGCAGAAACCCAACCTATAATTCAAATCAAAAAAAGATGACGCGGTTGATTTGAAAACCAAACGTAATTTATCCTTAAAAAAATATAATGACATATTTTTAACCACGTAAAAAAGCAAACATTGATTAAAGCAGCTTGAGACAAATCTAAAACAGATAAAGACAAAAAGGAAGTTTTAGTAAAAATTAGCAAAAAACTTCGGTATTTCTGTTATGTAGGTAAATTAATTGTAAAGTTTAGACAACATGAATTTTGTAGGTCTATGTAAAAATTATGTATTTATTGCAACATTTAATTTTAAATATATGAATTAAAAAAAATAATAAAATGTAGGTATAGCATGCTTTAGTTCACAGAATAAGAAAAGAGAAAGGAAGAAAGTGCGTATGGATTGAAAATGAATGATTTGATCGTCAAATGTCTTCTTTACGTCGATGATCAAGTCATCAAAAGAGGAGTTGCAGGCGATGGTTAATGTTATGCTTGAAAATCAAAGGGATAAAAATAAATGTAAGCAAAACGAAAGTAATGGTTTTTGAAAGAGAAGAAAGCATGACAAACTGTGAGGTTCTGATTAAGGGAGAAAGAGTGGAACAAGTCAATGAGTTTGTATACTTGGGTTCAAAGTTTACGAAAGATGGAAAGTATGACAGTGACATTGAGCGAAGGGTGTTGGCAGTATAACAAATGAATGGGGCACTGCATAGCTTTATGAACAGTCAAAAAGTGTCAAAAAAGGCACGTCTGGCTGTGCATAGAGAAGTGTTGGTTCTTACACTTATCTTCTTCTTCTTCCGTAGCCTTACAACTCAGGGTAGGTTTTTGCTGCCTGTACTACTCCTCCATCTGCTACGGTCTTCTGCAATTTTCTGCCATCTTTCTACTTCGATTCCTAGAGTTGAGAGGTCCTTCCTTATGTTATCTCGCCATCTCAATTTAGTCAAAGGAATGTGAAGGGCATTGAAACCTGTGTTTGTAAAAATTTGGTATCCTTGTACATATTTATGGTAATATAAAATTTCATAAATGGGAATTTTAAAAAACTATTAAAACATTAACAATAAACATCTTGCTTTTGTCCATAGAAAGGAGGGACATGTCAGAAGAAATGTAAGGGCTTCTAAATACATGTGTAAAAATTAGGTGTCTACTGTATCTTAACTCATAAATAAGATTTTTTTAATTATTTTTTTTTAAATATATATCTTGCTTATGTCCTTTTAAATACTGGCATTTAAGGGGTATTAAATAGTAGTGTATGTAAAAATAAAGTCCCCATTGTTGTATTCATTTTAACATTTAATTAAATAAATGAGATTTTTTTAAATTTGTCTCAGAAATATACATCTTACTTTTGTCCTTTTGAAAACTGATGTATGTAAAAGTTAGTTATCCAGTATTGTATTTATTTTGACATTTAAATAAAAAAACAAAGGATTTTTAAAAATTTGTTAGTATTAAAAATATGCAGATTGGTTTTATTTATAGAACAAGGATACTTGTCAGTAGAAATTTGCTTTTGAATACTTGTGTATGTAAAAATTAGGTATCTATTGTTGTATTTATGGTAACATTTAATATCATAAATAAAAATTTTAAAAAACCTTTTAAATTTAAAAGAAAACATCTTGCTTTTGTCCATAGAATAAGGGGATATGTCAGAAAAAATGTAAGAGCTATTGTATACCGAAGTATGTAAAAATTAGGTACCTATTTACTATTTTATTTATTAAAACATTTAATTTTAAAAATAAGTTTAAAATTTGGTTGCATCCAAATACTTCAAGTAATATTTAGATACTATTTTACTGATGCAGAGAGAATTAGCAGGACGCTGTTCTTATTTACTGCAGAGTTTTAATACTTTCAACTAATCTGATACATAATTTTTTGTTTATTGTTTAGTAAAACAAACTTCGTTTCAAATAAAGTGACATAAAAGACATTAAACAGATAGAAAAAATGTTTAGGTGAACATTAAACCGTCGCCCACGTTATCATGCGACCAACTACACGAAAGCGATAGTTTAATAAACCAAGAACCAGAAACTTTACCCAAACTTCTTGGAGGGGCACCAGGTGTCCGAGCAAGAGAAAGGCCGCCGCCGCCGCCGCTTGTGATCGGTGAGAGGGAAATTGATACATATTTTTTGTTCTTAGGTACGTATCGTGGATATTTTGAATTTATTTGATTCATTCTGTCAATCTGTCGCGCGCGGTTCTGTCTTTGGCACGGTTAATCGTGAGTTAATTTAAAAAAAATATATATTCTTTTTCGTGGTTTCGTGTCGAGTGGTGCAGTTAAATTTGTGATATTTTTTTTTGACTGTTTTAAAGGAAATATTTTGGATTTTTGGCGTTTATAAGGCTATGGTTAATGGTTAATCTTAATATACGTTCCTCGTAGAATACCGAATTTAGGCAAGTTTTTTAAAATATAAGTATACATAATATAACTGTTTTTTTCACGTCTCTATCGCTAACATTCTTCTACAAACGTTAAAATTAAAATAAACCAAAATTAACTTAATAAACATTTATGAATAAAACATAGGAATGCTTATAACGCAATATGTTGCAGTTCATTATATCTGCATGTCGATAAACATTATGAATTTGTAAATTTAGGATAACAATTGTACAACGCAAATTCTTTAGACGCATTTCTTTTATTTTTGTAATAAAAAAATTGCTGTTGCGTCAAATTGAGGAAGAATGCATCGAACTGCATCCAAAAAATTATTAAGTGTAAAATACTTTTGCCACTCAGTTAATGGCACATGCTATTTCCAAACATTTTTCCATACACCGCAATCTTGGATTATTATGTAAATTTGAATTAGAATTGCGCATAAGCTACTCGTACCTAAAACGTATTTACAACTATTAGTTCGCTTTTATTTTGATTAATCAATGAAGCATTTTGAAGGCTCTTTTTTATTTTTAATGGAAATATGTAAAATCCTTGTTTCAGCAGTTAAAATTAAAAATTATGATATTGCTATAGTTATTGCTTGCTTTCTTTTTGTCAGGCCGACACTTATTTATTTTATTGTTGTTTGCCAAGTAGATTTTCTAATATTTTTTTCTAGATGAAATCATTAATGAAAAAAAATGGTTTTTACTTACTAAATTCCTTCAATATTATATTGTAAAGAAGCCCGCAAAAATGTTAATTTCCGAGAATGTTATCCCCTTTTTTTTGCTTATTAATGAATCTTTACTTTAATGTGTGTGTTATACTATCAGACAAAACGATAAACTTGCCATTAGATTTTTTAAAAGTTAAACATAACGGAATATCCAAGTCACAAAGACTTTTATCTGTATCAAACTTTCTTTTATTATCATTCTCTAGAAACCCATATACTAGTAAACAATAAACAGAAACCACATATTGTGGCATTCATCTTAGAGTGAAATATGTCTTCTTCTCCTTTTTCCTTCTTTAATGTAAGCAATTTGCTTGTTTTTCTTCGTATCCTCTGCCGTTCAATTGTTAGAAAGGTTGTCGCTCCATCTCTTGCGGGGTCTTCCAACGCTTCGGCGCCCTAAGGGCGACTTGTCTCTAGTTATTTTGACCATTCTGTCGTCATTCATCCGGTCTATGTGTTCGTTCCACTCTCTCTTTCTTCCCAGTATCCATTTATTTACATTGTCTATTTTACATGTTCTAATGTCCTCGCTTCTCTCCCTGTCAAAAAGTGTTTTTCCAGCGATCCTGCGCACTATTTTCATTTCGGTGGTTTCTAATATTCTCTTTGTGTTCGATGTATCTGGTCTAGTTTCCGCTGTGTACGTTAATATAGGTCGGATGACCGCCTTGTAGATTCGGGATTTGGTCTCGATTCCGATATATTTGTTTGGGAGGATTGTATCGTTGAGGTAAGCTGAGGTTTGTGCTGCTTTTGCCACTTGGTTTCTTACCTCAGCCTCGATATCACTGTATCGTGATATTTCTATTTAAATTTCATTTTCTGTTGTATAATTTTATCATCCACAACCAGTTTGCATCTGATAGGTGTTTTTGAGGTGGTCATGCATTTCGTCTTTGCTGAAGATATCTTTATTTTTAGACTTTTTGTGAAATATATGTGCCAATATACCTGCCAATTTCTACCAATAAATATTTTATATGTTGAAAAGCACAGAATATTCAAGTGGCAAATACTTTTTTAAATTTTTTTTTAACAAACTATCTTAAATTGTTACAATGTTTTCTACAAACTCATACACCAGTAAAATAAGAAACATGTAACACCTAGGAACCATATACAGTGGAAATCATCTTAAATTGAGTAAAATATTTGTGTCTGATAATTGTCACACATGATGATGATCTTCTGCCAATAAATGTTTTGAATGTTGAACTGCACAAAATATGCAAGTTACAAAAACTTTTATAAATTCTTCTTTTTCTAACTATCTTTAAGAAACCCATACACCAGAAAACAATTTAAACCTTATATTGTCGGAACCACATTTGTGTTAGATATTTGTGTCTGCTCAACTGTATGACATGAAACATATCTGCCGATAGCTTTTTAAAACGTTATACAATATTTTATATACAAATACTTCTATAAATTTTTTTTATTCATGGTTTTATGACGCATTCACCAAGTGATTAGCGACATTGGATTACATAGTTAACTAAAACTTAATCTAACCTAAAATACAAATACATATGGATATTTAAGCTGTAGACAATTTAACACTTGATACGGTTGATTAATTGACAATCTCTTAGAAAAGCAATGATCTGCGGTATATAGCTGCTTTGTCCTAACAGAGAAGACATGTAGTGTCCTTGTAGTGTCAATCTTGAGAGTAAATGGGTGAGACTGATCAGCGTGCCGAGTTCTTCGGCCGAATGTGGCCAGTGGTGGTATAAGAGTTTTTATTTCTCAGGAGCATCTGCCATGGAAATATCTGTAGAGTAATATCTGTTCTGCAACTCTTCTTCTATGTTCTAGTGGGTGAAGGGTCAACAGTTGATCAGGAGTAAAAAAACTTTCTAGCTTTCCACAGAAAACCAAGCCTCTGGCTTGCTGACTTTGCGATGTTAGCAACATGGTCATGCCAAGACATATTATTAGACACCGTGACTCCTAAAATCGAGATGGAGGGACTTGATTCAAGGGTTTTTCCGGACATTGTGATGGAATAATTTAAGGAATTCGCTTTTTTGGAAAACGTGGCACGCTGTGTTTTCTGTGCGTTGAACTGAACAAGATTGTTGGTTCCCCACTCGACGATTGCTTCAAGATCTCTATTGATGGAGTCAACCTGTTCCAGCCCAAGTCTATTTGTATCATTCACCGAAAGTGATCGATAGTATGTGAAAGTTGAGACAGGTGTGCATTCGTCTGCGAAACTGTAAATGGGGTTCGTGGTGGTTTTCAAGAGGTCGCTGATGTGTAAAAGAAATAGGGTGGGGGACAGGATGGAACCCAGGGGGGACCCCGGCTTTGGTTTTTAACGCATTAGAAAAAATACCGTCAACTGCCACATGAAAGGAGGGATCTTACATGAAGCTCATGAGCCATTGGCGCAACTTGGTTGGGAGACCGTAGGCAGATAATTTGCTTAACATTGCCTCACCTTCACCAAATTTCTTAATATACTAACAAAATATCTAAACATTAACTGCAGAAAATAACAAAATTAAAAAGTTTGAATAAATAAAAAATAACTTTCTCTTTGAAAATATTTAGGGACACTAAAAATATCATAATATGGATCCTTTATATGAAAAAGTTTATAATAAATTTTATAATTCACCAATTATTTTTAAAATCAACAAAGAAGTTAAATTTAAACGTAATTACTTTTGATACTTGACAAAACTGCTCGAAGGTACGAATTTTATATTATTTAAAATTCGCTTATTACAGGACAGCCTTTTTGAAATTAAACAATTCAATCAAATTGCCAGAGCTGGCCTGATGATTTCGACTAACGGAAAAATCCCCGTTATAAAATCCATACACCAGTAAACCATGAACAATTGAAAAACCCAGAAACCATTTATTTAGTTGAGTAAAATATTAGTCCAAGGAACGAGGAAGCGGCCCAATGTTAAATGTTCAAAAATTAATATAAAAAATAAGAAAAATATGAGCGTATAGGAAATTAAAATACAGGGTGAGTTTCTATTTAATAACTAAAAAACTGCAGCTCCGATTGAAAAAAATTTAATTAGAAAATTGTAGCTTTTAAAAAGATCTATCTATTTATTAAATAAATTATAATTTTTCGATACCATTGATACTTTTCGAGTTATATCGGAAAAACCGTGAAAAATCGGATTTTCTATAACTCGTTAACTGTATTCAAACTTGTTACTTACTGTTATGTGTAGCCTATGGCAAGCCAAAAAAGTGTTTTGTTTGAAAATTGATAAATATTGATTATTGTTCATAATTTATGAAATTTTCTCCAAAAAGATGCTATCTTTATTTAGCTAGTTCTGCTTTGGGAATGATGCTACAGTAACGATTTAGGGCTTATTTTTTTCTGTAAGAATTTTACTTTTATATTATTGAAAAAGTATATTGATTTTTTTCATTTTAAGGGGCGAAAAATGACTTTAAAAAAATTGCACTATATTTTTACATGTTTTTTTAATATAAATTTCTTAATGTAGTTTTTATAGAAATGACTTTCTTAAAAATAGATTCCTGGCATCATTTCACGCATTTAAAAAAAAAATTGAATTCCTACGATCATTAGAAGCCGAGATAATTTTTTTATTTCAAAAAAATCTGAAAGGCGCAATAATCATATAAGAACAATTTCAAATCCAAGAACCCTGTAACTACGTGTTGTGGAAACTATCCTTGGTTTATTAAAATATTTTTATTTTTTGTGTAGCAACCGTCGCTGCTAGATTTTGCGGTTTCCGGCCGGACTTTGATTCTTATATATATATCGAAAGCGCCAGAAAAGCACTTTATTTGGATACTTTTAGTTATTAATTTTTATTGATTTTGTAAAAGTTCTGCTACTGTAACGTGACGAGTTTTTTGTAAAATTATTTGGTCATCGGCAAACAGCACTGTGTTAATTTCTTGTTTCCATTGTCGTACAGCATCGTCAATATATATATTAAATAGGGTTGGTGACAGGCTGCATCCCTGTCTTACACCTCTGTTGATTATTGGTTCCGTTCTGTCTTTTCCGGTGTTTATTATTATTTCTGTGTTATAGTATAGTCCTCTTATCACCTCTATTAAATGTCTGGGAACCTCGTTTTTCCATAATTTTCCGTAGTATACCTCTGTTTACCCAGTCGAAGGCCTTTTCGTAGTCAATAAACCCAATATGGGTTTCTAAGTTATATTCTCTACGTTTTTCGATAAGCTGTCGTATTATGATGATATTGTCGTTGCAGGATCTTTCTTTGCGAAAGCCACTTTGTTCTTCTAGTAGTAGCACATCAGCTATGCTTTTTAGCCTATTGTTTACAATCCGGGCATATAGTTTGTATGTAGCATTTAATAAACTTATTCCTCTATAATTGCCACAGGAGCCACTCAGCACCAAAGTAGCACCTAAATAAGGTACTTTTGAAATCCAAATCGGAGAATTTCGCCAGAATTTTGCCTGCTGCCGTCACGAGGATCTCAAATATGGATGCAATAATCCGAGCTTTATTATTCCTTTCATAAATTTTCGTATAATCATATACTCCTCGTTTTATGCTTGTTGTCAGGGCCGTATCTAGTCAAAAAATTTAAATACGGCACTGCTTGTTGTAATCTATTCTCACTATGATCAAACCCAATTTAACAGCATCCATAATGATAGTTTTTGATCATAAAATACGAATGCTTTTAATTTAACTTATATTGTTTAAATTAACGTGCAGAATATAATTTCTTATTAGTTTAAGAAGTCCTTGCGTAATGTGACGCAAATTTAACGCCTTCAATATTGCTCCAAAATGTACTTATCTGAAACGACCTTTCTAAGGATCGCGCACTGAAATCTATTTTCGTTCCTTATAATTAAATGCATAAAATGCACTTCTATATAAAATATCTTCAATATTTCAATTGTTTCGTTACGCAACGTAATTTGAAAATTGAAAATAATTCATCAACAAATTATTAGGTGCTCTGCGATCATAAATGAATTTAAATGCCGCATGATTATGAAATAAGAATGCAACATACGTTATTAATGTATAAACTACCGTTACACTATTATGGAAAGCAAAAAATTGAACGTTTCGTACAATTCTTATTACACTTACCTAGTATGATATTTTATTTCACCAGGATTGGACTTATCTCTTAATAACCAGTTAGTTTATGAACATATGCAGAATTGGTGAAAGCGGATTTAAATTTCATTGCGTTTCTATTAACGTTTCATTTCCTTTATTTATTTATTATGTTTATTTTATATGATCGTTATTATTTATATATATATATATATATATATATATATATATATATATATATATATATATATATATATTTAAGATTTATAGAAAACTATAATATTATTATAGTAAACTATAAACATTTTTCGACAGCGTCAATAGATGGGAAAAATGTATAACTGATTTTTAAAAAATCAGCTAATTCTGCTGTGTGTCACCTATATTATAGGTTCACGTGGGTCGATTATGTATCAAAAAACATCTACTCTCTGGCTATATACCTCGACAGGCATTGAATTACATCTGATTTCTAATTCATAAATTAAAACAAGTTAATTTTGACAAAATTTATTCAAACCATACCCTATTTTTTTAAATATTTTTGATAAGAATATAGAAAAGCTAAAATAAAAACCTAGAATAGCCAAATATAAAAAAATTTTATTTAATTTTTTGTGTCCTTAATTATCCATAATTGCTCTATATCGTATTTTTAAGGATACAATCAAGTTTTCTATTTCTAACGCTGGGAAACAGATGAAATAAAATTTTACTGGCATAAAGTGACAGGACAAAGACAAGCGAAAAGGCTAATAAACCTTTCGCCAGAGAAAGCTAAACAGCTTCTCGAGTTGGACAAGAAGGACTTGAAAATGGTGACGGGATTTCTCACTGGAAACTGCCCTCTGAAGTATCACCTGAAAAAGATGGGCAAAACAGAAAGTTTTGCGAGAACTTCGCTGAAACTGCAGAGCATTTGCTTTGCGAATGCCTAGCGCTTTTCTGCAACAGGCTTAAGTTTCTGGAAGTTTCTTTAAGCCCTCCGATGTCAAAAACTTAGCTCACAGAAAACTGATAAGCTTTGTACAAGGTCTTGGAATCCCGGGCCCGTTGTTTTTCCCCGAAGATCTTGCTTATTACCATGCACAATTGATCAAAATATTTTATCAATTTACCTATTGGAATTGAAAAACAAATTGCTGCTATTTAAAAACGGTTTTACCTTTGATGCTGATTCCGTTTCAAACCATAACGGTTACTTCTTTATAAAACTAAATCTTCTGTACAATCTGCAATCGTGCTTCATTACCTCGTACTCTCTACACTCTTACACGTCTTGAGTCAGGATGTATCCCAAATGTTGACTTGTCTGAAAAACAAATAGGATTCAATTGGACATTTGGCAATGAAACGTCCAGAATCCAAGCTAAACTAACAGCAAGATTGCCTCTCGTTAACATTGGCATTTTAGCGGTCTTCTCGTTCCCAAATGAGTTTCGTGCAAACGATTTATAATGACCATAAATGAAACTTTTGTTTTATGTGTTCGCAACAGCTGCATTTGTAATTCAGGTGCCGTTACCATAGGGTCCTCCGGGATACTGAGTGAAACAAAAAACCACCAAATTCTCGGAATGGTTCCTGACATGCTAGCCACAAAAATACAAGTAGAAAAGTTGTTCAAAGACCTCTTTCCGAAGAGAGATGAATGGGCAAGGAAAGAAATCCTCTTTCCAAAGATTGAACATTGAATACAATTTATTCAGTATTTGAAACCGATGAAATAAAAAACAAAACAAAACATTTGGTTTAATTATTTTTTAAGCCATTTTTTGTGCTGAAGTAAAAACATTAAAATAAACAAAGGCACACAAGGGGGCACAATATATTTAATGAACAAACTTATGAATATGTACTAATATTTTTATGTGCTTTGATATTTTGACTACACAAATTGAAGGGTCTTAGATAAATTAACCATTTTCTATCATTTTGGTGATATGTTGTTTACTAACAAACCGGATATTTGAATTGTCAGGGTCTATTTCATTGTTGTTATTAACCTAATTATTTTATAATAATTCCTATCCGCGGTTGTGAACGTTTTGATAGTTTTACCTTGAAAATAATACGCTGCAGTGATAAGTTTTAACTCACTGTCTTATCGAAATAAACGATAAAAGAACTACAATTTATTTAAAATTTATAACAGAAAATAAAACACTAAAGCTCGGCCTCCACTGACAATTTATGGTGCCAAAAAATCTACAAGGTGCACACGCTGTGATAAATAAATCTACAAATTAAAAGTTTTCAAATGAACGTCATTATTGAAAGGGTAGTTTCACAAGCTATTATTATTATTAACGTAAGCACCCTGAGACATTTTTTCAGCATTACCGATTAACATCGTTGGGAATAATGAACTACTGCAAAGTCTCGCGATGTGCGGTTTTTTAAAAGGTTTTGAAACAAAAATAATTTGTATTGGAAAACCCATTAGAGGTTTTTAACAGCTTAGTTGCGCATTTATAAACAATAAATAAGGACTTTCTTGGTACTATTAATGATAGTTATAATAATATGAAACCCAAAGACTTTTCAAAACATTAACATTCGTTATAAACAAATATCTAAACGGCCACCCAAAAGAGTGGAAACTGGCGTACATCTCTTCGATCCACAAAAAAGGACACAAACAAGACTGCAATAATTATCTAGGTATCTCAGTGACTAGCACATTAAGCAGACTGTATGGAAGAATCTTGCGTGACCTGATCGAAGAAGACTTTAAGGAAAATGAAGAAGAAGAACAGAGTGGGTTCCGAGCAGAAAGGTCATGTAAGGACAACGTATTTTTCCTTAAGCAAATTATAGAGAAAAGAATTGCCCGTAACATAGAAACGCACGTCACGTATGTGGATCTTCAGAAAGCATATGACACCGTTCCAGTTACACGACTATGGAAAGTATAAGAGAAATCCAACATCAATCATACATATATTGCAGCCCTTAAGGAGCTTTACAGAAATTCTCGATCCGGAATAAAGATTGGTAACCGCCTCACAGAAGGATTTGTAGTGAACAAGGGACTGAGACAAGGATGCTGTGTCTCACCTACTATTTTTAAAATTTTTATTGCAACAGCACTTAAAAACTGGAAAAGAAAAGTTCATGGAATGGGCATCGAAATGAATAATTACTCTATATACACTCTTTAATTTGCCGACGATCAGGTTATTATAGCTAACGACAAGGACGACATGGAGTATATGATGCGAAAACTAATTGAGGAGTTAAGAGAATGGGGTTTGACCTGCCGAAAATATGTGTACTTGGGTGTTACCTTTGATGATAGCGGTACTGATGTAATGGAAATCTAAAAACGGCTCATTCAAGCAAAAAGAATTATCGAATGCCTCAGTGGGATACTATGGAGTAAAGAAATAACAAAGAAAAGAAAAATTAACATCTATAAAACCATGATAAAAAATAAAAATATTATATGGAGCAGAAACCTGGAAGATTATCGAAAAGAACAAAAAGAAATTTGAAGCTGTTGAGATGGATGTTTTCAGGAGGTCTTTGCGCATCTCCCGAAGGGACAAAATAAGAAATGACAATATAAAACAACAAATAGGAATTGAAGGCACCATTACTAGTGATATGTAGCAAAAAGGTACGGCCACTTTCAACGAATGCCTGTTATCGGATTGCCCAAACAAGTCTTACAATGGCAGCCAAGTGAAAGAAGGAAAAGGGGAAGACCTCGATTGGAATGGCAAACCGGTATACAAAAGTCAATGAGCGGAAGAAACCTAACATCTGTGGATTGCGAAGACCGAAGGGGATGGAAATTAGGCGTCGGACAACGTCGAAAGACGTTCTATATATATATATATATATATATATATATATATATATATATATATATATATATATATATATATAATAATCCTACCACTTTACAGCGACAGCTAGAGTGAAAAAATGTTAACATCATTTAAATAAGTTTAAGGTTATTTTTTTTATTTACAAATACGTCGCATCAGCCATTTAGGTTATTAGCGACAAAATTATAATAAAATATTATGTATCTTACATCGAATAAGTCTTACATTTTTGCTAGTAGACTGATATCCTCTAAATATTTTACAATATTATCTCTATTACACCCCTATGTTAGTCAGCTCTCTTGCACAGAATTCGATAGCGAAGACTTCAGCCCGAAAGATTGTAGCATACCTGCCAAGACTGGTAGATATTTTAATCTTTGGTTTCCTGCTGAAAACAATGGCTCTAACTTCATCTGGGGTTTTTGAGCCATCCGTTTACATTACGTATTCAGTCTCTGGGAAGAGGATTTCCTCCCTCACCCACTCATCTCTCTTCGAAAAAAGGACTTTGAATTTAATATTTCTCTTTTTTATTAGACTTCAATAAGTTCACGTCAGATTTTGTATGTAATTTTTATTTTTAGTCAGATAAGTTTTAAAGTTGCAATTTTTAATTGTAATCGTTTTGTTTGTAATATCTAAGAAGTTTTACATTTTAATTTTTTTTAAACATAATTTAGAGTTTTTTATGGTTATACGTTTTTATGTTTTATGTTCACGTCATAATATGACCTTTACGAGGATATTGGATATATAGTGCAATCAAGTACCTATTACTGAAGGGGTATCATTTAGTTCGAATTTTTTTAACCATCTGTATTCTTTTTAAGTATGTTTTTTCGTCATTGCATTTTTTATAAATTTTTAAAAAACCAAAATTAAACCTGTTTATTGATTTTTACATATTTTTTTAATTATTTCAAAGGTCGTAGATAGCATTGGTGCCAGCATAGCATATTTTTTTCCTTGATATTAACATATACAGATACAGTTCTTGCTCGAGGTTTTAGTAATTCCACTTTTTTTTAGAATTTTTTTTTTCCTCTCGAAAAAAAACTTGCGCTTAACTACTAGTTCAGTCTAGGTTCAGTCTAGCTAAATTAGTCTAGGATAGATTGATCCACGATCTCATTTAATCTATTCACTTAAACTGAATCGAACTGTGATCAAAATCTCCTCCCAGAGATAAAGTCTGCAATTTATTTTTAGCAACACAATTAAAATACTATAAAAGTAAATATTTTGTGACAGTAAGTACACGTTTATGCCTGTTCGTTTGATTTATTTGACATGTTGATATTGTTTAGTTGCAAGTTTGTGCACTTGTATCTACAACATTGAGCTATCCTTTTTCGATAACCTTTTTTATTGTGAAAACGATGCTACCAATAAAAGTTTGTTTATGATAATTCACTTTTTAGATAAGACAATTTAAGATATTAAATTAAATATAAGAATACTTCCACCTTGAAAGGATTTCAAAATGATATTACTAGTCATGCATTAGGTCAATGATATGCTAAGCATACTTAAAGCAGTAATATTATTTTCAAATATATTAAAATATACTTAATAGCTAATAACGGTTGTTATAATCGACGATGTAGGGCGAAGAAACACAGCAAAATATTTCAGACTCCAAGTAAAAGAGATTGTAATTTATATTATCTAAGAAAATTGTATTTATATATGGTTACCTACACTAAAATACAAGGCTGTTATACATAAGTGTCATTAATTGTCTAATTAAAAGCAAATTTAATTTTGTTTGAGACTTACTTTCCTATAACGAACGTCTCGTATGTATTACGTCATTGAGTAATAGGGAAAAATCACGTAACGCGAGATGGCGCTGTTAATGACAAAATGTCGGATCGAGGTGTGAACAAGTATTCTGTCATTTGATCACTTATAAAAGCAAAGTTTTTATTGAGGGGAATTTTAGTTATCTCAGAGATTTGAGTTGATTTTTTGTGTTAAACTATTGAATTGAAACTGGATTTAAGGTTTGTTTTCGACATTTCAGTCTTGTTAAATGCCAGTAAAGACCAGGTGTGTCCAGGCATCAATTTTGGTTTGTTTTCGAAGTTTTTCAGTTCTGTTGGAATGTTCCTGGAATTGTTGTTGCAATTCCTATGAAAGTCGAAATATCAATTTCTGAGCTATTGTATTATGTGTGGTGAACGATGGGCATAAGCGTTCGGTACACATGTATTTAAGTTGTAGGTTTGGTTAGGTTAAGTTAGGTATCATGTGAGTGAGGCGTGGTCGCCCCTTCACCGCGACCCTTAGTAGGTCTATTGTGGTTCACCCCTAGAAGTTACAGTTCACCGAACAATCCAGCCCTTCTCACGAAGTTCATGGTTGTATAGGGTGAGATTTTTTTAGGTTCTAGGTTGTTGTAACCAAATATGTTAAACCTCATTCTTCCCAGGCCGGGGCATGAACATAATATATGTTCAGCAGTTTCGTTTTCTACGCAGCAAAACGGACAGTCCGTTTGTTGGTTCAGACCTATCTTTCTGAGGTGGTATCTTAGACGACAGTGTCCTGTAAGCAGTCCCGTTAAAATACGCAGGTCATTTTTGCTTCATTCTATGATCTGCTTAGTTGTGTTTCTCGAGGGTTTAGGTAGAATCGCATTCGAGTGAGTTAACCCTGGTATATCGGACCAGTACGTAAGTATTTTCCTCTCCGCCCAGTCCGAAATAATTGTTTTGGCGGCACTTGTGGTGACTCCAAAAACCGGTTCTGGTCCAGTGAACGCAGATTCGGCCCCCCGTTTTGCAAAATTGTCGGCTTTTTCGTTTCCCTCCACCCCCTGGTGCCCAGGTACCCACAGTGAGGGCACCCTGTTTATTTAAGTTGTAAATAAATTGTTAATAGCACATTGTTACTTGTAATTAATCTGTATTATTCAAGTAAAAAAATATTTGAATTAACGAGTGCAAATAAATGTTAATTTATCGAAAAAATTGTAATTTTCAATTAACTCCTTTGTTTTATATACAGTCGGTATATTAATTTCGGACCTATTGTATTATTAAATTATCAAAAGTTTATGCATGATTTCCTCTACAAGTCTACAATACCTCCATGAAATCACCATTAAGGTAGATTAGACATGTGTTAGTGAATTGCCATATGTAGAGCATTGTGGAACAAAGCATATTTTATCTTCATATCACCTTTTTTAATCCTTTGCATTTTCGGATTTTGTGGTTTATCAAAACCAACTTTTTACAAAATATCGTTCAAAATAATATATAAAGTTCACTTTTTACCCATATATATATATATATATATATATATATATATATATATATAAATGAAGGTTAGTTTGTTGTTCACACCTCGAGACCCATTCTGTGATTTCTTTCTACAGTGATTTACGAAATTAATAAAACACTAAAATAAAATTGACCAATACGTCAGTTGTCAATGTCAAAAATATCCAGTGGCGGGTAATTTTGAATGTTTTTTTAATATGTGGACATTTGTGCACTTACATTTGTGTCAAAGCGAATTATTGTTTATAATTAATTGCGTGATTGTAACTGTAACACGGATTTAGAAGATTTCGGAATACATTTTTGTACGAAACTAATAACATATTTAAATTTACGGTGAAATTTTTTTGTTAAAAATTACCTGATATACTTTTAAATATTTTAATAACATTTTTGCGGTTGTTTATGTTTGTATTTATAAAATTTATTAATACATTTATAATTATTTCGGTGGGAAATGTTTGGAACTAAAAGTGTCGGGTATCGAAATAGTTGTTTCGAGACAAATATGTTCATCGTAAATGGTTGATAGAAAGTAAATGTAGTGTTACTAAAAGTGAGAGTCTAGATCTATTAATAAATTTAAATTCGTCTAAAGCTTGTTTCTCTAGTCAGATTGGATCTGCTAAAAGATGATTATAATTGTCAAATAAAATGGTTTAAATTGGATGGTAATGTGGTAACGGATAAAAAATTGTAGATCCAATTGCAAGATTACGAATGAAAGTCTAGGAATCATTTTATATTTATGAATTTTATTGCTTAAAATAGTGCCAGTTATTTTACACTACAAGAGAAATCATTTTATGCGGTGACTTTAACAGCAGAATCGGAAAAAAACGAAACGACAAGGTAGTGGGAAAATATGGAGAAGATACCCTAAATGACAACGGTCAAAGACTAATAGATATATGCGAACAGAATCATTTAACCATCTTGAATGGATTCTTTAAACATCGTGACATACACAAATACACATGGACGCAGCCAACAAAAAACCAGAAAAGCATTATAGATCTTATGATAAGCAGACAAAACTCACATATAAAGTTCCAAGATGTTAGAGTACATAGGGGATCATCATGCGGTAGCGATCATTATTTTCTGAAAACTAAAATAACGGCACCAATAAATAGAAAACAGAAAACAGAAATCGCTAAAGAGCAAGACGTAAAAGAAGAACTAACGGAAATTAGATACAACATAGAAAATCTAGACCAGGAAAGCATTAGAAAATTATATCAGAACAGATTGGACATGAAAATAGAGACAACAAAATTTAGCAGTATAGAAGAACAATATAAACATATTAAAAAATGTATGCATTCGGCAGCAGAAGAAGCACTGGGTCAAAAGGCAAATATAAAAGACAAAAGAAAACCGTATTGGTGGGACCAAGAAATAGAAATAGAAATAAACGAAAAAAGAAAGAAATACCAAAAATACCTAAGCTCAAAAACTATAGAAGACAAAATAAAATTTAAAGAAGCACAAGCGAGAGTTAGAAAATTAGTTTGCAGAAAAAAGAATGAGAAATGGGAAAGAACATGTTCTAGAATAAATACGTATCTGGGAGGTAGAAGAAGTACAGAAAGCTGGAGAATACTAAAAAACATGAGGAAAGATAATACCAAGGACATAATCTCACCAATAACAGCACAAAATTGGCAACAATACTTCGAAAAAATGTTAACTGAAGACAGAGAAGAATTTAAGAACACAGAATATATGAATGATAGAATTAATACGCAAGGATCCCCTATTAGAATTAATACAAAAGAAGTGAAGGAAGTATGTAAATCCTTAAAAAATAACAAAGCCCCGGGTCCAGGAAATATTGTAGGAGAATTATTTAAATACGGAACAGATAAATTATATAAAATGCTGCAAGATCTATTTCAAAGGTGTATTAATCAGTCCGAAGTCCCAGAAGAATGGAAAATATCACATATGTCAACAATACACAAAAAGGGGGACAAAAGCAAATGCGACAATTATCGAGGAATTGCCGTAACAAACACAATCAGTAGAATATATGGCAAGATCTTAAAAAACAGAATCGAAAGGGAATACACGGAAATGGAAGCAGAAGAGCAAGCCGGATTTAGAGCGGGAAGATCAAAGATTGACCATCTGTTCTCACTAACACAAATTATAGAAAAAAAACTAGCATTCAATCAAGAGATCCATATACTGTACGTTGACCTAAAGAAAGCATACGACAGCGTACCCTTAATTAAACTTTGGGAAACTCTGGAAACTTCCAACATTAATATTGAACTGATAAAAGGAGTAAAGTCATTATACAATAAAACCAAATCAAGAATTAAAGTTGGACAAAACCTAACAACAGGGTTTAATATCACAAAAGGGCTGAAACAAGGGTGTTGCTTGTCACCAACATTATTTAAAATATATTTGGAACGGGCACTAGCGAATTGGAAACGGAAATGCCAAAACATGGGCATACCTTTAGATGAGGACACAACATTATACACACTCTCATTCGCAGACGATCAAATTATAGTCGGCCAAGACATAGACGACACAGAGTATATGACACGAAAACTTATAGAAGAATATAAAATTTGGGGACTAGAGGTTAATGTAGAAAAAACGGAATATATGTGTATTGGGGGAGTGCAACAGGACTTACAATTATCAAATGGACAAAAAATCAAACACACGTCAGCTTACAATTACTTAGGAATGAGAATATCAAAGGATGGGACACTCGAAGAAGCAATATTGGACAGAAATATGAAAGGAAGAAGAGCAATATCAATGTTAAACGGAGTACTGTGGGATAGAACAATAAGCAACAACAACAAAAAAAGAATTTACGACACGATAGTGAAGAGCATAATAATGTACGGTTGCGAAGTATGGCCTTTGAAAGAAAAGATCGAAAGAAAAATTAGAGCCACAGAAATGGATTACTGGAGACGAGCAGCGGGGAAATCAAGACTAGAAAGAGTTGCAAATGAGAGGATAAAACAAATAATGGGAGTACAGCACGACATCACAGACGAAATAAGAACTAAACAGTTGATATGGTACGGGCATGTTCAAAGAATGCCACCAGACAGAATCCCAAAGAAAATATTACAGTGGAACCCCAGAGGAAGAAGAAGAAGAGGAAGACCACGAAAGAGCTGGAGAGAAGGCATACAAAAAGAGATGGAAGAGAGAGATCTGAGAGAGGACATGTGGACGAATAGAGAGGAATGGAGATTAGGAATCGCAAGACGCCGACGCACGTTTTAACGCGATATATATATATATATATATATATATATATATATATATATATATATATATATATATATATATATATATATATATATATATTGCTTAAAATAGAAAATTATCTTCCAGCTAAATAAATAATTTATTTAGACTGTCCTGCTACGTTTCCTGGTAGAATCCCATATTATATTATTTCAAAGGCAATTCTCTAGGAGAAACCGGGGTTCGGTATGACAATTCCTGTTTAATTTTTTATATATCTAAACTAAAGAGTTTGCTTAAATTTCTTTCTTTTATTTAAACAATTATCTCTAAAAAAACGAACAAATTTGACGCGATACATAAATATTAACAATAAAAGAAGTCACTTCAAATCTCACAACTTGCCCCGACCTGGGGTAGGTACGTTGTGACACCTAAGGGTTCGTTTATAACAAATGAAGTGTACCGCTGTGTGCACGTGTTAATAATATTGATATATAAAATTTTTGTATTAAAATAAGTAATTTCATTATTAATGTGATATCGTTGGATTCATCAATTACCTCAAAACAAAAGAAAATAAAACAATAAAAATCTCCTGTAAATTATTGAGAACCAGGTACATCCAGGTACACAACAATTTGCTCTGCTGGTCATTTTCACTTTTAACAAATTATTAGTCACTATTAAACAACTATAATCTCTACACAAATGTATGCTTTCAAGTAAATAAACACAAAGCATTCACATTTGCTAGTCACGTGATATTGATTCGAGTTTATTCCGCAAGATGGCGTATTGTTTAGCATTAAAACTCAATCTGTTAAACCACCAACAAGCTAGAAAAATTTCTGACAGCTTCAATTACGAACTTCATTCTGATATAAACTGTCAAAAATAACTAATTTAATCTGCCAACTGTTAAACTATATTTGTGGTAAACCTGGCTGATGTGTAACCTGGTAAATCACCAATAAGTTGGAAAAATTTCTGATAGTTTACACTACCAACTTTATTCCGATGTAAACTGTCAACAATAAATAGGTTAACTTGCCAACTTTCAAGCTGTCAAATTTTGCGTAGAGTATTTTATAGAAAGAAAATCTATTTAAGTGTATGTGATATATTAAGTATGAGAAACGTCAAATGATTGTCAAAGAATTAATTTTGTTCTCAAGATTATTTTTCTAAAGTCTATTGTATTATTTTTTATTGTAAAACATTACAATAATTATTGACGACGATGGAATTACTTGGTTTTTAAATTTGAACGAAGAAATAATCTTGTTTTTCTGTAAAAAGAACTACCACGCAGTGATTATGCTTTATCAATCATTTGACGTTTCTCATAAACAAATAATCACGGTCACAGTCTACTACATTGAAAATTGTAAACCGTTTTTTTTTCATCGGTCATACTATGGAGGGTAGAGGTAAGGAGAGTCATCTCATATGGTAGAAAACTTAAAAAAGTGTCTAGCTGTAAGCTATAAATAACAGTTCAAAAACCTTCCAGAATGGCGCTGGTATAGACAAAGAGTATGGTATGAATGTATCAATTGTAAACGAATTGAAGTATGCCAAGTTAAAGTCGACTAAAGTACTACTTATTGAAAATTTCAACTACTTGCGTAGTACAAAGAAATGTAGTAAATATAACCTTAAAGAATTATTGTGAGAAAACGTGTAGCTTTAGTGATTTTATTTCGTGAACTGTGAGCAGTACGTTTATTTTTTTCTACTATATTCCTATTCTAATAATATTTGGCGCTTCCTTTAAAATTTACACTGATGCTAATGTGGCGCCACCCTAATTTAATGCATTTGGGCGAACACTTTTTCATGTACACAGATGATTCTCCTTATCTCTACCCTCCATAGGTCATACGATGAAATTGTGTATTTTTAGATTTTGACGCGTCCAATAATTTTCGTAACGGTTTCATCGTGGCCACCAATTTACAATTACAGCATTTGTAACAACTGCAAATGAAGCAATTCAAAACGGATAACATTGGTAAAGCAAATTCGACACAGTGTTGACTATTAGCTGATACCTGTACATTTTTGTTTTAAGACGTGTTTTTAGCACTTTGTCAAAAAATGTGTACCTACGTATATTTTTTTTATCTGGAGTAGAGATAAGGAGAATAATCTCTTATGGGACTTTTACTGAAAAAGTGTCCACCAAAATGTGGTATATAAAGGTGGCACTGAACCAGTTCTGAAACGTCTAAAGATTTGACCAACTCCTTTTCAAGTAGAACACCTGCGAGCTAGATAGTCGACCGATGATTTGATAATGATTTTAACGTTTACATAAGTGACACCCCAAATACTACGTCACGTAAGTTTTGTTACGCAGACGACATGGCTATAGCCACTCAAAACAAACACTTAGAAGAAGGAGAAACAACCATAACAGCCGACTTAGAAACTTTAAACCAATACTTCCAAAAATGGAGACTGCGCCCGAACCCAAACAAAACAGAGACATGTGCCTTCCACTTAAATAACAGGATGGCGCACAGAGAACTAAATGTCACGTTCTGTGGAGAACCAGTCAAACACAACAAACATCCCAAATACCTAGGCGTAGTCCTTGATAGGTCTCTCACTTTTAAGAAACACCTTGAATTAACATGCCAGAAACTTAAAACCCGAAACAACATCATACGAAAATTGGCAGGCACCACATGGGGAGCAAATGCAACTACCTTACGCACTGCAACACAATCACTTGTGTATTCTGTAGCGGAGTATTGCGCTCCTGTATGGGGCAGAAGTTATCATGTGAATAAGATCGACACCCAACTAAATGAAGCCATGAGAGTAGTAACAGGGATTTTGAAGTCGACTCCATTACCATGGCTCCGCGTACTATCAAATATCGCCCCCCCAGGAATCCGAAGACAACAGGCTACAGGGCCCCAATATGGAACTTGGAAGCACTTGCTCCAGGAAAAACCTACGACGCTTCTGAATCATGGACATCCGCATGGAATAACAGCAATGTCAATAAACACAACATAGAAAATCCTAATAAACAGCTCCCAGGGATGCAACTACCTCGTAAAACATGGTCCCTATTAAACAGAGTTAGAACTGGACATGCAAAAACGAGATCAGCGATGCACAAATGGGGAATTGCCGACAATCCAGCATGTGACTGTGGATTTGAGGAGCAAACATTAACACATATAGTCCAAGACTGCCCACTGAGAAGATTTACTGGCCAATGGAAAGACTTTACAGATGCAAGCCCCGCCGCTATTACATGGTTATCTGAACTGGATTTGGACCTGTAGATTTGGTTTCCCCATACCACTAGGCTGCTCACATGCACCTGTTATATGTACTGTTTGTGTCATATTTAATGTGTACTAATGTGTTTTACATTACTTGTATTAATTGTCATTTGTACCTACCTTTCATAAGAATTTTGTTTGTAACTTATTATATAGCACTTGTAAAGCCATACGATAAATAAATAAATAAATTTGATGAATGCTTATTAGCGACTTTGATATTCAAAAATAAGCTGTGCTACCCGTAGCATATAAAAAGAGGCGGCCGATATGTTTTGCTAAATTTATCGATATTACTCGGTATAGAATATTACCGAAATATCGCAGTGCCCTGATAAAATTATCTTTTTTAAACTGAGATTAGAAATACTATATGTACTAATTTTTTCATAATTTTCAATCACTTTAAAAACTAAAGGGATATGTTTAAAAAATATTGCATATCCTTACGAATGACTATACGCGTATGGTGAAAGATTATTGCATAAAAATATCCTTTGAAACTATTTTTTCCCTATTTATTTATTTTTTATTTTTTTTTCAGGGTTCCAATTCTGTCAGAACACCATAAGTCAACTAAAGGATATTCTTCAGGTATAAGCTAATGAATCTACCAACATGAAGATGAAGTTTCTTCCATTATTTCTCTTGTTCTTTTTTATCCTGCTTACTCATGCACAGCGAAGGACAACTGCAGTAAGTATGTTTTACAATGTTTCGCTGAAAATTTATACAGTACGTTCACTTGCAATTAATATTATTGAAAGGACATACGAGGTGAACGGTAAAAAAGGGATGGTTGTAATATTGTGTGCGATTAATATTAAATAAAATAAAAAAAAAACCGAAGGAAGAGTAAGACTTTGTTGATTGTAATATGGTTCTAGTTATACTTGCTAGCGCATTTTTATGTTGTTATTTTGGTTTTTTTGAAGTGAAAACTTCTTTAGCGGCGTTGTACACTTTTTTTGTAATGGGTAAAAAATGTTAAACTCGCGTCAGGACACGTGACCTGATCGAAAATTCGTAAGACGGATGGAGAGTAGACAGCTGGCGTGGCGTAGGAGAGGGAGTATCCCCCTCTCTTTCTACGGCGCGGCGAAAATGTATGCCTGCGCCGGCTGTTTTCACTTCTGCCGGCACTTCCAGAGTGCAACCCGTCGTTTTTTTCTACATTTAGGCTCAGATACAAATTGGTCAAATTTATTTTGGGTTATTTTCTTTTACTAGGCTTGAGCTATAAAAGCATTGGCAATAAACAAATTAGAGGCAATCAAATTGTGTTTTTTTTACTTTAACTTTAAAACCACGTGTGGAGTGTTAGAGTTGTTTTATCTTGTAATTTCTTATTTTGTTATCAAAACACATCGTTTAACGATTTCTTTTTTAATTCATTAAAATAGCTTACTTTTTCTAAAAGATACATGGGTTTACATTTTTCATATGGTAATAACAATAAGTTTACAAATTTAACTTAACTCCAAACATAATGAAAACGAACAGAAAACAAACTGAAAAACATAAAAGACTTAATACGAAGTGTTTCCCCCCACGTGCTCGGATAACAGCTTCAATTCGTCTTGGCATGATCTCAATCAAGTTTTGAATGTATGCCTGGTCGATTTCATTCCGTTCTTCAATAAGAACGTCACTAAAGCCCCGTCCACATCTGAGCAAACGCACCGAATGAGCACTTTGCGCCGCATGAGCATTCAGATGTGGACGGGAGACACGAACGCGCTGAGCACGCTCAAAACGTGCGGCAGCCGATCCGAACATTGTTGGTACAACAAAAGAACTTCTTGCTCAGTCTGGACGGGTTTTCTGTTTCACTGAACACGTTGCGCCTAACGGCCTCGCACAAAATAAATTTTTCACATGAGATGTGCTTGCAATTGATCGAATCGGCCTATTTTTTGGTACGTGAGACACGAAATGTATTTAAATAAAATAAGAAAGAGAATGGTTGGAGAGAAATGGCGGATACATTTAACCGGGATGTGAGTGAAGTTATAAAAAAAATAGATAGTCTAAAAGGATCTTACCGGCGAGACAAAGTAAAAATCAAGAAAAATGTTGGAACAGGAAAAGGTGAACATGAATTTATTAATAATTAAACTTGTTAATAATTACGTTTAATATGTCACAGGCGCCGACGAAATATATGACCGATATATTCTGACTTCTTCGAAGGTAGAACTGGGAAGACTATTTACCACGCTTCCGTCTCTTTTTCTTATTTTTAAGTAATTCATTGATAATAATAAAAGCAGCACTAGCCCGTCCTAGATTCTCCATTGCGTTCATCGCATCAATAAATGCGGCGCACAACTGGAGCGGCTCCGAATGCAGACTCATGTGGTTCTGTGCGGGAAAACAACAATTCCTCCGAATGAATGCTCATGCGGCGCAAAGTGCTCATTCGGTGCGTTTGCTCAAATGTGGACGAGGCTTAAGCTGCTGTAAATTTGCAGAAGTGGGTACACGAGATTGTATTTTCCTCCCAAAAGCATCCCAAACATGCTTAATATGGTTTGGGTCTGGGCTTAGAGCAGGCCAATTTACTACTGGGATTTCAATCTCGGCTAAATACTTACGTACAATTCTCGCAATATGCGTTCCGGCATTATCATGCATTAGTATGAAATCGTATCAGATGAACGGTGCGAAAGAAACAATTTGTGACTCTTAAACTTCTCTTATGTACCTATCGGCTGTCATCTCTTCCCTGTTCATTATTAACAAATTCTTCCGAGCTTCAAAACTTACGCCACCCCACACCATTAGCGAACCGCCTCCACAACTTACTTTGGGAGAAAAATGATTTAAGAAGAAACGTTCTCCAGTTCTCCGGTAAATTCTTTCACGTTCATCCGTGTATAAAATGACGTAAAATTTAAAACATATGCTAGATTCCAAATAAATTTACTTACAATTTGAAAAAAAAACCCTTAATCTATTCAAGGCCCGGGATTCCGAAACTTCCTACAAAGTTTATGAGTTTCCTGGGGGCTAAGTTCCTGACATCGGAGGGCTTTAGGAAGGCCCCATCCAAAAACTTGAGCCTCTTGCAGAAAAGCGCTGGGCATTCGCAAAGCAAATGTTCTGCAGTTTCAGCAAAGTTCTTGCAGTAGCGGCAACTATCACTCTCTATTTTGTCCATCTTTTTTGGGTGATACCTCAGAGGGCAGTGTCCAGTGAGGTGTCCTGACACCAGTTTCAAGTATTGCTTGTCCAAATGGAGATGTTTAGCTTTCCTTGGCGAAAGGCTTACTAGCCTTTTGAGTGAGATTTCATTTCATCTGTTTCCCAGCGTCAAACCTCTTTTTTCAAGGTTGTCAGCTTTCTCGTTGCTTTTAACTCACTTGTGACCTGGAACCCACATCGGAGTAACCTGATTGTTTGCTGCCAGTTGTCTCAGGGTTTGTTTACAGTCTCAAGTCAACTAAGACTCACAAGTGTATGGTTTCAGAGCTTTTAGTGCTGCTTGGCCATCTGATAAAATATAGATATCTGCCCTTCGGGTGTTTCGTTCGATGCACTCCTGGGCACATACCTCTATGGCATGTAATTCTGCTTAAAAAATGGTTAGGGTGATACCAAGGGGTTTTGAAAGTCTACAATTAGGCCTTGTAACTCCCACATCAACCCTTTTATCCATCTTGGATCAATCAGTGTACCACACTAAAGCATCCCTTTCTAGTTAGTGTCCATTCTTTGTGCAAACTTGGTGGTTGTTTATGACCACTTCAAACTGCATTTAGAAGTCGTACCTAACTGGTATAATATCTGTCGGCTTAGACATGGATTCTACGGAATTATTTTCCAAAATCTTCAAATGCCCAATCCGATTTCCTGCTTAAAGATTTATTGTATGGCCCAATTGGTAGGCACTAATTGCTGCTCTTTTCATTACATATAATTGCAATGGTGAAAGGTACGGCTGCAGTAGGGCACGTGAATATTGCTCCTTTGATACTCCCTTGAGGCACTCCTTAAAAAATTTCAAAATTTTTAGATATATTTCTGCCAATTTTTGTTTATTGATATCGACAACATAAATACTTAATTATTTAACCAGTGGAGAGCTTTACCGTTATTCCATATAACTTACATTTTTCAATTAGTTTACCCCTATGAACCGTTTCAAACTCTTTCTTAAAGTCAATCTGAGACTATTTGTAGATGTCTCATAAAATTCAACGAATTCATTTTTTTCAAAAACCGAATCAAAAAAAGATAATGTGGATAAATAATCAAATTTGTGCAGTCGAAAGAAATTTATATTGAAGATGCAGAAATCTGAAAAGCGTCCATACGAAGAAATAGAGAAACCGTATTTTGTTTTAAACAAATCCTTAACAATTTCACGAAAAAAATTCTGTTGAATAATAATCATTTACCTGTAAAGTTTTGTAAAGATTTATTTAAGCGTTAGACAAATGCTAAAAGTTCGTATAATTATAAAACATAAATAATTTTATTTAAGATGCTCCATCATCACGAATATATCAAATGTCAGTTTGAGATGATCTTGATAAATGCGGTTAGTGCTTTCAATTTTTTGATAATTATAAACTCCTTTCTACTTTACATAATACGTTATTTATTATATTCATTGGTAGAACTTACCGGCATTCGAATATTTAAAGAGAAATAAAATCGAAAAGTATTGACTTGCATTCTCTAAGATTATTAATTGCAACATTCTATTTTTTAGTTAACGCAACTATTTTCCGCGTTATGACAGCTTTGCAAAGTATAACATTATGTGGCAGTATAGGATTAATGAACTGTGGGTGTTGGTTCGAGTTGTAAATGATTGAAAGTTAATAATAACTTAAAAGCACTATGTACAGATTATGCTGGAGAAAAAAAATATTCATAAATTTAAATTATTACGTAAGATAAAACAGTTAAAAATATAGGTTCTGCAAGTTGGTACCTGCAGACTATAAGAATGGTTAGATTAAATATTGTAGGGGGGGGGGGTCGTGAAGGCTATGCAACCTCTCAAGCACCTCGACCTATCAGATCTTTAGTGCATAAGAATGGTTAAGAAGGTAATACCATCGAATATTAACAAACGACTAGAAATGTCACTCTTCGCTCTTCTTCTTCTTCTGGTACCATGACCGTTCAACGATCGTTGGTTATCATGTTGGCTACCATGTTGAAGATAATTGTACTGTTGACAGCGGCTCAGAAAAGCTAAACTGTAGACTTCCCATACCACTGCCTCAAATTCTTTAGCCACGATGTCCTCCTTCTTCCTGGGCCCCGCTTGCCTGATATTTTTTCCTCTATTATAAGGTGTAGCATTTTATATTTTTCCGGATGCCTTATAATATGACCAAAATATTCTAATATTCGCCCTTTAATAGTTTTGATTATTTCCATAAGATTGAGAACTCTATTGTTGGTGACTTTTCCACTCAACTGATCTTTAGTAATCGTCGGTGCACCCACATTTCGAATGATTCGAGGCGTTTAAGTATTAGTTCCGTGAGTGTCGATGCCTCCATGCCATGCAAGAAAACTGGGAATACATAGCAGCATTCTTAATTTTAAAGTTAGGTCGTGACTGGTTAGCACTTTTTTTATTTTTATAATGGCGGCTCTGGCTTTCTCTATTCTGGTTTTGATCTCTATGCTCGGGTCCCATCAATCGTTGATGTTGCTGCCCAGATACACCAATTTATGCACTGTTTCCAGATGCGCGCTATCGATCTATTATCACGTGCTTTACTGATGATCATATATTTTGTTTTGTTGACATTGAGTTTTAAGCCAAATTAAGCACATGTGTCGGTGATCTTATTCATTAGATTTTGTAGATCTTCTTCGTTGTTCGTTACATTTAGCGTATCGTCGGCACTCTTCGCTGCCGGTGGACAAATTCTAGCCTAATTCTGGCATGGACTTTGGACTTTGCAATGCAGGCTGTCGCGGAGTTGGATATTTGTACGACAGCGGTTTTTAACGTGATAGTATATCGGCTGGAATCGATGCGGTCGTCTTCATCTTCTGTAGCATTACAACCCAGAGTGGGTTTTAGCTGCCTGCACCAGCTGTCTTCATCTATCACGGTATTCCGCGATTACCTGCCATTTATTTAGTTTGACTTCCAGAGTTTGAGAGGTCTTACCTTACGTTCTCCCACCATCTCACTTTGGGTCTTCCTATCGGTCTCGTTCCTTGAGGTGCCTCTTCCCATACCGATACGGGAAGATTAGGTGATGCTGAGTCATGTTAGGGGGTTTTTATTATTTTCTAAAATGGAAACTCGGCATCAGGCAGCGCCTATCTTCCATAGAACAGACTCAAATTCTTACCTTCTTTGGCCATATATTACGGCGTGGAACACGTCTTGTAGTGCAGAAAAAGGTTGAAGGAACAAGACCACGAGGAATATCACTGATGCTCTGTACCGACCAGTTGAAGGCTGCTGTCGATGCCCACTCTATGAGTGGTTCAAGAAAGTGGCAGTATAAGAGGAATGGCGACGAATGGTAAAGGGAGCTACCAGTCCTGAGCCGACGACCACATGTCAAAAGTTTAGCGACTAATGAGAAGAAAATTTTATTAACCTTATTTAATTTTTATAGTAGTAACTAAAGTATTTAATTATTATATTTGTCATTATTTTTATTTTTAATCGTTAAAAAATAATTAACGGGAATTAAAAGCTAAGGACGTCATAAAATCTTATTTATTTGAAACAATATATTTTCAAACAATTGGATGCTGGCAGACATTAACTAATAAATAAATCTTTTAACGACAACAAAGGTCGTATAATTCTTGTAAAAAAATATGTTGTAGTTTAGCCGAACATTATTGTTTTCGGTGATTGCACTTTCACTGTCTTGTTGTTTAAAAAAAAACACGTTCAGGTATTTTTGATAAATTATTGTTTCAAATTTCTCTTTGCAGCATATTTAAAATGCGATTTAGATAATTGCTGTGTACGTACATGTGTTTCGTTAATATTTTGGAAGTTGTTATTTACCACTAATGATGTTTAAGTATGTCCTCCATATACATTTTATGGCATTTTTGTTTTAATTAGGTACAAGAAACATTTGTACCTTTGGCAAATTTTTTAGCACTATTTATACCGGGTTAATTATCTAATGTATCTAATATTTTTATTTTAAATATAACATTATTTTTATTAGTTAATAATTTAAAAGTTGGTTTCGTAATCTTGATGTAATCTTGACTCTATTTCAGTTTTTATAAACTTTAAAAAAGCCCATGAGGATTCAATTGCTTGTGTCAGGATAAACGAAGCTTGCACGGACTAGTTTAACATAAAAAAAGGTGTGAGACAGGGATGTGTGGTTTCGCCATGGCTGTTTAACTTAAACATAGACGATTGTTTAAAATATTTGAAAAAAAGGGCGTATGGATTAAAAATGAATGATTTGATCGTCAAATGCCTTCTTTTCGCCGATGATCAAGTCAAATTAGCGTCATCTGAAGAGGAGTTGCAGGCGATGGTTAATGTTATGCATGATGCCCTGAAAATAAATGTAAGCAAAATGAAAGTAATGGTTTTTGAAAGAGAAGAAAGCATGACAAACTGTGAAGTTTTGATTGAGGGAGAAAGAGTGGAGCAAGTAAATGAATTTGTGTACTTGGGTCCAAAGTTTACGAGATGTAAAGTATGACAGTGACATTGAGCGAAGGGTGTTGATAGGAAAACAGATGAATGGGGCACTGTTTAGCTTTATTAACAGTGTCTAAATGTTGGGTTTGGCAGAAGAAGCATGAAAATAGGATTAATTCTGCCGAGATGAGTAGTTTGAGAAGTATAGCCGGAGTGACTTGGTTGGATAAAGTAAAAAATAGTGATACAAGAGAACGCTGTTGTATAAAAAAAGATGTGATTACAAAGATAGATAAAGGAATGCTTAAATAGTTTGGACACGTAGAAAGAATGGATGAAGGAAGATTAACGAAACAAATTTATAAGATAAGTGTGAATGGATAAATCGGTAGAGGTCGACCTCGGCGAACATCGATCTCGATCAGATCAACATTGTTTTGAAGAAAGGCCAGGTCAAGAGTACCAACAACCGACGAGCATGCATAAGAACACTGATGAATGTAGAGTTAGCAAAAGATGTGTGTAAGAACCGTAGCAAGTGGAAGGAAGTGGTCTCTGCCTTCCCCTACGGAAAAAAGGCGTGACTATATTTATGTATTTTAGTTAGGAATTCTGTGTCCAAATGACAAAGAATTAACTCAAGAAATTTAATTGTTTAAAATTTTTTCATACCAACGAGAATTGGTGAGCTTTGGGGTATTATTTTATATTTAAGGCCTCTATCATTGTTTTCGAAGTTTAATTATTCCTTGAGAAATTTTCTTCTTTATTCGTGTCAAAAGCATTGTTAAAAATTCCGTTTATTTTAAACTGTAAAATGTTTCTTCAATCCATTCCTTAATTTAAAAACCTCATTATTACAGCCGATGGACGCGTGCTATAGGCAACTAATTATTCACTTGGTTCCTTAGATAGTCGCTTGCTATAGGCAACCAATTATACATAACAGTCGCAAGCAAAACCAATAAAAAAGCTGACATTAGCGCGGCTATTTCTTAACTATTGACCACTTCCGTTTGAGCACTTCGTCCTTCGACTTCGTGAAGAATTCAAGCAAGCTTCGCTTAGAAAACACACGCGGTATCATGTATCATTTTTTTTAGTTTTAACAAAAACGTAAATTTTTACTGTAGTAATAGAATAACATGTGAATCCTATTAAGGAAAAAATACAGTTTAGGTCGACAGCCAGTGACAAAATTCCACAGAATAAAAGAGACCTGAATTTGTACATTGATCATGTTATATATACGACAAAATGGCGTCTCTATGTAAAGCATCGTAATTTACTAAACAGGGTAATTATATAGTTTTAATTTTCTTGAAAAACAAACAACGTGTAGGGAGAAAGAGTGGAACATGTGAATGAGTTTGTATGTTTGGCACGTCTGGCAGTGCAGAGAAAGGTTCTGGTCTCTACACTCATGAATGATAGTAAATGTTGCGTTTGGCAGAAGAAACATAAAAATAAGATCAATGATGCGGAGATGAGTAGTTTGAGAAGTATAGCCGGAGCGACTCGGTTGGATAAAGCAAAGAATAGTAAGTTAAGAGAAGATGGTTTGATGGAAAATTTTGTTACAAAGATAGATAAAGAAATGCTTAGATGGTTTGGCTGGATAGGGAGGATAGATGAAGGAAGATTGAAGAAACATATGCATAAGGCGAGTGTGAAAGGGCGAGTGGGAATTCGACAGAGAACTCCACCAATTGTTTATTGACTTTAAGCAGGCATTCGATAGAGTATGCAGATCAAAGCTGTGGAAAGCAATGCAAGAACTTGGATTCCAAAAAAAACTTATATCGATGATGAAAGTATGCATGGAGGGTACGCGATGTAAAGTAAGAGTGGGCAGAGTCTCTCCGACCCCTTCAATATCAATAATGGTCTCAAGCAAGGGGACGCCCTCTCACCTCAACTCTTTAACATAGCATTGGAATATGTAATTAGGAACTCCAAAATTGAGAAGCCAGCTGCCATCTTTCACAAAGGAGGACCCAACCTGCTCCTGGCTTTCGCAGACGATGTCGATGTGATTGGCAATAGCAGGATTGACCTCAAAGACACCTTCATAAAGTTTGAAAAGGAAGCAGAGAAGATAGGCCTCAAGATAAACGAAGACAAGACCAAGTATATGTACCTCAGCAGAAAAAATCGAAACCGAGATAGAGTAGGACAAAACTTTTCTATCGAAGACTAAAACTTTGAGCGGACAAGACAATTTAAATATCTGGGTACAAGTATTAGCGAAAACAACGACATCACAGAAGAGATAAATAACAGGATACAGGCTGCAAACAGATGCCTTTTTGCTCTTCAAGACCTAATTAAATCTAGAATACTTATCAGGAAAACTAAGCTGAACATATACAAAACAATTATAAGGCCTGTCGTAATGTATGGATGTGAGACCTGGACTCTAACGGTTGCAAACGAAGAACGACTTAAGGTCTTTGAAAGGAAATTGCTAAGAAAAATATTCGGCCCAAATAGAGACGAAAATACAGGACAATATAGAATAAAAACCAACCAAGAACTCAAAGAACTATACACTGATACCAACATAATAAACGACATAAAGGCCAGGAGACTACAGTGGGCAGGATACGTTAAAAGAATGCCGGATTATAGAATAGTAAAACTGGTGTGGGAGGAGGTCCCGGGGAGAAAACGCCCATTAGGTCGACCCCGCCTCAGGTGGAGAGATAATATTTCAAAGGACCTAAAAGCCATGAATATCGAAGATGGACCCGATCGGATGCTAGATAGAAAAAGATGGAGACGTGTGGTTGAGTCGGCAAAAACCCACCCAGGGTTGTGAAGCCATTGATGATGATGATGATGATGAAAGGGCAAGTTGGTGGAGGTCGAACATATCTTGATCAGATCGACATTGTTTTGAAGAAAGGACAGGCCAAGTGGAAGGAAGTGGTATCTGCCTACCCCCATGGGAAAAAAGCGTAACGATATGTATGAATGTATTAAAAATATATTAAATTTTAAATGAGGCAAGCCAGACAAGGATGAAACTAAATGAATAAAGTCAAATTGATTTATGTATAATGAGTAAGAACACTCGTCAAATGACATACCAAAACGCCAGGGTTGGCTTTAGCAATGCTTACCGACAACTGAAACAAATCAAAGTAGAGATATAACGGCAAAATTCCACTTACAATAATTAAATGAATCTTTCAATTATACCATAAGTAGCAAATAATTTTTCATTAAATTTATTTAAATATCGTGCGAAAATCTAAAATCGATAAAATAATATTATTAAAGATAAGTCACACTTACCGTGAAAATTAAAAAATCGGTTTATACCAAATAAATTCGCAGAAAAATCTAAGGCAATTATATCGTATTTACCACAAATGAGTGACAACCAGATAAACACTTTCACTACGGCCGCAAAAATTATAACACGACGATTTTTTGATAAAATATCGATTACGTCGAGATTGCAAGTAACACATACAAAAAAAATGCTTATTTATTATATTAACGTTCGATTGCAACTGGACTATTATAATTTTGTAAAGTAAATATTAACGATGTAATAAGAAGTTGTATTTCACGTTGTTAATTGCGTTATTATAACTTTGTTAAAATCGGTAATAACGAGATTTCGGATAATAGGAAATACAAATTTATTCTTTCCAGAAATAATTAGTCTAATAAGACTTGTCAACATACCACAAACGGATGGGAAAGTAAAAGTAAATTACTAATAAATGCAATAAATAAACAGTAAAATGTGTAGCTACGTAATAAATGTGATATATATATTTTTAATCTCTTCTTTTTCTTAAAATGTCATGCAGTCGTTACTACGTAAGCGTCCTCCATATTCTAAATATGTATATATATATATATATATACGACACGGTCCCTGTAAACCAAACCATACATTTTTTCGGGAATTTCTTTATTTCATTAGATGTATATTGATTAAGGCTGCAAATGGAAATTATTTTGGAGTCTACAGGGTGGCTAAAAAAAGTGCGACATATCAAAGTTGTGTTTTTTTAAACGGAACACCCTGTATTTAGTTACACTTTTGAATAGTTCAAGAAAAAATAATGTGATTTCATATAAGGTACCATGTAGCTTACTATAATCGTTCTCACGTTATTGTTTTTTTTAAGAAAATGCTAGGTACAATTGAAAACTAAATAACATCGAAATGTATAGAAATCATCCCTTTGAATTCTGACCAACGCCTTGTTTAAGCCCACTGTGTATTTCGAATCTACTGGATAGGCTGTTACTCGTACTCGTCAACGGTTTGTAAAAAAAAATTACGTTAGTATTTATATCTTAATATTATTGTCTACAGAAATTCAGTTAACGCCGGCAACGTCGCACCTCTATACGAAAATAATCTATTTGTTTACTAATATGAGTCATGACATGACACCGTCTGTTGAGAATAAAATCTGGCCCTTAAATTTAATTAAAAATTTACTGTCAACATCACTTTGTTAAGCAAAATGTCGATTATTAATTCTAAAGTTTTTAATTTAACTGTTCATTGAAATAAAAGTATTTTACACCTTTATTGATCCTTTGTTAAGGTTAATTATAAATGTTTATAGTGAGTCACTTAAGGCAAGTTTATACAGCAAATAACATAAAATAAAATAAGAAATAATAGCTAATAGCAGCTTTTTTGACAATGACTTTTGTGTTTTGTGCATAACAGTAGGTACATAATCTCCAAATTGATTTGTTATTTTATTTCAAGTACGGATTTTTTAAATTTTATCATTATCTAAAATTATCCAACTATATATCTACCATCCAATTCCTTTTAAAAAATATTATAATGGATGACAGCATGTTGATAGAGCAGGTATCGACCTTTCCTCAGTTATATGCAAAAACTGATGAAAAATACAAGAACAGCCGATTAATAGAAAATGCTTTGCTCACAATTGCTAACATAATGGAGAAACCATGTAAGTGTCAAAAAATCAGAGAGTTTAACCTTTTTTAAATCATTTTTTCTGTAGCTGAAGCTTCTGAACACAGATGGAAGGTTTTAAGAAATAAATATACGGGCTTTAGAAGGAAAATAAAAAATACGTCCACAAATAAAATCATTAGGTTAGGTTAGGTTGATTGTAAACTCGGATTATTTAGAACAGAAAAGATTTGGGACACGCGCATTATCAGTTTTTAAACAAAATAAAATAAGACAAAGAGATAAAAGTTGGCCATCTTTTGTTCTTATTCTTATTTGTAAGAAATAAAATAAAAAAGTTAAACATACTTAAATAAATGGGAACGTTTATATACCTACTGAAATAAAATAAGAAGTAAGAAATAAGGTAAGAGTTGACCAACTTTTAACTCTTACCTTATTTTATTAAAAAATGAATGTTCGCATGAGTAGACAAATTGTTTTGTGTTAGAAACACTCTGTTTGTGCTGTTCTATTCTTTACTAACCTTCATCTTTCTTTTAAATTTTGTTCTAACCTAAAAGTTTTTGTATTTGCATTAGTTTTTTGATTAAATAATAGTTTCGAATCAAAATCTTAGTACAGAGTAATTGTTTTATATATTTTCGAAGTACAGAAAACATATTAAAGAATAAAACTGGCAATAAAAACAAACGTCATTGTCAAAAAGGCGTGATTTCATTCGTCGATTATTAATCCTTATTTAATTTAGTTTATCTGTATAAACAGGTCAATTTTCGCCTTATTTCTTAACTTATTTTTTAATTTACCCTATTTGCTGTATAAACCCACAGTCATGTTTCTTAATTTATTTTATTTTGTTCCATATTTTATTTTATTTGCTGTATAAACTCGCCTTTTAGAATCGAAGCAAAAAATCTGTTGCTTCTTGTAAACTTTTTTAATTGACTTTAAAAAGTAGTACAATATTTACGTTAGTAGATATCTATTTAGAATATCTGTTATACGGAATGGAAAAAAATTTAATTAAATGGCATTACTTACGTATTCCTTGTGAATTAATAAGATTAGGGATTAGGGCAATATCCATTAATTTGTCTTCTGCGTTTAGAATACGAGCACTTCGTGTTTGTCCACTATTTTTGTTTGGTACCACAGAACCTCTAGCCAATAATCTTTGCGGCACATTCACAAAACTACGGGCATTAGAACATTGTCGTTTAAAAGAACGTTCTTTATACAGCCGAACAGCTGCATTTAAAATTCCATGAGTCTTTTTGTACACAAATAACATGTAATATTCGCGCATCGAAAACGCAGGCATTTTAACAAAAATTACGACCGTTGTATTATTGCGAGCAACACGTTAATAACTAATTAAATTTATCAGTGGTACTTTTTGTGTGAACTTTTTATTTACTAGAATACAACGCACGGTTGCCAAACTTACATTTAAATAAAAATTTTTGTTCTCAATTTTTGGGAAAACGGATGACTTGGGGAAAAAAGTTTATGAGAATTTTTTGTTCCCGATTATTCATTCAACGCCGCACGGCTTGTCTGAATGGTACCACGTGCAGAGATTTGTGTTTACTACAAAATCTGACAGTTTCGGCTATAATTTGTAGCGTTGTTGCCGAAGTTGTTGCAACGAAATTTTGGAGTATTATCAGTGATTTTTAGCATATTATTGGTAAAATTCAGTGAAATTTAGCGGAAGAAATGGTTCGTCATTGCCAAGTGTGAAAAACCAGACTATTTAAGCCCTAGTATTTCTTTTCACAAGTAAGTTGGAATATCTCTTTGTTTGTTATATTTTCATACAGTGGTGTAGCGATGACGATTTCAATATGAAAATAAACAGGTATTATTTTGAAGCGTAAAACACGAATCTGAAAACCAAACGATGCGAAAATCAATACTTTTCGAGATATTTTAAAAAAAGGTCATTATTTCCCTGTTATTCAGCAATACTTATTCAGTGGTATTATCCTTCTTTCGTTGTTATTTATAAAACTATATACCTTCCTGATCTATTTTATAGTAGTATTTCATAAGAAATCTATACATCACTTCAAATTTAATCTAATCGAGAAATCAAGGAGTCACGGAACCCTGAGTATAATATTTTAATCTTTTCCTTTAGGTGTTAATAAATAGTTTAAACAATAAATTTAAAATACATTATATTTTATTTGTACAATTAATATTAATGATAATTATTTAAGCTTTTTTTTTTCATTTCAGACAGATAAAATTATTTAAAATTCTTTTTTAGTACTTTAATTTGATAAAATAATTTAGCTTAATGGGTATTAGTAGTTCGCTACACAATTAGCATCTCTTGAGTTGGAATAATTTAGTTTTATAAAAGTAACTTATAACATTACACACAATTGACTTTAGAAAGGAAACTTTAACGTAACACAAAATTGTCGCCCAACATTTGGGGAATTGGTAAGTTTTTTAAAATTGGCACCCCACTTTTGTAACTTTAGAAAAACAATTTAGTTAGGGTAACAAAATTTGGCGCCCAACTTTTGGGGTTTAGAAAAATATTTTTAGTAGACTGCAACACTTCAATTAGATAAAAAACTGAGTATCACCTATTCATAAATATATTCTCATAAAAAAGTAAATATTACCCGATAGATATTTTCTCATTTTGAACAAACATCTCGCCACTGATTACAAGCGTGGCCATAAGTCCACAATAATGTTACAGCGTTGCCAGCACGAGGACGGGACGAAGAGAATCGATTGGTATTCTTTATCATACTCATGGCCACTCTCGTGTAATTATTGCGATAAAACAAACAAAGTTTTATGAATGGGATGTTGCGTCTCTTTTGGATAATAGGTCTATAATGCCTTGTATTCGTTATTAAGACTCTAGTCCTGTGTGTCAATTATTCTGTCAATTATTTGTTAACTTAAACTCCATGGTATACATACAACAATTACAACACCCACTTAATGTTTTGTGACATCCTCTTTAAAAAACGGTTTACTAATACAGTTTTCTTAATGCGTAAGTAACGGTAATAAATCTACAGCCAGTCAATGTTACGATGGGCTATTGATTTTTGTTTGTTATAGTTATCTAAGAAACTAAAATTTCGTAAACAATTAGGCATGGAATATCAACTTCGGTGAAAGTATTTTTATAACAACGACACGAAGCATTCAAGGAAATTTCAAATTTTATATTAAATATTATTATAATTCGTTGTGCATAGAAAATTATCTTTAATCTACGAACAATTTCATTCTTTTATGCATAAATTTCTTTTTAACGACCACGTGATTGAGAAAAGTAGACGAGATGACCCGTAAGGTATTAAAATAATCCACTTTCACATTTTTCTTAAATAAATTTAAATATTTTACTATTTATTTTAATTTTAATTTTGCAAATTAACTATGTGTTATTGTACTTCAACAACAAAATGATAATATTAGTTTTTGGATAAGTTAAAACTTCTTCGAAACATCCATCGTGTACTTTTCATCATAGCGGACAAATACATACATAAAAATAATTTAAAATAATAATGTTACGAATTTTAGTTCTATCTTGGGTTCGGCGATTAAAACTCTCGATCCAGTAACAAAACAATGTTTATTTCAATACAATAAATTTTACTTTTATTAACCACTTAGATACTCACTTAGCTATACAACTTTTACAACTCTATATAACTATTTACATTTATTAATTCATAAACACTTTTAAGACCGATACTGTCTCTTGTTACGATCGCTTCCCCTTTTATATCTCGATATCACAATTCCAGATCATTCCACCTGTTTCTCCACCCTTCGACGCGGCTTCGTGAGGTTTCTCGACCTTGCTAGACACCGTCGACAAAGCTGGTCGTCGGTACAGACCCTAGTTGTGGTCGATTTCTCGGTTGCCGACAGGACCGGATTTGTAACAATACAGTATAACGGTCACGGAATCCATTGTGTAGAGTTGTCGCTTGATTAGTTGAAATAAAAAAGTGGTCCCTATTTGCTTGATCTTTATTTAAACATTTTCGTGTATGCATGCACACAAATAAAATACTTACGTAAAAAAGGTAGGTTGTATAATTTTTTTAAAAATACATCAATTTTGTTTTTTTTGGACACATTATTTTTGACAATTTCTGGTTCAACATTTAGAATTACTTCCAATATTTTTGAACTTACTATTGCGTCACCTTTATCTTTCTTCTTCTTTTGGCTCATAACCCTTGGTGGGTTTTGGCTTGCTTTCTCCATCTGGTTCTATCTACTGCTATTCTCCTTTAGTTTCCTGTTTTCAGAGTTTTTGGGTCTTCCTCCACATTTTCTATCCACCTTTTCTTTGGTCGCCCTTTCGGTCTTGCGTTTTGCGGTTTCCATTCGAGGATTTTTTTCACAATTCTCTCTTGCCCCATCCTGTATACATGTCCTAACCATCTTATCCTTTGACTTTTTATTTATCTTGCTATGTCCTCTCCTTCTATAAGTGGATCAATTTCGTGATTCATTCTTATTCTCCACATACCGTTTTCTTGTATTGGACCTTATATTCTTCTAAGGATCTTTCTTTCAAATATGCGTCACCTTTACACAATTATAAATAAAAAGGTCGGGGAACGAGTTCCTTACGTTTTTTCTTCAACTCCGAATTTAATTCGAAATGAAATCTGTATATTCCAATTTTTATTTTATATTATTTTTTCAAGGCAAATAATCTAAAGGAACGAATTACAGTTTTATTCAATATTGCAATTTGTGGAATTGATTTTATAAAATGGAACGGAAGCGTGTAACATCTTTCCTATCGCTTTTTTGCAATGTAACAGGAAGTGTGTAACAGGAAGTCGCCGAAGCACGCGCTATTTGATTTGACGAATGAGCGCGCGGTGGTAGAGTTGGTCGTCATATAGCCGTCAACCATTTTTCCGAGAGGTCGGTACTGTCAGCCATCAGCTGTGTACTTAAGTTACAGTGTTGTGTATAAAGTTTGCTGTTATATGCGTAAACTATGGGTATAAATAAATATTTACTGTTGATAATAACTCTCAATAAAGTGCAAATCATTGATAAAAAATTCGAGTAAGTAATAATAAATATTTATTCGAATAAAATATTTCAGTATTTAGCTTTTTTAAATTTTGAGGTTGATTTCTGTCACTCCCAGTGTCAATTAAATAAAATACAATTTTCATTTAAAAGAACACAGGCTCACAAAAGAAAACTAGTACCCTGAACTGGAACTATGCTAGTCCGATGTATTTTTGATCGCTTTTTCCGAATTTGAAGTCAGAATGGGGGGTTTCCCAGTATTTTACAAGGTTATTTGAAGGTCAAATTGAGGGAATGCGGTGGAAAAATTTGGAAAAATTCATACGTAAGTTTTTGGGGTCTACGAATCTGAATCTGCCATTTGTTTGACCTTCAAGGTCAATTAGTAGAATTTCCCGCTCGTTTAGAATCCGGGGTAAAAAAATCTATCCCGTGAATTAAAGAAGTTGACTTTTAAATGACCTTAAAATTGACCTTCGAAGATTAAACAAATGGCAGATTCAGATTTGTAGACCCCAAAAACTTACGTATGAATTTTTCCAGATTTTTATATATATATATATATATATATATATATATATAATATATATATATAATATAATAATAATATAATAATATATATAATAATATATTTATAAATGGTAAAAGCACAAAAAGAATGCATCGGCGGGGAATCGAACCCTGCCGCGTGGCAGGCGAGCATTCTACTACTGGACCACCGATGCGATGAACTTTGTTAATATTTGTTCTGCGCGCATGCGTAGTTGTGCACTAGTTCTGTTTCTCTCTCTCTTCTGTATCTCTCTTACTCTCATGCAAATGAATCAAACCCTGCCGCGTGGCAGGCGAGCATTCTACCACTGGACCACCGATGCGATGAACTTTGTTAATATTTGTTCTGCGCGCATGCGTAGTTCCGCACTAATTTAGTTTCTCTCTCTCTCTTCTGTATCTCTCTTACTCTCATGCAAATGATCCCATTTCGTTACATTTCTACTAAATCGCGATACCCGTAAGCCGCGTTAAGGAACTTCGTTCCAAAAAGATTTCGTCTAATCGACACAAAAGGAACTGTAGATTTGGTAATTTTTTCTTTGAAAATCGTTTCTGGATGCACTGTATAAATCACGACCAGACTATAGACTGAATATTCTTAATTCAGTAAAATCTTAAACGAAATTAATGATTGCCGAAACTGCTTTTAACGTTTGGGATAAAATTTAATTATTGTGCAAAAAAATGGTAAATGAAATCGACAAAAAATTAAAAGATCCGATTTTTTACGCCACTACAAGACCCACTTTCACCGTTGCAATTTTTTAGAAATATACATCGACATATCTCACATAATGTTAGTTTTATCGAATGTTTTTTAAAACGTAGGTACTTCTGTAATTTTATCGAATATTTCAATTACATTTTCGCAATTTTTAAATGGTTTTCGGTCGAGTAAATAACAGGTAATTCTTCTATAATCTAAAATAGTCTGAAGCAATACGCTACTCATGATGAATGTTAGATTTATTACTTCTATTAACACTGTAAATTGAAATTCGTTATTTTTTAAATGTTTACCACTCAGAAATTGCTATCGATTTTTGATTGCGGCGATCGGGGTCAATTTTACATTGCTATTATAACAAACATTAGGACAAATAGTCTTCATTTACATAATAAGATAAAAAATTTAAGAAAAAGTCGTGTGGTGTCATTGGACACCCGAGAGGAACAAAGGGATTATAGAAAGTTAATGATTGTGGACCATGCAATGAACAAAATTAAGATGGCATGTATGATAGCCAACATCCGAAACGTATAGGAATTATAAGAAGAAGACCTTTAATGAAACCGTTAGATATGGGAGTTGAGCAGACTGGGAGTGTACTTATGACTCCACGAGACTAACTGCCCTATCATTGCCTGGATACCGCAGTGCCCAGAAACCCAAATCAGTTTGACGTAATTAAATGTCGTCAGCTGTTCCAAAAGCTTAATGCAGTCATGTACCATTTTAGAGGTGGTGACTATTGACGTGAGCGATAGATGCATATGTATTTGTTCCTGTACCTTAGGTTAATTTTTTGCCTTGTACAAGCCCAAATCGCATATATCTCTGCTTGAAATATAGTAGCGGTGTGGCCGAGTCTTAGAGTCACCTCTGTTCTTGGCCCATCACTTCAAAATGCTGCTCCCATTTGGGTTCAGGAAGCTATGGGAGTCAGCTTTCCATTCAAAAATCAATTATTTAGAGTCAGTGAACCCAAACACCCAGATGGTGTTAATTAATAATAAAGAAACAATGTTTTTTTTTTCAATGAAAATAGTCGCAAAAAGCGTAGACCTATCGTGTGGGCCGCGGACGGCCCGCACTGCGACTATTAGAAAGAGAAGGAATTATAGAAAGAAAATGATTGTGGACACGCTTTTTGAAAAGTTGAAGGTCATAGTTTTCTGGAAAAACTGATTTTGGAAGCTTGTTCCATTCCGTAGCAGCCCTGTAAAAGAAGGATTCTTGATGGAGATTGGTCCTTGTAGTGTCAATCTTGAGAGTAAATTGGTGAGACTGATAAGCGTGCCGAGTTCTTCGGCCGAATGTGGCCAATGGTGGTACAAGAGTTTTTATTTCTCTGGAGCATCAGCTACAGAAAAAGTGATTTAAAAAACGTTAAACTCTCTGATTTTTTGGCACTTACGTGCTTTTTCCATTATGTTAGCAATTGTGAGCAAATCATTTTCTTCCAGTCGGCTATTTTTTATTTTCCATCAGTTTTTGCATATAACTGAGGAAAGGTCGATACCTGCTCTATCAACATGCCATCATCCATTATAATAGTTTTTAATAGAAAATGAATGGTAGATATACAGTTGGATGATTTAAGATAATGACAAAATTTAAAAAATCCGTATTTGAAATTATGAGATTATGTACTGTTATGCACAAAACACAAAAGTCATTGTCAAGAAAGCTGCGATTTCATCGGTTCATTCTTATTTTATTTTAGTCATCTGTATAAACCAATGTTTTTTGCACTCATTCCTTATTTTATTTTATTTGCTGTATAAACTCGCCTTAAATGCTTGTATCAAGTTTATACAGCAAATAAGGTAAAACAAAAAATAAGTTATGAAATAACACGAAAATAGACCTGTTTATACATACATACAAATAGTCACGCCTTTTTCCCGTAGGGTACTTTATTTTTTAAAATGGTACACAATCTCAAATTGTTGTTTTTGTTGTTTTAATCTGCAAACGTATTGCGCAAAAGTTTAAACGAACGCTTACATAAAAGAAAACACATTCAATTTATAACATATACACTTGGTAACCAAAAATGGTATTTTGTTAAAGCGCAATCTCCATATTTATGAATTTCTTTCGTAGAACAGTTTATTAATTATTATTAAACGTGTTTCAAATGATGAATATAAGTAGGTATGCTATAAAACGTCATTTAAAGAAAGACTTCATCATTATATTTTTATTAATGTCAATGGAGGAGTTGCTACCAAATTCAGGAGGACGACCTTTTATTCATAAATATAGGTTAAAAAAAGTCCCAATCGTAAGTTTTCAGGGCATTTTCGAGAAAAGGTTTTGCATAAAAATTTTTTAAGGTGCGCTCTCTTTAATCGTCCACCCCGTATACGAAGGTATCATTTAACTAACAATATTCAAAATAACTAATCAGCAAATATCCGAGATTAAAAATGTTTATGATTATATTTATTGAAACTACTGCAATATCCAGTAGTATAAAGGTATAAAGGCGAGTTACTAAAAAGTACTCGAGAAATTTAAAACTATAAATGAAAAATTATTTACAAATATTAGTCGTGCCACATATAAAACAATGTAAGCAATATATTAAATCCGCCTTCTTATCAGAATCGTATTAACAATCATTGTTGACTTCTTTCACAATCTAACCGCTCTATTATAACTGTTTAGAAGGTCGCCAAGCTATTAATTAATTCAGTACTATTTTAAATTCAATTAAGCGGATTAGTTATTGTTTAATACAAAGATTTGCACGTAAACACATAGTTATCGCGATAAATAAAACATAACAATGGACGAGAACCTAAACGTAAACGCATGGTGGATTTAGGCTTTTGGAAATTTTATTCATTCAGCCCCCTTGATAACATGATAACCAAAAATACCGCACTTTGTATGCTTCTTATGAGAATTTTTAGGCTGTAGCCAACGTCACAAAAAAATCCAAACTGGTCTACGAGTGCCACTGTTGCCTTGAGCAACTGGAAAAGACAAAAAAATCTGCCCCATTTGGTCACCAGGGTAATGAAACAGCCAATTCATTAATTCATTTTCAAAAAAAGTTCAAAGGAACTACCAATAGGTCCACAACCATTTTGCGGATACACAAAACAACATTAAAGCAGAAACTAAAAGATGGGAGTAAGGAATGAAATTAACACACTGGTATAACTTAGAACAGGCCAAATGGGCCAAATCTTTACTCCCAAGTAGAAATGACTTAAAATTACTAGTTGTAATTACTACGTTCATTCAATGAACATTTAAAAAAGATAGGCAAGGTAAAGAATGATTCCTGTAGATTCTGCAGAATCTGGACACCATTTTTCGATAGAATGTGGAACACTATCACAAAAAGATTGTTCCGTAAGTCAACTCCTACTTAAGAAGGTATTAATATTTATAACGCAAGATCACTGATCAAAGTGCTTAAATTGGACCCAGAAGACACATCATAAATATCTCAACGGATGACACAAAAGATCTTAAGGCCAAGATGCCCAAGTACTTCTGTCAGACCCAACCCAATTGTAAAATCGTTTTCTTTGCATTTTTTAAACTTGTCTTTTCATTTTTTAGATCCTCTTCATGGGTATCTAGTTTACTTTGAGTTACTTTATAATTCTCTTTTCGTTATCTGAATTTACTTTGGTTTTTTTATTTTCCTTTTTTTCTCGTTCGTAATAAATAACCCAAAGATGGCACAAAAGATCTCAAGGTCGAGGTGCCCAAGTGCTTCTGTCAGACCCAACCCAATTGTAAAATCGTTTTCTTTACATTTTTTAAACTTTTCTTTTTATTGTTTAGATCCACTTCATGGGTATCTAGTTTACTTTGAGTTACTTTATAATTCTCTTTTCGTTATCTGAATTTACTCTGGTTTTTTTATTTTCCTTTTTTTCTCGTTCGTAAGGATGGCACAAAGATCTCAAGGTCGAGGTGCCCAAGAGGTCCGACACAAATGTTTAATAATAAATAATAAAAGAAGTTTTACAACAATGCCATGTTGATTCTTAAAAATGCCAAATACAGCGACCTTTACACTTGGCTTCCTTCTTTAATAAGAATTGTCGCATGTTTATATATATATATATATATATAAACATTAAGAAAATTTTTATCAAAGAGTTTTACTGTTGCGCTAAATAAATAATTAATATTAATTTCTAAAAATGGTATTTGATTATTTAAAATGATGTATTGCTTAGCGTTAAAAAAAATCTGAAAGTATTTGCTGCTGTTTGTTAAACTAGCTTAAAAATACCATCTCAATAAATTACTTTCTCTTTCCAAAATGATAATTTTAAATATATATATATATATATATATATATATATATATATATATATATATTAATTAAATGATATAATATGCAAACGAATTCGAAATACGTAATGATCTAAAGCGTTCAATCTTTCTATTTGTCGTACATGTTTACAAGAAAAATGTATTTTTTTATGTATGTTGTGGAATTAATACATGCAACCAACATTCTTATAACATACAAGAGAGCTGGTTTCTAATTATTACGATAATAATAATGTAGGAATTAGATATAACAAGTAAATAAACACATGGAAATAATCTAAGGATATTAATTTTGTAAAGTTGGTTCATTAAATATAGCGTATTTTGAACCCACATTGTATGTCACCGTATTTTTTAATGCTTTTACTTTAGTTAAAAAAAAAAAATTGGGTTAGGTTAGGTATCAGGTAAGTGGGGCGTAGGTCGCCCCGGTGAGATTTTCTTGAAATCGGTAGGTTCTACGTTGGTATAACTAAATATGTTAAACCTTTTCTTCCCAGGCCGGGACATGAACATGGTATATGTTTAGCAGTTTCGTCTTCCGCTCAGCAAAACCGACAGTCCGTTTGTTGGTTCAGATCTATCCAACCGAGGTGGTATCTTATACGACAGTGTCCTGTAAGCAGTCTCGTTAAAATTCGCAGGTCATTCCTGCTCCATTCTAGGATCTGCTTAGTAGAACACCTTCGAGTGAGCTAACGCTGGTATATCGGACCAGTACGTGAGTATTTTTCTCTCCACTTACGCAGATTCAGCCCCCTGTTTTGCAAGTGTGTCGGCTTTTTCGTTTCCTTCCACCCCCTGGTGCCCAGGTACCCACAGCAGGATCACTTTGTTGTTCGCACCAAGGTACTCCAGGGATTCGATGCAATTCCATACAAGTTTAGAATTTATCTTGTTGGAGCTCAGTACTTTTAAAACAGCCTGGCTGTCTGATATTATACTAATATTTTTGTTTGCTTGAGGTATGTTAGTCAGCTCTCTTGCACACAATTTAATAGTGAAGACTTCAGCCTGAAAGATTGTAGCATACCTGCTAAGACTAGTAGATATTTCAATCTTTGGTTTCCTGCTGAAAACACCGGCGCCAACTCCATCTGGGGATTTCGAGCCATCTGTGTACATTACGTCTCTGTAAAGAAGATTTTCACCCTCACCCATTCATATCTCTTCGGAAAGAGGACTTTGAATGACTTTTGTATTTGTGTATTTTTGTGGCTAGCATGTCAGGAACCATCCCAAAAATTTGGTGGTTTTTTGTTTCACTTAGTATCCCGGAGTGGTCCCCGAGTTGCTCTCCATTAATTTGCCTTTCCAGAGACAGGAATCTGTAGGAGACTATCCTGGCCTCCCTCTCTAAGAGAATATCTAGGGGAGGAAGATTTAGGAGGTGTTTCATCGCTGCCGTTGGTGTGCTGGACATATCTCCAGTTATGGCCAGGCATGCCAGCCGCTGAAGGCCAGCGAGCTTTGCTTTAGCTGTCTGTTGTAACTCTTTGGTCCACAAGACCACTAAACCATACGTGACCATAGATATTATCATTATTTTATAAATCTAGTAAATTCGTTTGGGGTTCACTCCCCATGATTTGCCTCATACTCTTCTGAGATTCCAGAGAGAAAATCTGGCTTTGTTTATGGTTTTTTCCAGATGGGCGTTCCAGGTGAGTCTTTTATACAGAACTACACCCAGGTATTTCACTTCCGCCGCAAATGGAAAAAAAAGATTACCAAAAATATTTTATATCTATATTTTATCGGTTGCAAACACTGAAAAAAATGTGTTAGTATTGATTTAAGCTCAAAGTAAATCACATAAGTTTTTAAATTGAACAAAGAAATACTTCATTTAAACTATAAAATTGCTGAGAGCCTTTGGCTTGCTTAAAAATGGCGCTAGACAAATAGATGAAGCTCAAGTACTTGGCACATTTCAAAGCTTAAATGCCTGGTATGCAAAGACTGGAGATGAATCTGAAAGATACTTAGGACGTGTTATATCTGCAAGCTATAATGAAGATTGTTTTTTGTAGTGAGCTGCAAAAAGGAACCCTACGGCAACGTCATCCGAATTTTAAATGCAGCTGTTACAAACACAAGTAAATCGTAAATTGTTTACATGAAGCTCACTTAAGATCGATCAAGAGGTAATAGTGCTGCCTATTAAGCTTGTGCTGAGAAACATGTGTTATGGCAAAGTAAAGGTTTTTTCTTGTAGAGGAGGTACAGTAATAGTTTTGAGTGAATCCGCATAATTCATTTTCGTTTTGCTGCAAATTTTTTTAAATGCCAGTTGTGTTTATTCTTTACTTATTTAATTTGAAAACTTAAGATTAAAATACTCGGTTAAATATAAATATATGAAAAACAAAGGTCATAAGGGTAGGAGAAGAAGGTTACTATTAACTTTTATAACCCTTCCAAAAAAGAAAAAATCCAAAAAGCTCTGACTACCGTACAATAAGCCTGATGGTCCACACACTGAAAGTCCCGTTGAAGGTGGTCCACAATAGAATATTCAGGAAACTGGATGCAGACAGCAGCGATACACAATTTGGATTCCGTAAAGGCCTAGGTACAAGAGAAGCACTATTTGCACTTAATGTCCTGTCACAAAGATGCATAGGCGTAAATCAAGACATATACGCGTGCTTCATAGACTACAAAAAAGCATTTGATAAAGTTAGATACGACCTACTCATCAAAACAGTAGTAAAGATATATATATATATATATATATATATATATATATATATATATATATATGTATATATATATATATATAATTATTTCATTTTCTTTAACCATGTATAATAAGTTATTTTTATTTCTTTTCTTGGGTTTGTGGTTACAAAATGAAAATATATAATTTACTTAATTTGACGTTTCGCCCTTTGATTGGGAGCTTTATCTAAAATTGTTTATTGTTAAATTGAAAATGTTAACAATTTTTAATTTACACACACATTAAGTTTGTTTTATGTAAAAACTAATATTTAAACGTATAAAAAACATATTATATTTGATAGCAAGTATATACCTTAGAATAAATTTCTGATATACGAGTGAAATCGAAAAAGTTTGCTTTTATTTTTGTTTTTCTTAAATGCATTTATTTAATTAAACTATGGTAAATTTGGCTAAGATTTTTTTTGTCTTGTTTATAATTTACTCCTTTTCTTTTTATATGTGCATCATTTCTTTAAATGTTAATTTGTGATAGTTTGAGTCTTGTGCTAGTATTTTTGTATTTTTAAAGTCTAATTCATGTTTTTCTGTTATTTCATGTATATGTAAAGCTGTATATGAATTTTTTGTATATTTGTGACCATTTAGACGACTTACTAGATATTGGTTTGTCATACTTACATATTTTTTTTGGCAATTTAAGCATGGTAGAGTATACAATGTTCGATTTTTTATTAGTTTTTGTTTGGCTTTTTTAGTTGGGTAAATATTGGGGATAAGGTGTTTTGAGCTTTATGGCATACTTTTATGTTGTGTTTGGAAAATATGTACTTTTAGTTTTTCTGAAAGTTGGTGGGTATATGGCATGGCTATGTAATTTATTGGGTCTACTCCAGTTTTTGTGAGGTTTTTTTGTGTGTTGTTGTAGAACTTGTAGATGCGTTTTTTAAAAATTCGTTCTATGTTGTGTACTGGGTAGTGATTGTTTTTTAGAGTTTCCTTAACATGTATTAAAATTTCTGGACGGTATTCTGGAGAGGTAAGTTTGATGGCTCTGTCTGTTAATCCAATAATAACACTATTTTTTTGTGAATTTGGATGAATGGAGTTGTAATTAAGGTATCTGCCAGACCATGTCTCTTTTTAATACAGTTTGGTTTGTATTTTGTTGTTGCTTCTTATAAACGTTATATCTAGAAAATTTATTGTTTTGTTTTTTTCTGTTTCAATGATAAATTGGAGTTTTGGATGATATTTATATAATTTCAAACCTATACTATGGCCAAAAAGCAGCAGTACGAATAGAAGCCATACTATTAAAAGAAATAGAAATACAGAGAAGTGTTCGTCAAGGGTGCATCTGTATACTCTCACCAATGCTCTTTAATTTGTACTCAGAGGAAATTGTAAATAGGGCACTGCATGATCAGGATATAGACCTTAAAATTTACGGCATGACAAATTATGTTATAAAAATATTTTTTTTATTAAAATTTTCTATATCACATTTATTAAGTGACGAAATAACATATCTTATGACTATTTTTTTGTTAAACAAATAAGAAATTAAAGCGTACCATTACTTTAACACGTTTATATTTCCATTAATGCGAACGTTTGGTTCGACATTTAAAATTTACAGAGGCGTCTAATACTTAAAAACCCACCTACTGAAATGCATATTTGATAATCCTTTGCTTTGTCAAATAAAATTACGTAACTTCTATAAATAATGAAAATACATTTTTCCCGTTGTGTCTTATTTAATTCTTGCAGAATTTTAGGTGGCGAACACAAATAAATAGGGTGTCCCGAAAAGATTGGTCATAAATAACAACACATAATCTGTCGATTGAACCTTACTTACATATATACAAAAGTGCACTCAAAAAAAGTTACAGTGTGTTCAATTTAACGTTTCTCGAAAACGGTTGAATATTAATTTATGGAAATTTACAAGGGTATACAATGAACAATAAACTAAAAGTAGTCGCATTCATTTATTTTTATTTTTTATGGGTCAACGCCCCTTTGACCCCCAAATTTTTTTAAAGGTAACGTTTTATAAAATATGAAACGCCACTGGAATCATGGTAGAATATTTATTTTATTTTCAGAGCCGTTGTGGTGGGGGTAAACACATTTTTAAAAGAGAAATTATTTGATCTCTTGCATGCGTCGTAGTCCCTTTCCTGATAGGTCAGACATGCACACCGTCACTAAAAGTTTCATACTGATTTCGACAATGTTTTTCTTATTTCTACAGGTATTAAATTTAATGATGTGTTTTCTCGGTAAATCTATGTTTGCTAGGATATTTTTATTTAATTTTCCAATATTAAATATTAGACCAAACCACAGCTAAACATGGCCGGGTTAAGCTAGTTAATTGATAAAAAAATAAATATTATATTATAAAATAAAATATTATTTTTTCAAGGCAAATAATCTAAATGAACGAATTACATTCATTCAATATTGCAATCTGTGGGAGTGATTTCGGGAAATGGAACGGAAGTGTGTAACATATGTGTAACATCTTTTCTCTCGCTTTCTTGCAATTTGAGGGAGTGATTTCGTCAAATTTAACAGGAAGTGTGTAACAGAAAGTCGCGGAAGCACGCGCTATTTGATTTGACGAATGAGCGCGCGGTGGTAGAGTTGGCCGTCAAATAACCGTCAACCAAATTTCCGAGAGGTCGGTACTGTCAGCCATCAGCTGTACACCTAAGTTACAGTGTTATGTATAAAGTCTGATGTTATATGCGTAAACTATATAAATAAATATTTAATGTTGATAATAAGTCTCAATAAAGTGCAGATCATTGATAAATATTTCAATTAAGTAATAATAAATAATTATTTAAATAAAATATTTCAGTATTTCGATTTTTAAAATTTCAAGGTTAATTTCTGTCACTCCTAGTGTCAATTAAATAAAATAAAATTTTTATTAAAAATAATTATTGTTTGTTATGAAAAATCATTTAAAATAATAACTGACCCATTTTTTTCAGAATATAATTTTAAAATTGCTTATTACTAAGGTGAGATGTCAAATGTTACACATTATATGCGCCTACTGCAATGCTTGCTCGTTTTTTTTATTCTGCCGGCATTGTTGGCATTGAGCATTGGTTTTTGGTATTTTATTTGCACTCTGACGTTTGCGCTTTTCATACTCTTTTGGACTCCGAACACATGATTGTACTATTGTCTCCCTATAATTTAAATAGTAAAATAAATATTTAACACTCAAATCACTTAAATACTTGTATCAAGCTGTACAATTTTATTAACTTACTTTTTTAAAAAATATTTTTTAACATGAGAATAAAATTACTGACAAGAAAATTAATGTCACTCTTCTAAAAGCGTGTGGTGCTTTCATTCCGAAGCGCAGAGTTAGTTTAAAAATGTCAGACAAAGCAGTGACATTGATTGACATTAATTTTTTTTTTGAAAGTGACATTAATTTTGTCGTCAGTAATTTTATTCCTCTGTTAAAAATTATTTTTTACTTTTTAGTTTGATTAACTCTAAAAGGAATCGAACCCGGGCCGCCCGCGTGGCAGGCGAGCATTCTACCACTGAACCACCAATGCATTTCGTTACGTGATGATTTTTACTAAATCGCACTATTTGTAAGCCGCGTTAAAGAACTTCGTTAAAAAAATTTAAATTTTTAATCCCTGTATTAATTGCATACAAAATAATTAATAATACTTTTCGTATTTACCTTTAATTTTGGACGGTTAAGTATTCTTTGCAATAATTATTAATGTGGTTAATCAAATATTTGGTTGCTGTCTTTGGAAAGTTTGGAAAGAACTTCGTTAAAAAAATTTAAATTTTTAATCCCTGTATTAATTGCATACAAAATAATTAATAATACTTTTCGTATTTACCTTTAATTTTGGACGGTTAAGTATTCTTTGCAATAATTATTAATGTGGTTAATCAAATATTTGGTTGCTGTCTTTGGAAAGTAACCTCTTTTGTTAATGAAAATATTTATTTAAATATGGCATTTACAATAATTTGACTTTAAAAAAACAAATAAATAAGAAACCACGTCATTAATCAACACGAATGCAATTTAGATCCTTGATATTTAAAAGAATCCTGTCTAGTCTGCTTTTAAACTAATAGAGGTAATTAAAGCACATTTTTAATTTTAATAATTGATTTTGCAAGACATTTGGCAATGAGTGGCTTAAATCAAATTAAAAAATTATTTTTAATGTCAATCTTATGTAAGGATCTAATAATGGCACTACTTATCAAAAAAGTGATAAATTGGTATAGGTTTTTGTTCACTAAAATAGATACCCAATGACACCATTGATATTCTAATATGATTTACACAATGTCATGTTAGTTATCAACAAAAAAATTACTTATTGTTTAAATTGACATGCAGGAAGAAGATAGAATCACGAATGTTACACTGGGTGGCTCATTTAAAAGAGTTCACCACGAATATTTTTTTATGGAAAATCTTTTTCCGGAAAACTCCGGAACAGGTCGATTTTGATTTCAAGGAGAACATTTTTTTAATCACGTGTGCCCGCACACCCTTGATTATGTTAAATGATAGGTTTTAATTAGCCAGACATGACCCATACCGTTGTCTGAAAATTAATAGTCAGTCAATCTTGTGGGTTTTTCATTGAATGAAAATGGGGTCGATTGATAGATAGCGCCAGTACTGCGGTGCCCAAAAAAGAGATAAAAAGTGTCGTAGTAATTTTAGTTTTGTGATTCCGTTACAAAAAATCATACATCTGATATGCAAGATATAAGTAAAGTTTTACTTGTCATCCGATGAAAGCGCCACATTACAAGATAAATTTTTGGGTCGCACCCAGACCACTGATATTTTTAAATTAATCTACCTAAACATATTTTTGTGCCTAATCTAAAATGAGCAAACTTTTCAATTCTAAAAACTGTATATTATCGTGTTTTATTTATAGTCCTGTAATCTAAAAACAAGTCGTTGAAAAAAGGTCTAGCATTCTCCTTACTTGCCAATACCATTAAATTGGATATTATTCTAAAAACACGTAATTTAACAATGAACAATTTCTTGTTGGTATTGGAAACAATAGGAAGAAATTTTGTCTCTAGTGTTTAAGAAAGTCATGTCTCAATGACCACCGACAATTTCGAAGCAAAAGTATTTTATTTTATGCAAGATAATTGTAATTCCTTAAAAAACAATAGCGTCTTCATTGTTCAATTTTCTATAGTTTGATATTTATTTGGTTCATTGTTAATATCATTTGTTGTGTGAACAATAGTGACACAGGAATAAGATTCTATAGCCTAATATCTGTTGACGTTATTACATTCAGCAAAAACTCCGCCTATTACATAAAAATTATCTCCCTTAATTTAAATCTTTTTTAAAACGGTAAATACAATACATCAAATACATTTTTGTTTATAACAAGAAGGGTTGCTATTTATATGTTCGGAACTGACAAAACTGTTACGTACTGCTAGAGAAAATACAACGTAAGCCTTTGACTTTTTTGAAGATAAAGGTAGTCACACCGTGTTGGCAGTCACATACTATTTATTAAATTTTCAGTGAATGACAAAAAAATTAAATTATTTTGAAAATATTAAAATTAAATAGAAATCCTTAGATTTTTTCTTGTCACGTGTAGCGGTAGTCAGTTGTGAGCTTGACTAGTATGTAGTAGTAGGATGTCCGTTATTTACCAAGTAATTTTTTTTTACGACACCCCCTAAATTTTTAGTTTATCGTCCAAAAAAAAGTGTCAGACCAAAATAAGACCTTAATATCCATAATATACCTTGCCAAATACGATACATTTCCCATTTAAATTACATGGGATTTTGCCACTTTTTATAAATAATTTTTGTTCTATTGGACAAAATGGATAGTTTCTTAGTAACAGATAAAGTTTCTCGCTGGACAGTATCCTGACGCTTACTAGTGTATAAAACTAAAATCTGTCCTCTTGAAAATAGTTGCAGTAATCATTTACATATAGGTATCACTTAAAACGACTTCTCTTAGTACATTTATGTGTCAGTAACTTGCCACGTCTTATTCGTTCTCTATAGAGTACTTTGCCAGCGATCTCTCTACTGGCAAATTATGTCCGAGCTCAGCCGTAGAGGGTAGAAGAAAAAAAATATATAAAAGTGAGCCGCGCCACCGACTTAGACGGTTCAAACCGGAAACCCCTAGGTCTTATAGGCACTAGCAGAGCCACACGATAAACAACTGAGATTATGGTGAACCAAATAAATGAAATTATAGCAAAAATATATTGGATACTTTACTCCTACAATACATCAAAGTACACAGCTCAATAACAAAATTATAACAAATATAGTCAAAATCAACAGCTAACAATAAATCAAAGTACACAGTTCAATAATAAACTTATAACAAATATAGTCAAAATTAACAGCTAACAATAAATCAAAGTACTCAGTTCAATAATAAACTTATAACAAATATAGTCAAAATCAACAGCCAACAATAAATCAAAGTACTCAGTTCAATAATAACATTATAACAAATATAGTCAAAATCAACAGCCAACAATAAATCAAAGTACTCAGTTCAATAATAACATTATAACAAATATAGTCAAAATTAGCAGCTAACAATAAATCAAAGTACTTAGTTTTGGCATATTATCTAATGCAATAAATAGTTTTTAATAATGTATTATATTAATAAATTAAAACAAAACTTAATCGTGGTGTCAAAAATAAGTCACATCGTTAAAAATAAATCACTTGTAACCTCAAATAAATCCCGCATGCGGTTATTTTAACTCGACACCAAAATCCAAAATATCAACAACGAAGGTAAGATAGAATGGTCAAGTTAAAAATTAAATGGTTTTTCTTCAAAATCCAATTAAGATGGCCCAAATACAGCCAGATATGTAAGAAAAACCGTAGAGACCTTGCACACTTGTTAATATCCCACTGCCCCAAAAACTCTCACCACACCACTCCCAAGACTGTCACCACACGACTCTCAGGACTGTCACCACGCGACTTCCTACTTCAGAGGCCGGATATCAAGAAAAATCACGGAATCGACGTCAACCAACAATATTCGCAAGTCCATGCTCCACACAAAAAATCGCGCTCGTCCGTTTTGATAGCCAGCCCCATCCACACAGAAATGCAAACCAAACAATAATATAACCGACAACACACAACAATCGGGGCCAAAAACCAAAGCAAAATCTAATAATGAAAACACCCCACTCAATCTCCAGCGATCAACAAAAATGCCACAGCCATTAACAATCGAATCCTATCACAATAAGGTATGCAATACTATTTACAACGAATGATATATTTAAGTTACAACAAAATACGGCACGCGACACTATTTACGAGTACCTGAGGAATACAAAACTATCAGAGACACAATTATAATGGAACTGTAGAAGGGAAAAAATAGGCACGTTACAAACTTTTTTTTCATCCACTCTCTAACCCGTCACGTACGGTTTGCATTTCGAGAAGTAATAATTAATAATAATAATAATAATAATAATAATAATAATAATAATAATAATAATAATAATAATAATAATAATAATAATAATAATAAACTTTACCCGGTGCATGCAGCCTTCTCGGCTCAAAATCTTCGAGATTATGTATCCCACCTGCGCGTAAGGCAGTATGTTAGAGTCCCTTCCCGGCAGGACGACGAGGTGGAGAAACACCAAATTCCACCCGTCTTGCCAAATGACGAAAGAAGGGACCAAGTACCAGAGGTGAGCCAAATCAGGAATCGCAGGAGCCTACTCAACATAAAGGCCCTGCGATCACAAGGATGGACGAGTCACTTCGTGATACAATTCCAGAAGGAGCAGATATCTGGCAGATCAACTGTGCCGTGTACGACGCCGTTCGGTCCTTTTAGTCGAGGAGGCCAGTAGAATTGGCCTCCCCTGTTAAGAGGGCGGAACGACGCGTACAAAAGGTGAAAGCAAAGATCCAGTCGGCGAGACAACACGTTTCCCGTGTACAGTGTGTGATGGATTACGTGGAGGCTAATAGACCCTACACGTCAAAAGTGCGACGAATAGCCACCGCATTACGTCGCACTCATCACACACTTAACCTGGCAGTGCTTGCCGTCATCAAACAGCACTGCCTGGAGAGGATACGGATGGCAGTGTCTGCCAAGCACACACTAAAGAGGCGAGCGATGGGATTGGCGGAAAATAAACTTTTTCGCGAAAAACCCTCTCGCTTAGTCCAACCGCCTCCTAGTGTAGTTGAGAAACCGCCGACTGTTGATCAGGAGGAAACCTTCTGGAAAGGTATATCTGAGGTGACACGTCCATTCAATAGAGATACTCCAGCCCTGACGCAGTTCGGAGCCTTTTGTGAAAGGTTCCGTGAGCTTAAGCTCGAATTTCTGCGTCAACCGATAACCACCGAGAAGGTTCGAAAAACCCTAACGGGTACAAAGAATTTTGCTGCTCCAGGTCCCGATGGGATAAATAACTATTGGTGGAAAAAGTTATTACATACCCACCACCATTTAGCCAGAATATTTAGTGACTGGCTAAATGGGGAGCAGCAAATACCGGAGTGGTTTATCGAGAGGCGAACCGTGCTTCTTCCCAAAAAAGGAGATTTGTCCAATCGAAAGAATTACAAACCAATAACCTGTTAAAACGCATGCCACAAGCTGTTTACACGGATTTTGTACACGCGCATGCTCCTAGTAGTAGACCCGGTTTATCAGCGGATATATAAACAACGAGGGTCGAAGAATGGTGTCGCTGGCTGCAGGGAAAACCTGCTGATAGATAGGTCTATTACGCAGGACTCCGTGCAGTGCAAGCGGAACCTCTCTATTGCCCGGATCGATTATCGAAAGGCATTTGATACAACGTCGCACGAGTTACTCGTGTACCTGCTCAAGTGCCTTTCGGTACCCGAACCGATAGTGAAATGCATTGAACAATTGATCCCTTAGCCCTCTCTTATTTTGCATCTCACTGTTGCCATTATCCGTTGAACTCATGAAAACCAAGGGCTATTACTGTGGACCACCCAGTCACCGGAGGCATAAGGTCAACCACTTATTTTATGTGGATGATCTTAAACTTTATGCTTCTGGGGAGAGGGACTTAGATCAATCCCTCAGGGTGGTACAGGAGTATACAAAGGCTATAGGAAAAATAAAATGAACAATATTGCTTTTGAGAGTAAGTTGCTCATTTATCAAATGAGGCTTCATTTATACAACTTTTATCCTCTTGTATCGCAGGTAATTTTTTAATAATGAATGGATTTATAAGAGTAATTATATCCAAACACCATATCGTAACCTATTTTTTGTAAATATCTTCAATGTACAGGCACACTTCTGTTACAGCACCAAGTTTTCATCAATAGAGATCTTAAAGCAATCGTCGAGTGGGGAACCAAAAATCTTGTTCAGTTCAACGCCCAAAAAACACAAAGTGCCACGTTTTCCAAGAAAGTGAATTCCTCAAATCATCCCATCACAATGTCCGGAAATACCCTTGAACCAAGTCCCTCCATCTCGATTTTGGGAGTCACGGTGTCCAATAATATGTCTTGGCATGACCATGTTGCTAACATCGCAAAGTCAGCAAGCCAAAGGCTAGGTTTTCTGTGGAAAGCCAGAAAGTTTTTTACTCCTGATCAACTGTTGACGACGTACAAGGCTCAAATCCGTCCTCTACTGGAGTATTGCTCAACTTAGCTCAACTCTCACAGATATCCTTCACCCTCTAGGACATAGAAGAAGAGTTGCAGACCAGTCATTGCTCTACAGATATTTCCATGGCAGATGCTCCAGAGAAATAAAAACTCTTGTACCACCATTGGCCACATTCGGCCGAAGAACACGGCACGCTGATCAGTCTCACCCATTTACTCTCAAGATTGACACTACAAGGACTAATCTTCATCAAGAATCCTTCTTTTACAGGGCTGCTACGGAATGGAATAAGCTTCCAAAATCAGATTTTCCAGAGAACTATGACCTGCAACTTTTTAAAAAGCATGTCCACAATCATTTCCTTTTTATAATCCCTTCCCCTTCTAATAGTCGCAGTGCGGGCCGTCCGCAGCCCACACGATAGGTCTACCCTTTTTGCGACTATTTTCATAAAAAAAAAAAGTTTGGATTTTATTAACCACCATCAGAACAAAAAAATTAAATAATTACAGGTAGCACTAAATTAAAAAAAACCTAACCTTGCAAAGAAAAGAATGCTATTTGGAAAAGGTGTCCAGAATGAACCTACAGTAATTATTTTTTTCTTAGTTTCTATCATTACAAAACTGGATCTTATAAGATCGATTATCCTATAATAATTATATATTTCAAAATAAACTCGGATTGATCTCGATATTTTCTGAATGATCCAATGAATCACAATAATGATATTGATTAAGAATTCAATTATAAAGTCGTTGCATATTTTTAACAACCGAAATACCTCTACTGATGCCGTAACCTAGCCCTTGTTAAACTAGTTTTGATGCAGTAAATTATATAATTCCAAAATATGACTACCAAGAGTGAAAGATATTAGTTTGCCTTGGCATCCCTACAAATGTCAGCAAGTTCTTTCAAGTTTTTTTTAACAAATACTTGATCCAAAAACTTGATTTCCGTGTAGGTACACACAAAACTGGTTCCATAAATTTAAAAAAAAAAACACTCAATAGCCACACCCTTCAGCACTTTGTAACCCATTTAAATCATTTAGGTGTTTTTTTTTATGAATATATTTATAATTTATTGTATTTTAAAAAAAAGATAGTAAAGATTATTACTTTTTTTAGGTGGATTAATTATTTAGCAAATACATTTAAAAACAAATACGTTTTTAAGAGACAAATTCGTTGAAAATATGGTTTCACAACTCTTTATTTGAATATTTTATCGAAAATCCAACACCTGCAATTTTGAACCAATCAAAATACGTTATTTTAACAGATCACCACGGCAGCGGAGGTATTTTAGTGGAAGTTTTTTTCTCTCGGGATACCCAACAGCGAATTATACCGGACATTTTTTGACGTTTACAATAACAGACCATTTTTGTTGGTTGCCCTCTATTGTCAATTTCCTCCACAAAAAATTCAAGTTGAGCTGCCGCTCCTTCATTTCCTCTCCAGGCCAAATTATGACCAGCAACATGAAAAAACTTTTTCTGCAGTCCTACCGGGGTGTTTTCGTCCCAAAACTCAATAATTTTTCTCAGCTCGTCTGCTGATAGTGCAGATTGGTTGTACGAGGGCGGTTTGATAAGTCAGTGACTTTTTGAAAAAAACAAATTTTTTTCCGCAAATAAACATTTTATTTTTCTACATAATCACCTTTTAGCTCGATACATTTAGTCCAACGTTTTTCTAATTTTTTTATTCCCTCCAAATAATAGGTTTTTTTAAAGCTCTCAAAATACGCGTTTGTTTCGGTAATGACTTCTTCATTCGACACAAATCTCTTACCACCCAGCAATTTCTTTAGGTTTGGAAACAGAAAATAGTCGCAGGGGGCTAAATCTGGAGAATATGCTGGATGGGGTAGCAGTTCGTATCCTAATTCGTAGATTTTGGCCATCGTGACTAGACAAGTGTGCACACGTGCATTGTCTTGATGGAACAGCACTTTTTTCTTCTTAGCCAAATGCGGCCGTTTTTACTTCAAATCAACGTCGAATCTGTTCAAAGGCTTTGAATAATATTCGCCGGTGATCGTTTTACCTTTTTTGAGGTAATCGATGTGAATGACACCGCGTACAACCCAAAAAACTGTGGCCATGACCTTGTTGGCTGACAGACTCTGTTTCGCCTTCTTTGGTCCACGTTCACCCCGAGCAACCCACTGTTTCGATTGTTCCTTGGTCTCTGGCGTATTGTGATGGATCCATGTTTCATCCACAGTAACAAAACGGCGCAAAAATTCGTCCGGATTACGGCTGAACATCGCTAAACACTCTTTTGAAGTGGTCACACGATTGCGCTTATGGTCGAGTGCGAGCAATCGCGGCACCCATCTTGCAGAGAGTTTTTTCATGTCCAAATATTCGTGTAAAATATGATGTACCCGTTCAGTTGAGATACCTACAGCATGAGCCAACTCACGCACTTTCATTCTCCGATCATCCAATATCATTTCATGGATTTTATCGACGATTTCCGGCGTGATCACTTCTTTTGGGCGACCTGGACGTTCGGCGTCACTAGTGCTGGTACGACCACAACGGAACTCTGTAAACCACTTCTTAACCATTGAAATTGATGGTGCCGAGTCCCCGTAGTATTTATCAAGTTTTTCCTTAGTTTCAGTGATGGATTTTTTACGTAAAAAGTAATGCTTAATCAGCACACGAAATTCACTTTTTTCCATTTTCGTAAAAATTCACGAGGTTGTCTGCTTTGAAACACCAACTGTACAACGTAGCTTGCTCAAAATTAGAAAGTTGCCCACTGATAGATTATGGTTGACGGCAGCACTGTTGCATCTGGAGTAACTGCGCGGGAAATTCAAAAAGTCACTGACTTATCAAACTGCCCTCGTAGCTTCCGGCGCTTAGCATTCCTTGCAGCTCAGGCGTTTAAAAATTGTATGTCAAAGAATGGATTAAATTTGCGATTATACTTTTTAAAAAAATATTCCTGCAACTGCTTGGCTGTGAAATTCCATAAAACTTTGATAACACTCTCCTTGTAGTCTTCGGAGTTCTTTTTTTGCATGATGAACCTATAGTTTCGAAAATAAGAGCCAATTCTCCCACAGGTATATCCGCTCTATTGAAATTATACGATTTTTCTGCGCAAAAGTTTGTTAACTGCCTCCATACGCTTGACTTCGATTTCCTGGTATTCGCGAGTGTCAACTGATCAATCTCCTGGCGAATATTTTCTCTGCTTTCTTGATCGAAGCGAAACATTTTTTACGTCGTGCCAATTGACAGCTTCAAAAGTAAAATAATAATTTCGAGGTTAGGGTCTCACTTGGTTACCATGGCAACATCCACACATTTTATGTTTCGCTGGTGATTTGATGAAGAAAATAATCGAAAAATAAATTTTAAAAATATTTGATTTTCCACTACAATTCGGTGTGGAATTTTCTTACCGAATACCACGCGAGGTCAAATTAATATCCGGAAATTTTTTCTCGCTCATGAATATTTTTAAAAAATTTCCGGAAATAATTTGACCTCTATTGGTAAATAAGTGATTATTTTTTGACGTTTCTCGAAACCAATAGAAATTTTCGATTTCAGTAATTCATATACGTTCTAGCCCATCAAAACATTACTGCAGTGGGAATAATCTACTTACATTATTCCAGCGAGAATTGAGAATTTTTATTGAATGACAACCTAAGACAACGTATTTTCTTGATCTGACGGGCCTGACATACATTTTCAAAAAATTCGTAAAATGAATCCCAAACGGTTCGGTGAATCGTCAGTCGATGAAATAACTAATATAATCATTAAAAATGCATGTAATAATACCATAATAAGCAGCGCGTCGATTTGGAAACAATTCCAATTATTTTGCGACGAGAGGGGCTATAAATTGGAAGAAAATACAACAACAAAACTAGCCTTTATTTTGAAGGACGCTTTTCCTTTCTTTAATTCTCTTTGTGTGAACTCCCTGGTGGTATTTCTTCTTTTTTTTCTTGTGGTCTCTGCACTGCTTGACCTCCATCTAAATCTCTTTGCCACTTTATTTTTTACTTGAACGCTTTATATTCCATTAGTTCTATTTGTGCACCTTCAATAAATACCCTTATAGGTACACATACGAAAATAATCTAGAAAATTCTATTTTTAGTTAGATATTTTTAATTTTTTTTTTTTTATGAAAATAGTCGCAAAAAGGGTAGACCTACCGTGTGGGCCGCGGACGGCCCGCACTGCGACTATTAGAAGGGGAAGGGATTATAGAAAGGAGATGATTGTGGACACGCTTTTTAAAAAGTTGCAGGTCATAGTTCTCTGGAAAAACTGATTTTGGAAGCTTATTTCATTCCGTAGCAGCCCTGTAAAAGAAGGATTCTTGATGAAGATTGGTTCTTGTAGTGTCAATCTTGAGAGTAAATGGGTGAGACTGATCAGCGTGCCGAGTTCTTCGGCCGAATGTGGCCAATGGTGGTACAAGAGTTTTTATTTCTCTGGAGCATCTGCCATGGAAATATCTGTAGAGCAATGACTGGTCTGCAACTCTTCTTCTATGTTCTAGAGGGTGAAGGGTATCTGTGAGAGTTGAGCTGTTTATCAAGCGAATGGCTCTTTTATGAATGGAATCTAGAAGACGAAGAGAATGCCTTGGTGCTGAGCCCCAAATGTGCGAGCAATACTCCAGTAGAGGTCGGATTTGAGCCTTGTACGTCGTCAACAGTTGATCAGGAGTAAAAAACTTTCTGGCTTTCCACAGAAAACCTAGCCTCTGGCTTGCCGACTTTGCGATGTTAGCAACATGGTCATGCCAAGACATATTATTGGACACCGTGACTCCCAAAATCGAGATGGAGGGACTTGGTTCAAGGGTATTTCCGGACATTGTGATGGGATGATTTAAGGAATTCACTTTCTTGGAAAACGTGGCACTTTGTGTTTTTTGGGCGTTAAACTGAACAAGATTGTTGGTTCCCCACTCGACGATTGCTTTAAGATCTCTATTGATGGAATTAACCTGTTCCTGCCTGAGTCTATTTGTATCATTCACCGAAAGTGATCGATAGGATGTGAAAGTTGAGACAAGTGTGCTATCGTCTGCGAAACTGTAAATGGGGTTTGTGGTGGTTTTCAAGAGGTCGTTGATGTGTAAAAGAAATAAGGTGGGGGACAGGATGGAACCCTGGGGGACCCCGGCATTAGTTTTAAACGCATCAGAAGAAATACCGTCAACTGCCACATGTAAGGAGAGATCTTGCATGAAGTTCAAGAGCCATTGGCACAGTTTGGTTGGGAGACCGTAGGCAGATAATTTACTTAACAATGCCTGGTTCCAAACGCGGTTAAAGGCTTTAGATATATCCAAGGCTATTGCACGGGATTCACCAAACTTTTCAATAGTGTTTGTCCAGAGCTGAGTGACATAAGCCAGCAAATCTCCAGTAGACCGAAGTTGTCGAAATCCATATTGTCTATCATGGATTATCTCAAATTTCTCCAGATATTTGATAAGTTCTGTGTTAATCGCTTTTTCCATAACTTTGGATATGACTAAGAGCAATGCAATAGGGCGATAATTTGCAGGAATAGTCTTCTTTCCTTTTTTCGGAATCGGTTGGACTTTAGCGTTTTTCCACATGGACGGAAATACTCCTTTGCTGTATGATAACTTGAAAAGTCTACATAGAACTGGGGTGAGCTCTTGAGCACAGGTCTTCAGGACAATTGTCGGAATTCCGTCTGGTCCTACTGCCTTATTAGAGTCAAGATTTCGTAGGATTTTTCTGATAGTGCGATGGCGGATAGTGACCTCAGGCATTGATGCGTTTATTCTAGGTATCGTTGGGGGTTGTTTTCCATTGGTATCGAGTGTTGAGTTAGAGCTGAACATTTCGGCCAGCAGATCCGCTTTTTCTTTGGAAGATGCGGCTGTCGTGCCGTCGGACCTCTCGAGTGGTGGTAAAGAAGAAGTTGTGATTAAGTTGTGATTAAATTGAGGTTTAGCATGTTTTGTGCTCATGACATTGTCTCAAACAGTTGATAAAAAAATCAGGAGTGTTTATTGGAAAAATATTTAAGCTGAAATTTTCATGAACTTTAGGAGTGAAAGTTGATAAATATATAATGTATCAATAAATCTATACATTAGTTTTATTTCACAATACAATGTTTTAGGATGATAACAGGTTTTTATAAAATTAATGGTATGGTTGTAGATACAATGTCTTTATTATATTCTTTTCTATACTTACTTACTTTCTCATTTTTTTTATATTAATATCCAAATTATACGATTTGTTAACCTAGGCAGCATAATATTTAAAAATAGAAAAAGCGTTTCTTTTAGGAATAAAAATTTGATGTGTTTAACCTTACGAAATACTAACTTGCATTGACTCATTTACGTTAAAAAAAATAATCTAATTTAAACATTTTAAATGATGCTAACAGTTCTCACGATAAATCAATATTCTTATTTTTTTAAAAACTATCTACGATCAGAATGTTGTGTCAAGGACATTTGTAGATCTAAATAGTTTAATGGGAAAAAACATATTGATATAAAAAATCTTGTTAAGTTGGTCAAAGTTCAAAATAAAGGTAATTATAAAAAATTATTTTAAAAAAGATAATACAAGGGTGTCCATAAATGCTCTTCAAAGAAAAAAGTGCAAAATCTTGAAATATAAGTCGATAGAAAATTTTATTGCACTTGGACGATTCTTTCTGGGTATTTCAATATTTTTAACAAGCCTTGTGGTGTCATTGGACGCCTAATAGGAACGAAGCTCTTTACGCTATTCGCCAAGATTTTTTTTATTTATAAATTTTGATCCAAGATATATTCAGGTAGTTTACCATTTTTTCAATTGGTCCCACGTCGATATCATTTTTTATTCTCGAAATAATCGAGACGAAAAATAATTCCGAACGCACATACGAACATACGTTACATCCACACACACAGACGTCCACTTAAAAACTATTGCATTCGACTCTGGGGACCTTAAAATGTGGAGATATGTCGAAATTCTGGATTCGCAAAATCGGACCCATTTCTGTAACTTCTCACTGGGACGGTAAAAATGGCAAAATATATTTACAAAAATGTATTTAAACATATTATAAACTTACCGAACATTGTTATACACTAATTCAAATTACTTCTGTAAGTCCCAATCACCTCTTGAAACCTTTTTAAAAGTCTAACTAAACAATGTTTGCAGCCATTTACGTTTTTATAACCAATAAACGTCACTGTCAACTTGTAGATGTCAAATGATCCTCCTTTTCTCTCAGGTGCCGTCTCTGTTGAGGTTGGCGATCACTATGGCAAATTCTTCTCTATGTTGGGCTCGATGGATCAGGGTATTACCATCCATGTGTGTCCAGTCCCAGATAGGCTGTTTTTCTTATCTTCATGATATTTGTTAATTTAGGGCGGGTATTCATTCTAGCAAACTGCATTCTGCATTCGTTGTCCTGGTGGTCCATGCTATACGGAGCATTCGCTTGTATATTCACATTTCAAAGGCGTCCAATTTCCGGAATTCTGTCTTCTTCACCGTCCATGTCTCACAGCCGTATAAGAGCAATGACCACACATAGCACTTTACTGTTCTTAGTCTTACCTCGAGGGATAAACCTGGATTACACAGTATATTTCGCATTTCAGAAAACCTGCTCTGGCTATTTCTATTCTTTTTTTAATCTCTTTAGCGTGGTTTAGCTGATGGTTTATTTCCCTGCCCAGGTATATGTAGCTGTGAACATTCTGGAAGGTGACGCCGTTGATTACGATGTTTACATGTTGTTCTTGTGAGTTTCGATCGAAAACCATGGTCTTAGTATTTGCCGCATTCACCTCTAATCTCATTCTTAGACTTTCCTCCGTTAGAGTGCTCATCAATGCCTGCAGTTGTTCTTCGTATTCTCCCATGACTACAGTGTCGTCCGCGTACCTTATGTTGTTGATCACGATACCGTTTATTTTTGCTTCTTCTGGTCGGTCTTCCAACGATTGTTTAACTATATACTCCGCATATATATTGAATAGTAACGGGGATAAAATGCAACCTTGGCAAACTACCCTTGTGTTAATATAAGATGTATTGCCATTCGTTGTTCGAATGCATCCCCGGTGATTCCAGTATATGTTGCGGACTATCATTATGTCGTTGCTGTCTAGTCCTATGTCCTGCAAAATATGTATCAACTTCTCGTGTTAGATGCGGTCGAAGGCATTTTTGTAGTCCATAAAGCAGACTAATAGCTTTCTTAAAGGATCAAAGAATACCAAAACAATATTTTTTTTTTTATTAGATTAAACCCCATACGACACGGTTGTCGTATGGGGTGCCCCACCCTGTATGTACAAACCAATCACGTAATTTAAATTATCCCCGCCAATTATTCAAATTCAAATGAAGTTTTATGATTGTTCAGTCGTATTATACTTTCTCTCTTTCTTTCTACGCAGGCAGTAAGTTTAGTGAAAAAGAGATAGCGACTAACACATTCTTGATATTATTGTTACACACAGTTTTTGTTGTCTAGCTCCGATTCCCGCAACTTGCGATTAGGAACTTTGTTTTAAAACCCAAAACCCGTTAATATTTAATACTGAAAAACATAATATCGTTTATTATTTCAGAAACCTGCAAAAGAAGCTGAACCAATCAGACCCACACCTTCAAGAGGGCGAGGAAGATCGAGATATACAGCTTCCGCCGAATACCAAAACGTAAAAGACGTTTCTTCTTCTCCCGATTTACCATCGAAAAAAACGGTTCCATCCAGAAGACGAGTAGTTGAAAACGTGGAACAAAAATTTTCTTCTGTAACGACAGCTCCTCAAAGACAATTTACAAAAGCTGCATCAAACGCAGGAAGACGGTTACCATCACCAACATTTAGCGATACAGCCGAGAAGATATTTACAATTAATGATAATAGAAGGACTGTACGACCACAAAGTACAGTCAACAGCCGTTCATTATCTGAAAATGCAGTCAGAACTTCGAAACCTTTGACCGATTATGTAGAAAGGAGAAATTTTAAATCCGGTAAAAATAGTTACGAAGTACAAGAAGTTATTGACGAAGATTTTGAATTGGTACGGAGGTCAAAAAATCCCAGAGTAATTTCTGATACCAGCTTTAAAGCAGCAAATATACCTGCACGAAATCAGGATAACGCTAAGTTTTCTAAAACTTCCAATTTTCCAAAAAGAAACCAAGATAACATTAAATTTACCAAAGTTTCCAAACGAGTTCATGGAATCTCTGAAACCACAAAGAGTTTGGATATTCCTCGTCGAAATCAAGACGACGAGGAAATAACTAAAACTCCAGCTAAACCTTTGTTAAATTCGATAGCATTAGAAACTCCTGCCGCACAAATCGCAATTAATGAAAATGTAGATGCACAATTAGTAGAACAGGTTTTAGATACAACATTATCACCAGATGTTCCTGTCGATGCGCCAACAGTAGTTGAACCAAAAGAAAAAATAACGAAAACACAACCTGTTTCTTCGACTGCAAAACCCATCGAAGTGCCAAGAAACCAAGGAGGCAGGAGAAATGCTTTACGTAAAAACCAGAACATTGTTTTGGAGCAGTCAACCTCTGCGTCTAGATTTAGAACAAGAGGTAGATCCACTCAACCAAATCAAGCTCTAAGAGCAACGCAAGAGACAGAGTCAACGTCTGTTTCTGGAAGAGGATTTAGAAGAAAATTGGACACGTTAGTGGAACCAAGGTAGGATAACTTTAATAAACTATTCAAAAATAGCAGATGCACGTCATTATTTAAAAGGATTTTATAGCTAAGATTTATTATAAAAAATAGTTTCATTCCGATTTAACTTAACGTATGATCTTCCCTTATATACGTATTACAGTCGATGCTTCGAATATAGTATACATTAAAGAGCAAGAGCGATAAAATGCAACCCTGTCTTACTCCACGTTTGATCTTTATTTCCGGTGTATTATCACCATCTATTCTAATTACTGAAGTTTGGTTCCAATATAAATTTTCAATTATTCTAATATCCCTTCGTCCAGTCCTATATGGTCTAAAGTCTCTACCAATACATCATGTTTGACCCTGTCGAATGCCTTTTGGAAGTCTTTAAAGCATGCATGGATATCAACTGACATATCACGACTTCTTTGAGCCAGGACATTTATCCCTTGTGCCGAAGCCATTGCGGAACTCAAATTGCAATTCGCTTAGGTATTCTTCACACTTGGAATAGATCCTGCCATGATCCTGTTTTAATTGCGTTGATAAAATGTTAATTTATTCATTTTTAACCTTTGAATTACTAATAAATCAATTATTTTTAACTTGATAACTATTTTATTTATTTATTGACCTGTATTATATAATTATTATATTTATAATTAGAAGCTAAAACCGGAATATTTGACGCTAGATACTGATCATCTGTACGAACATATTATAGAAGCCTTACGCTCTGCAGCACAAGAAGCTCTCGGAATAGAGGAAACAACACCCAAACATAACAAAAACATCACATGGAATAATAGCTTAGAGAGTCAGAAGAACAAAAAACAAACGGCGTACAAGAAATGGCTAACTACTAAAGATATTAATGATAAAATAAACTACAAGAGAGAACAGGCATTATTTAAACGAATGACACAAGGCAACAAGAACGAGACATGGGAAACAAAATGTAGGGAAGTCAACTCTTACCTTGGTGGGACTAAATCTTCCGAAGCGTGGAAACTAATCAGATCGCTAAAAACTAATTCAGTTAATAAAACTAATATTCATCTAATTCAGATAGATAAATGGAAAGAACACTATTCCAAAGAACTTAAAGAGAACAGAGAACAATATTTAACTACTTCTCCAAAAGTTTACCAAGTCCAGGGTCAGTATATTCATTTAAATTAAAATATGATACAGAAAGCCGTAACCTCCATGAAGAATAAAAAAGCTAGTGGACCAGAGAACATACCTGCAGAGCTATTGAAAAATGGAACACGGACGTTAAATCTATTCCTCAAAGAACTCTTTAAACGATATTTAAATGGGGAACCAATTCCGTTAAGCTGGAGAGAAGCCTGGATAACACCAATCCACAAAAAAGGCAGAAAGGATGACTGTTCTAACTACAGATGTATCTCGGTAACAAGCACCCTAAGCCGACTATATGGGAGAATCTTAAAAAACTTACTAGAACAAGAATACGAAGCAAACGAAATCGAACAACAAGCAGTGTTTCGGGCCGGCCGCTCATGCATGGACCATATTTTTAGCATTGTCAAATGAGTGAGAAAATAGTGGCAACTAATAGGGAAGTCCATTTACTTTTTGTAGACCTTACAAAAGCGTACGATACTGTCCCGATAACAAAACTGTGGCAAGTCTTAGAGAAATCAACGATCAATAACACTGTAATAATAGCTATTAAACAGTTATATCAGCAATTAACATCCAAAATTAAGTTAGGAAATAATCTATCTGAAAGTTTCACTGTCACTAAGGGTCTAAGACAAGGTTGTAGTTTATCCCCCACACTATTTAAAATATATTTAAACGAAGTGTTAAAGAAGTGGAGACGAGCGTGCCATGGAATGGGGATACAGTTAAATGATGACACTACTCTGTATAATCTGCACTTCGCGGATGATCAGGTCGTCGGGGCCCAAGATAAAGAAGACCTGGAGTTTATGGGAAAACGACTTCTTAGAGAATACGAAGAATGGGGATTAACGGTTAATATGAGCAAGACGAAATATTTGTGTATTGTGGCAGAAACAACAGATCTGGATCTGGACAATGTAAAAATAGGAATATGTAAGGAATACACCTATTTGGGTACAAAAATCACATGTAAAGGTCGTACTGAGGAGGAAATAGAACAACGGATATTAAAAGGAAAGAAAGTTATAGGATGCCTAAACTCGCTGTTGTGGGCAAAAAATATATCTAGGGAAAAAAACATATGATATATAATACTATCTTTCAAAGTACTGTTCTATATGGCTGTGAAACGTGGCAACTTAATAAAACAGAACGCCGATTGCTAGCCCTGGAGATGGATTTCTGGCGAAGATCTGCTGGCATATCACGTCTCGATAGGGTTACAAATGACCGAATTCGACAAATTGTAAAGACCGACACAACTATAATAGATGAAATCCAAAGAAGAAAACTTATATGGTACGGCCATGTTGAATGTATGACAGATGAAAGGCTACCCAAACTAGTGCTTAAATGGACCCCAACAGAACGAAGGAAAAGAGGTAGACCAAAACCAACATGGATAGGGGGCATTCAGAAAGCCATGTCCGAAAGAAATCTAGCCCCAGGAGATTGGACTGACCGAAGAGGCTGGCAACTGGGAACCGGAAGGCGAAAGACGCTATAAACCGGATTAATAATAATAATAATAATATTTATAATTAACAAAACTCATTTCAAAGTAAATACGTCACTTTTTTTCGAGTGGGTACCCGGGGGTACCCATTTGTCCCCCAGGTCTACTTTTTTTCAAGAGTATAATTTTCATTAAAAAAAATTTTTTTTATACATCTTATATAGTCAACAGCTTCTAAAAACGTTAAATCGTGGGGATCCGGAACCTCAGATCGTAAAAATTTATTTTCAAAGAGTGATCGATAAAAATGTAAGGCGGTGCGTACCCGGGTAACCGGTTGCTCACATAAGGGTTAATGAGTGTAATTTCATCCAGAACAATTCTTTGTGTAATTAATCTTTATATTATTATACTATTTTCAGAAAAGGTCCATCCGTTTTTGCAGCTGATTCCCAAGTTCAAGAAACTCGTTCGAGAACAGGTAGGAAAATTGAAATACTAACACCCGACAAACTTAACATCGATGTTCCCGTTAAAAACCGCCGTCGCACCACATCAACAACCCCAATAAGTTCATCAACTCCAACATTCCCGTCCAGAAACAGATTCCGTTCGAGAGAAATGCCATTTATAGATGAACAAAAACTGGAAGTACTTCCCCTATTCGAAGAAGAACCAAAGTTAGTGCGCACCAAAGGATCAAACAGAGCCGAGAGCTACGATTTTAAACTAAAAAAGAGCGAGTCCAAAAAAGAAAAACCGACAACTAGTAAATACGAAACGGATGACAGGTCGAGGCGTAGAGAAGGTTTGGAAATGATCGAAATGAGCGCATCGGAAACAGAAAGTACATTCTCCAAATCCACCATCAGCCCATCCAAATCTCGAGTGTCTGTAAGTGTGAGTGTTGAAACCAGGACCGAATCGTCTTTTAAACGACCTCCGTCGAAACGAAAGACTGAAGTTAAAGAATCTGTCGTATCGGAAATAAACGAGGTTACTTCTCGAAGAAAAGTTCTAAGGAAAAAGGTAATTCCTGTCAATGCGAACCGCACTAAAGAAATCAAACCGGTCGGACAGACTCTTCCTACTTCTAGGGGAAGCAAGAAGTCGGATGTCGTGATTAAAAAGGAAAGTTCTGAAGAAATTGGAGAAGCTGATAATTATCCAGAAGCATTCAAAGCGTTGATTAAATCGAGAAAAGGAAAAAAGGTGGGTTAAAGATAAGTACTCTCTCTCTCTCTCTCTCTCTCTCTCTCTCTCTCTATTTCTCTCTCTCTCTATCTCTCTCTTCTGATCTAACCCTCGTGAGGGTGTAGTTACATCGTGTCGCGACTCTTTGGACGAGCTGCTTCCAGGATTTCCTATCTAGGGCATGATAAACGGCTTCGTGCACATTCTCCCCAGTTAAAGATTTATGTTGGTCTACCTATCGTGACGGTGAGCGTCCCCTAGGTCTTCGTCTCTCGATTTTTCCTTCGATGATTAATTTTTCCATTCCCTCTGCTCTCCTGGCAATGCGTCCAAAATATTTAAGGTAGTGTTGACTGACAATGGTCGACAGTATTGTTTGTATGTCCAGTTGTCTTAGAATCGATTCATTGGTGCGGTGAGCAGTCCATGGTATTCGAAGGAGCCGTCCATAGCACCGCATTTCCAATGAATCAATTCTTCGTCGATCTACTATTTTTATTGTCCAAGTCTGTGCTGCATACGTCGTAATAGGAATGAGTGATTGGACCAGCCTAACCTTGGTTATTGCAGTATCCCTCCAGATGCAGCTCAGCTTCGCTGTAGAGTTTCTCGCCATCGCTATGTGCCTTCGGATTTCGTGCTCACATTCGCCGGTGTTCGTCACAATTATCCTGTGTATTTACAATTGTTTCAGCTACATATAGTGTAGACATATTTCTTAAAAATTTCTCACATTTACCTATTATTTAACAAGTTTTAATCGTTATTTCGCCAGACAACAATAGTTTGCCAAGATTTAACCTTTTTGTCATTTTAGGAGTCAAGATCATCCGTTGCTTCATTATCACGCACCAAAGTCAGTAATATCGTGACTTTTTCTACTTCTACTGCTTACCCACTAACCACAAAGGAGGTAATTTTATATAATTACATAAAAAAAGTTACTATAGATAGATAATTCTGTATACAAGAAGATTTGATTGCTATTCTTAAAAAACATACACACACTGCATGCATTACATAATGACACTACTACTCGGTGATTTAATGTATGGGACACTTAAAAACTACACTAACTTTTTTTTTAATAATTTCAATGTACAGACACACTTTTGTTATACAGTGGAGACTCGATTCTTAACCACAAGTACGGAATTAACTAGTAAACTCTCAGATTCTTGCATACATTTCATCACATTATTAAAAATTTCTCGCGCGCTTGGCTTCTATAGATTTTCGTTAGTATCAATTATGGTAGGAGACATAAGTGTACAAACTTTTGCTAGAAGAAGGCGGTTCTAAAGTTATTGAACGTAGTTGTGTTTAATTTAAAATAATCGGAGTCCACTAGATTTTAGAAAATACATGTTCCTAGTGCGTATGTAGTCAGCGCTTGTTATATTCCCTAGTGACACTGCTAGGGGCATGAAAGCTTTTCAGAGTTTAAAACACGTTTCTATAAACAGAGAGAAAAGTTCTACGTTGTTTTAATGCAAAAAAATAGCTTTTTTTAAAGAATTGACAAAGAATAGGAGCTATTTGCCTTCAAACAAGAATTCCAAGTTTTAAGTTGCATTATCTGTGACTATGGAAATGCTGTTTGTTTGCCAAAAAAAGACATTCTACGTAAGCGTTTGGTGATAGCAGAGTTTGGAAGTTTTAAATAGTGTTACGGATTGTGGTCAGCGAGTACGCCCCTGGAGACATTATTTGACCGCGGCACGGTGAATCACCACAAAAAAACCGTATGATTTTGTCACGTGCCTATTTTTTCCCCTCTACCGTTTCATTATTATGATAGTTTGGCGTTCGTAATTAGTTTTGCATACCGTATTTGGTTCGTTGTATATAGTGTTGCATACCTAGCAGGGAAGAACCATTTAATTTTTAACTTGACCATTCTGTCGTGCCTTTGTGGTGGATATTTTGGTTATTGGGATCGAGTTAAAATCACCACGTGTGGGATTTGATGAAGTGAAGCCATCGTGAAGTTCCAGGATTTCCTTTGCAAATCTAAGTTCCTTACTCATAATCGCGTTCGTCCGTGTTGATAGCCAGCCACAGAAAAGCAAACCAAACAATAATATAGCTGACAACACACGACAATCGAGGCCAACGATCAAGGCGAAATCTAAAAACAGAGACTCCCACTCCAATTAACAGAATGTCACAGCCATTAATGATTAAATCTCTTTCCTGCTAGGTATGCAACACTATATACAACGAACCAAATACGGTATGCAAAACTAATTACGAACGCCAGACTATCATAATAATGAAACGGTAGATGGGAAAAAATAGGCACGTGACAATTTATGACTTTTCGGTAGCATTAAACGCCCGACATATTAGCGGATGATTTATAGCTGCTCGCGGCAATTGGAGAACTGCGATGTTACTATACTAATTCCAAAAAAAATCATTTATTTGAGAATGATTGTTCATACCTGTTAAAGAACCGCGGTGCCGCGAAAAATAGGCAATTTTAATATTATATTCTAAAAGAAATGGGTCAGGAATTATTTGAAATGATTTTTCATAACAAACAATAATTATTTTTAATGAAAATTGTATTTTATTTAATTGAGACTAGGGAAAATGGCCAAATCTAACCACGCGCTTATTCGTCAAATCAACTCTCGGAAAAATAGTCGACGTCTATCTGACGGTCAACTCTAACCGTGCGCTCGTTCTTCAAATCAACTCTCGGTAAATTAGTAGACGTCTATCTGACGGTCAATTCTAACCGCACTCTCATTCGTCAAATCAAATCTCGGAAAATTGGTTAACGTCTATTGTTGACGTCTATCTGACGGTCAAATCTAGCCGCGCGCTTATTCGTCAAATCAACTCTTGGAAAAACGGTTGACGTCTATTGTTGACGTCTATCTGACGGTCAACTCTAACCGTGCACTCGTTCGTCAAATCAACTCTCGGAAAATTGGTAAACGTCTATTGTTGACATCTATCTGACGGTCAACTCTAACCGCTTGCTCATTCGTCAAATCAACTCACGTAAAATTGGTTGACGTCTATCTGACGGTCAACTCTAACCGCGCGCTCATTCGTCAAATTAAATGTTACTGTAACTATTACACATTTCACGAACTGACCCCCAAAAATTGCGAGTAAGCAAGAGCAAAGATGTTACACATCAAAAATATATGTACTGTAATATATATACTGTTTAAAACTTCCAAACTTTGCTATCACCAAACACACAGACTTAAGCTTCCTTCCTTTAGTAGAACATTGATGTCACGACAAATGTCACATTAAATGTAATTAAAATTAAAACACTTTACTTTTATTGTCGTGAAAACAATGTCTTAATTACAGTGATTAAGTAAGTGAAAAATAAATGTAATACCAACATTGTTACAGATTAACGAAAACGACAATGAACTAAAGCCCAAACCTTTAACGACGAATTCTCCATTGCGATGGAACACCAGAAGTAGATTTACATCCCCCTCTTCGGTTAAAAAATTACTTGATGTCGTTACCGAAAGAAAGTTACATGCCAAAACGACAACACACCCTACCACATCTTCTACTACACCTCTGTCTAGAGTAACGAAATACAGAACGCTGACCCCAAGAGTTTTCAGTTCTCCACCGAAATTAGAAAGGACTGTTTCGTTTAAACCTAGGAATGTTGGTAATGAAAAAACTATCGAAATAAAGCGCTACAATAGGGCAAAAGGCGGAAAAAAATCTGACGATCCGGTACTTCTTACCACTAAGGTACGTATATACAATTGGGTTGTCCAGAACACGTGACTACGACCCTTTAAAAATGGCCGCCTGTAGAAACACTCGTAACAAAGTTTAAAAACATACAGGGTGTTTTTAAATTCATGCGAAAAAATTCAGAAGGTGATTGCCCGAATGATGGATCTTTCCTGTAACAAAATTTCCTCCGCCCATCTCCTTCCGAGATATCACCCCTAAAGGGTGGCGAGTAAAATTAATTTGAATTTATTGACTTATCACCGGTATTTTTTCAACAAATAGCCTAAAACTACACCATTTATTTTTTTTTACTAATTCTCTTGGCTCAAGGCGGTGCCTTCCCCTTCTACCGTGAGAATCAGTTGGAAATTTTAATAAAAAGTGTGAGGTCTTTAATGCTAACTGAGCTGAGATCAGATAAGTCATCAAAGTTAGGTTGCCATAGTATAGAAAGCCGTTTTTTGCCTAGGGCAGGGCATTAGCAGAGAAGATGTGTACCATTGTTTCCTCCTTTTTGTCATCGTGAGAGCTTCTACAGAAGTCATGTTGTAGCTCTGCGATTCCCATACGCCGTGCATGGGATACACCTGCCCAGTATCTTGTTATGGCCGCGATCGCATTTCCAATGGACTAGCTGGATTTTTTTTTTTATGAAAATAGTCGCAAAAAGGGTAGACCTATCGTGTGGGCCGCAGACGGCCCGCACTGCGACTATTAGAATGGGAAGGGATTATAGAAAGGAAATGATTGTGGACACGCTTTCTAAAAAGTTGTAGGTCATAGTTCTCTGGAAAAAATGATTTTGGAAGTTTATTGCATTCCGTAGCAGCCCTGTAAAAGAAGGATTCTTGATGAAGATTGGTCCTAGTAGTGTCAATCTTGAGAGTAAATAGGTGGGACTGATCAGCGTGCCTTGTTCTTCGGCCGAATGTGGCCAATGGTGGTACAAGAGTTTTTATTTCTCTGGAGCATCTGCCATGGAAATATCTGTAGAGCAATGACTGGTCTGCAACTCTTCTTCTATGTTCTAGAGGGTGAAGGGTATCTGTGAGAGTTGAGTTGTTTATCAAGCGAATGGCTCTTTTCTGAATGGAATCTAGAAGACGAAGAGAATGCCTTGGTGCTGAACCCCAAATGTGCGAGCAATACTCCAGTAGAGGTCGGATTTGAGCCTTGTACGTCGTCAACAGTTGATCAGGAGTAAAAAACTTTCTGGCTTTCCACTGAAAACCTAGCCTCTGGCTTGCCGACTTTGCGATGTTAGCAACGTGGTCATGCCAAGACATATTATTGGACACCGTGACTCCCAAAATCGAGATGGAGGGACTTGGTTCAAGGGTCTTTCCGGACATTGTGATGGGATAATTTGAGGAATTCACTTTCTTGGAAAACGTGGCACTTTGTGTTTTTTGGGCGTTAAACTGAACAAGATTGTTTGTTGGTTCCCCACTCGACGATTGCTTTAAGATCTCTATTGATGGAATCAACCTGTTCCTGTCTGAGTCTTTTTGTATCATTCACCGAAAGTGATCGATAGGATGTTAAAGTTGAGACAAGTGTGCTATCGTCTGCGAAACTGTAAATGGGGTTCGTGGTGGTTTTCAAGAGGTCGTTGATGTGTAAAAGAAATAAGGTGGGGGACAGGATGGAACCCTGGGGGACCCCGGCATTAGTTCTAAACGCATCAGAAGAAATACCGTCAATATAGAGTTAAAACATCGTTAGTTCTACGTAAATCCAGTTTAGGCCAAATCTGTTTCGATTATGTGCATGTGCGTTCATTTTGCCACCTTAAGCTGGCAGTTTGCAATCGGTACTCCTTGCTGAGATGAGACAGATACAGCTGAGAGGACGGTGCCCTCTCTTGCTAGCTCGTCCGCCTTACAGTTATCTTTCATGTCCCTGTGTCCGGGTACCCAGACAATGTGAACTCTAAACTTAGTTGCTAGCTCATTCAGGGCGACCCGGCATTGCACCGCTGCCCTAAAGGTCAAGTAGACTGAGTTAAGTGATTTGATAGCAGCCTGGCTGTCGCAAAGAATGGATATCTCGCTGAACTTTTGTTCGTTGCGGAGTGTCCAAACAGCTGGCAAAAAATAGATGTATTAAATAAGGTAAGGGATGATAATTTCAACCCCTTATAATGTAACAGGAATGTTGAAAAAAATACCGGTTAGTTCTTTGCACGGTAATTACAAAATTTCATGTTTCTCTATCTTTACTTAAATTTGAAAAATAAAAATTAATACTTAATTTTACTCCTTTTGGGGGTAATATCTTGAAAGGGGGTGGGCTGAGGAAGGTTTGTTATAGGTAAGATCCATCATAATTTCCTAAATTCTCTCGCATGAATTTAGAAACACCCTGTATAAGGTAGTAATATTGGTACTGTATCGGGTTAAAAGTGAAAATTGTTGTTGTTTTATTGTTTGTGGTTCAAAAATTGTCTATAAATATTTTTAGTTACAGTTAGCTGACTTTTATTTGTATTTTGTGGTTATTTTTGAACATTTATATTGATATTGATTTTTGCTTATAAGTAAAACCGTGCAATACCATTATAATAGCTGTTTTAAAGAAAAGATTATTTGTAATAGTTAAAATGATACAATAATGACATTGCGGTTCGGTATAAGCATAAAATTACGGTTATGCAGTTCATCGATCCTTTTAATTTAACCCCTGCAAAATCGGACTCAAGTCTTGTGAAAAATTTTCCACTAGTAATGGCAACTAATATTTGTTCTTATTTGGTTTTAACGTGCATTTTTTATGCAAACCAACGCAGATAAAAGCATACAAAAATTGACTGAATTATTGAAGTTAATCCATTAAAAGCCTGTCGTTCTTCTTACGATCTCATTTTAAGTTTGACCAGAGTTTAGGCAATAAAACTATAAACATTTATTGTTTTTGCATGTGTTATAATTATTCTAAAAAAACTATTAGACGGTCTGCACTATAGTAATATCTAGGTGCATTAAAAGTTCTTCTCTTTTAACTTCAGGAATTGAATTCTTTCAGGTGCTGATTTTTTCAGCTTCATTTTGCTAAACCTTATGATTGAAACATTAGAAATGAATGGAATAAGCCTTTTTAATTTGACAAAATGTACGTGATAAATTACTCACAAACCAGCGAAAACGTTACATTCTAAACAGTAAAGCTGCAACGTGATTGCAGACTTCAGAATGCCCTTTCATACAAGTAAAATAAGCTTTCTCACAAATGACTCACGCCTTAAGCAAAGGATAATTTATTTTCTGCGAATGCCTCACCTAAAATATGTGGAAAAAGTCAATGTAACTTTAAAAATAAACACCCTATGTTATATCATTGTTGTTGTCCAGTGTCAATTCCTTTTTTTAACCGACTTCAAAAAAGAAAGAGGTTTTTAATTTGACTGTATTTTTTTTTATGTTTTTATGCTTCCCGTGTAGTTCCATTTTAATTTGGTCCAGTTCTGATAATGGCATCCACGTGAAAACCTTATAAGTCATTAAAGTCGGTTTTTTTACGTTTCCAGCAGTTGGTTTATGGGCCTGGTGGAATTATGTTGGGCATTCCACAATTTTTTTATTGTTTTTTCTCATTTTTCGTATAAATATGTTGCTTAATCATAATACGATATTTTTGAATTTATTTCAATTACATGGCATGTTTTTTATTTTCAAATAAAACTTATAATCAATGGGGTATCCTATGAACAACAAACGAATGTGGATGTGGATGTGGTCGAAATACGTAAGTTTAAAGGCTTGAAAATAAATTTGATTTTTAACTTCAAACAGAGCACACCAAAAATTTGTGTGTAGTATTCGACCATACCAACTCGCTTTCGAATTTTGGTCAGGAACTCGTATTTGCTGGTTTATTTGGCGGCCCCAAGATTTATCCAAAAAAAAATAATTTTTTTCGTGATTTACTTAAGGTTCCTAAATATCTAACAACTTCAAAAAAACTTGATCGAAGTAAATACAGGGGTTTCACGACGACTCCACCAAAGTATATTCCGACGATTCCATCTGTGCCATACGTACCTACGGTGCCGACCATTAATCCTCCAAGAATAATGGTGAGTAAAGCATACCGTGAGGATCCAATATTCACATAAATATTTACATTTTTTTAATACAAACTTAGTATTTTTTTTTATCATTTTTCACTTTAATAACTATGCAGTTAAAATAGAATATTGAAGATTACTATTGTTTTAAAAAAATAATTAAAAATTAAATAGCAGTTTTAAACTGGTAAGAATTACGAGGTTAGGTCAATAAGTGCTTAGAAAAAAAACCGTTTGAGGGCAATTGTAGTATGATGTGACATTACTTTTTGACAAGTAGCATTTTTCAGCTGTGTAATGTCAAATTGCGAGTTGCTTATGCGAATAGCATTAACTTGGGCCGCATTTGGGAACTTCAGGCACACATTAAAGTCAGATTTACCAATCTGTCTGAAGGGAAAGGTTTTTAACCAATGTGTTCTGCCTGACCTAACTTATGGTGCTGAGACTTTGACATTAACAAAAAAGGCTGTACAGAAAATCAAAGTGGCACAGCGTGCAATGGAAAGGTCAATGCTGGGACTGACCCTCAGAGATCACATTACGAACGCTAAGCTACGTAGAATAACCTGAGTGATTGACGCAGTAGAAAGAATAGCAATCATAAAGTGAATTTGGGCGGGCCACATTGCGAGAATGCGGGACAACATGGACCAAGGTAGAGAGAAGGCCTAGACAGGACGAATACAGAAGCAGGGGACGACCACCAACCAGATGGTCCGATGATATTAAACGTCCACACAAATTGGATACAGGAGGCACAAAATAGGAGAATGTGGAGGCAATCAAGGGAGGCTTATGTCCAGCAGTGGACGAATATGGGCTGATTGATGATGACTGTCAAATTTTGAGCGGAATTTATCGCGTGATTTCATTTCTGTAGACTATAAAAGTGACATACTTTGTATGTTCTGAAAAATAAATAGAAAGATAATGTTTATAGCACATCTGCGCCACCGAATGCGACTGTGTACCATTAAGGGGTAACACCACTGTAGAGCCCGGTTTTTGAAGGTCAAATTTGGGAATTTTTTTTCAAAAACACTTTATATCAGATGCAAAATTAGATGACTTTATTATACAAAATTTAAAGTACTTAAATTAATTTTTACAGAGCGTTCAAAAACAAAATTACGTCAATACAGAGAGAATCTTCGAAAAAAAAATTTCACATAAAAAAATCACGAAAAATCGGTCGTAAAACAAAAAGTTTTCAATTTAAAATAAAATCCTACGTAACTCCTTAGAAAATGATGCTATAAAGCTTCTGTCAAAAATTTAAATCAATCGGATCAAAATTAGCTGAATAATTGTGGTGGTAGTGTTAAAAAAAGTGGTTTCGAGAAAAACGCGTTTAAAGTTGAAAACGGGAAAAATCTTACATAACATTGAAAATATTAACTTTTGGCGGTTTTTACCTTTGGTCAGCGATACCAGCACCATAAAGTTGACCTTCCAAGTTGGCATTTCCTTGCTCTTCTTCTCTTCTCGATGATTTTAAAGCCAAGCGAGCCTCCCTCGCCGCGTCAGTCAGTGAACGCTCCGAGTACTCGATACGCTACACTAATACTGTTACACTAATACGCGTGCGCCCAACCGCGCAGTGGGATACCTAGCGTCTGATGCTCATTTAACTACCAATTGGTTCCCCATCCATAATATTTGCCAGATTTTACCGCCTGCGACTCTATCTTAAAACCTTAAAAAATTATTTAAGAAAAAAGATTTATCACCAAAGGGTAGCTCATTCATACATACATATAGTCACGCCTTTCTCCCTTGGGGGTAGGCAGAGAACACTTTCTTCCACTTGCTACGGTTCTTACACACATCTTTTGCTTCCATCAGTGCTCTCATACATGCTCGTCGGTTGTTGGCACTCTTGACCTGGCCTTTCTTCTTTGTTATCCATCCTTTCTACGTGTCCAAACCATGTAAGCATTCCTTTATCTATATTTGTAACCACATCGTCTTTTACACCACAGCGTTTCATTAACTCTTTTTCACTTTATTCAATCGAGTCACTCCGGTTATACTCATCTCCGCAGCATTTATCCTATTTTCATGCTTCTTCTGCGAAACCCAACATTCACTACCATTCATAAGTGAATGAACCAACACTCCTTTATTCACAGCCAGATGTGCCTTTTTTTGACACTTTCTGGCTGTTCATAAAGCTTATGCAGTGCTCCATTCATTTGTTTTCCTGCCAACACCCTTCGCTTAATATTACTGTCATACTTTCCTTTTCTCGTAAACTTTAAACCCAAGTATACAAACTTATTTACTTGTTACACTCTTTCCTACTTAATCAGAACTTCACAGTTTGACATGATTTCTTCTTTCAAAAAGGATTACTTTCGTTTTACTTACATTTATTTTCATCCCTTTGATTTTCAGGGCATCATTCATAATATTAACTATCGCCTACAACTCCTTTTCAGATGACTAATATGACTTGATCATCGGCGTAAAGAAATCATTTTACGATCAAATCATCCATTTTCAATCCATACGCACTCTCTTTCAAATCTTTTAAACAACCGTCTATGTATAAGTTAAACAGCCATGGCAAAGCCACACATTCCTGTCTCATGGCTTTTTCGAGTTAAACCAGTCCGTGTAGGCTTCGTTTATCCTGACACAAGTAGTGGAATCCTCGTAAAGTGATTTCTCTCGTATGAAACTACCGTTCACTTCATATCGCTCATCTTCTCTTTTCTAAGTGCCGTTTCCGCTTCGAAGGATAGCAATCATCATAGCAATTCTTATTTTTGAGACCGCAGCTCTAAATAGTTTATTATTACTGCATCCAAACCAATCCCTAAAGTTCTTCAGCCATGAATTTCGTCTTCTTCCTATAGATGTCTTGCCTTGGATTTTTCCCTGTATAATTATTTGTAGCGTTTGATATTTTTCTCCCCTCATGACATGTCTTATAAAGAGCAGTTTTCTTCTCTTAATTGTCGAAATCACTTCTCTCTCTATATGCATACGTCTCATCACTTCCACGTTGGTTATTCTCTCTACCCATGATATTCTCAATATTTTTCGGTATATCCACATCTCAAATGCCTCGAGTCTCCTCATGTCGGTTACCTTCAGTGTCCAGGCCTCCATCCCATAGTATAGTATAGACATAGCATCTCATCAGTCGTATTTTTAAATCAAGGTTTAAATCTCTGCAGCAGAAAAGCCTCTTTATTCTTGTAAAGGTGCTTCTCGCCTGTTCTATTCTGACTTCGGAGCTGTCGTTGTTCTCATTAATAATCGTACCACGGTATTTGTATCGTCTTACTCTTTCAATAGGCTGGTTTCTCACATATATCTTACGATTGTCTTGCCTTGAGTTGTTTTTGTTATCAGCATATATTTTGTTTTGCTTATGTTTAGTGATAGTCTATATTCTTCGCTTACTTTGACCATTCTGTTTATTAGCGTCTGTAGGTCTTCTTGTGTTTCAGCTAAAATAACTGTATCGTCAGCATACCTCAGATTATTTATTGTCATGCCATTAATTTTAATGCCCATGTCCTGATCATCAAGTGCCCTATTTACTATGCCCTCCGAGTACAGATTAAAGAGGATTGGTGATAGTATACACTCCTGACGAACACCTCTTTGTATTTCTATTTTCTCTGATGTCATGTCTACTATTCGTTCCGCTGCTTTTTGGCCATAGTTTAGGTTTGAGATTATTTTTATGTCTCTGAGATCTATCCTTCTCTTGACCAATATTTCTATGAGTTGGTCATGTCTAACTTTATCAAATGCTTTATTGTAGTCTATACAGCAGGCGTATATGTCTTGGTTTATGTCTAGGCATCTTTGTGATAGGACATTTAGTGCAAATAGTGCTTCCTTTGTTTCTAGGTCTTTACAGAATCCAAATTAAGTATCGTTGATATCTACATCCAGTTTCCTGAAAATTCCATTAAGGACCACCTTCAACAGGACTTTTATTGTGTGAATCATCAGGCTTATTGTGCGGTAGTCAGAGCAATGCCTGGCATTTTTCTTTTTTTGGAAGGGTTATAAAAGTTCATAGCAACCACTCATTTGGTTATTATTCCTGTTCTATATATGGTATTGATTACTTCTACCAAAACATGAATCCGGTCCGCCTCTATCAGTTTAAGATTTTCCGCTGGCAGTTGGTCCGGACCTGCAGCTTTTCCGTTCTTGAGCCTTGGACAAATCATATTATTCGGACGGCTAAAAAAAGTTAAAGAATCGTAGGACCAAGAATATGGAGCTTAAAAGGGAACCATGTTAAGAAATATATATATAAATCATTAAAAAAAATGTGTTTATCACGTTTTTCTAAGGAGTTAATGATTTGCCCTCGTATTACAAACATACCAATGCAACAATAAACATTGCAAGCGTGTAATCACTTTTTTAATTGTTAATGTAAGGGTACTCACGTGATATATCTCTTCTAAATTATATTTTTGCCAAATGTAGACCTCTAATAAAATAATTCTTGTACTACTGCTTCAATAATAAATGGTACTTATCTCCTTAAATTAAATGATGCGCCTTGTAAAAATGACCTAATATTTTTATAGTTAGATGATTAAAACTTGCTTGCTTCTTTGTATTTTATTGAATAAAAGAAAATGTTTGAAGTGGTATATTAAAATATTAGACGGTATATACATTTTGGTATTTTTTTTAACTTCTTTAGGTGACAACCAAGGCTTAAATTATAATTGGGTTAAGTAACACCGTATTTGACAGGTTATTAAAAGCCAAGTCTAAAAATGTATTACAGTAACAAAATTATTGTGGCTGTTTTTAAAAATTCATATGAATAAACAAGTCACGATTGTTTATAAAAAACTATTACATAAAACAAATATAATAAGGTTAATATAAAACGGTATTAAAAATTGTTATTTATCGATCATTATGGATCCTCACTAACCAGTAAAAGGAAATAAAATAGTACGCCTTGACTTAAGCTAAGCAATTTTTATTTCCCTAAAGGCAAATACTTGGTCTGCAAATTCCACAGTCACCGATCAGTAGAAGATTTTCACAACATTTTTACTCTCCTTCCACACATCTGTGACACGTTTCTGCACTCATCACATTAGATTAAGGATTTATTTTTTAGCAATTGTAATACCATACACAGATAAATTGATAACTTCCAGTTTATTTTTTAGAGGCATTATTAACAAGATTAGCTTTTTACAAACTACACTCTTCACAAAGAGTATTGCATAATTGGAATGTTACTGTTTTTTTACCTTTTTTTATTATATCTAGTAAATCTTTATAATTGAAAATGAAAAATTCAGGACGTAATTGCAAAAATAACGTTATTTACCAAGATAAGAACTAATTTTAGAACAATGAAAATAATTTTTAGTACCTGTTTGGCTATAATAATAACAGCTTTCATTCGTTCTGGATAGCTTTTTATCAGAATCCTAATAACTACCTACATAACATTACATTTTTGCGGTTGTGCCATTGGTCACCTAGATCTTTGATTCTTTGTGACTACCGCTGTGTCTTCAGTGCATTAGAATTCCAGTCCGGTTTTGGCAAACCGCAGGATTTTTGTTGGCCCTTTCTCATTTAGATCACTTGGATCCATTATCATGCGGCCCCAGGTTTGGAATCTGTACATCTCTAGAATCGGGCAGCTACACAGAATGAGTATGCTGTTCTCTTCTTCTTCGCCGCATAGTCGGCAGTTTTTCTCAGCAGCCAGCTTTAGTTTAAAGAGATGCGCCCTTAGTGCGATCTGGTCAGTGAGCAGGCCAAGCGTGCTGCATAGCCTACTCCGGTTCATCGTGCGTCTGCCCTCTTTTGGAGAGGTTTTCCAGATACTCGTGTATTTTGTATGGAATTCCTGACAGCTGAGAGGTGAAGAAAGGTTTTTGAGGAAAATGTGGCACCGTTTGTTTCTGTTGTTGGTGTAAACGATTAAGAAAAGGAAACTGGAGGAATATCTCGGACATATAATGAGAAATGACAAATACAAACTCTTAAAATCTATCCTTCAAGGAAAAGTGTTTGAAAAGAGAGGGCCCGGAAGAAGAAGGATATCATGTATCAAGAACCTAATGACATGGTATTCAAAAACAACCACAGAACTGTTTAAAGCAGCAGTCAACAAGGTCATCATAGACAGGATGGTCGTCAATATTCGAAACGAATAGGCACTAGAAGAAGAATTGGTGTAAATATTGTTCCCATGTATGATAACGTTTGACCACTCGTTGCTAGAATATTAATCTAGTATCTTTGTTAAGTTGGTATTTAAGTTTTAGAAAGGCCAGCACTTATTTTAATGCACTTTCTTAATGTCATTATCAACAAATAACATAACAGAACGAAAATTTATTTTTTTTTGTTTTTGTTTTACAAAAAAATTTAAATTTAGTATTTTTGACCAGTAAATCCACGTAATCATTATTTCGTGTAAAGATTTAGGTATTTTACGATTTCAAATTTTTTAAAATTATGTGATACCTACTTTTTGTGCTAAGTGTATATCATAGTACATGGCAGAACAATTATTTTGTATATTTATTTGGTTATCTACTACTTTTCACATTTTTGACTGCATATTTTTTCAGAAAAATAATAAGGTTAAATCAATGGTTTACATAAGACAACTAGTTTATGAAGTTTAATTTATACTCCAGTATAGTTTGTACTTAAACTGCCAAATTTAATTTGTGTTAAAAATGTTTTAAACAACCAGATACATTTGTTTTGCCTTACCGTTTTGGCATGAAGAGAATAAGAAAAAGAGAAGATAATAGGTCCATCCTTTAAACCTTGATAAAAGGGCATTCTTGCTGATCCGGGTCGGTGACCAGCCTTAAGTTCCACCTGCTTTATTATAGCTAATTACACCAATATACGACGGTCTCAGATTAGTCACCGAGGCATCGACTTAACGGGCGCACTGTGCTAAGAGGTTTATTAGTAAATTCCACTAAGATTTAAACCCGAAATTTTTTGTTCATTATTATGCTTTTGTTGAGAGGTTTCATTTTTATTTTTTGTTGTATTGTGAACAGAAATCGTTGATGTAGCTCTCGATGAGTTTTTGGTTAGAAATAGGCACCTATTTAATTATGTTAAAAGTGAATGCAACAAAAATAAATTATCGGCACAAATTTAATAAATATGTTCAATCATGTAGTACTTACGGTATTATCAAGCATCAGATTTATAGTTATCATAATCGGAATCACTGTCGTTGCTATCCTTATTCGGATTGTAAATGATAACAGGATTAACTGCTTCGATGAGGTTTTCACGAACCCACCATTCCTCTATTAAATTTTCACATCTTGTGACACATTTTTCCCAAATTTCAGAAGTGACAGTATGAAGTGCTCGTTGCCAGGTTTCCAAAACAGCCTTATCAATGCAACCATTATATCCAATGTGATTGTCATATAAGTTTTTCATATTCCCCAAATATACTCTAAGTATAATTTGATCCACTTTGTAAATTTTTTCTCGTTCGTGCCTTTTAGTTATCGATAATAATTCCGGCTTGAAGCAATACTGTGAAAATTAAATATTTTCTTTCGTTAACCATTCTTTTATTTTTTGTACTGTCCAGTAGTTTGTTGGTTGCTTATTTAAAATTTTAGAATGGTACGGAGCATTAGCTAATACAATGATAGATGGTTCATGAAACAATGGTAATAGTTTCTTTTTTAACCATTTCACAAACATCTTTGTATCCATATTGTCGTGATAATCGGCCGATTTTGATTTTGACAAAAATAAAAGATATGCCTCATCAACAAAACAATGCTTTTTACCTGCATGCACAATAATGTGTCTTTTTTTACCGTCGGTGTGTTTTATAGACTTTATGTTAACGTCCTGCCAAATTCTTTTTGTTCTACCTTTAGCAAAAACCCAGGTTTCGTCCAAATAAACAAATGAAGAGCATTCTTGTGTACAGTAAGTATAATTGCTTAAAAATTTAATTTTTTTGTGCACGACTCTAGCTTTTTCTTACAAAGCCTTTCGGTTGTCTTTCTTTTTAAACTTAAACCCTATATGTTTCAAAATTCTCTAAAGATTCGTTTTAGAAATTTCAAATACATCTTTTTCTTTTACTTCTTTTAACATTAAATCTAAAGAAACATGTTCTTTTTCTTCACGCATTTTGTACACAATGTCGCGAATTTCAAATTTGTTAGCTTCTGAAAAGTCAACAGTCCTTTGATGTCGGTAGGGCTTATATTTTTCAATTTTTTGTTCACTATTTCCATCTTTCACACTTTTTAAAATTGAGGTTAATTTTGTTTCACCAATACCCATCGCATCACACACGCTTACGTATAGATAAACTGGTAGCACCGGACCTCCATTGTCCTTTTCCGCAGTAAAATAAGCGTGTACATTCAATATTAATGTATAAACATCTAAACCACGTCGCGGCATTTTCGCGGTCTATTAGGTATACATACACTACTGGAAATTACAATCGGGACTACACGATTTTAATGTCGGTACCCACTACAATGATAGCCCAGGATTACTAATTACTTTTCTAGGAATCTAACAAAAATGAATCAACAAGCCAAATTAAAGCTAAATAGCTTAGTTAATTAATGAAATTTGTTTGGATTATTTACCTACCTCTCTTATTATGTACAATAAATAAAGTCATTAAGAACAGATTTGGTTGTAAAATTAACCGTGCTAACAAATAGAAATATTGACCCTTAATTTCCAAACAAGAAGTTCCTCATGAAATAAAATTCAAAATTTGATTTAAAATATTAGGGGAATTTACTTACTTTTTAAATGTATATTCATAAAATATGCTATAAGGAGAACTATCTGCAGAAGCAGTTTCTGCCAGGTGACGCAGATAAACAAAATTTGGCTGCAGCGACGGTTACAATCTTTAAAATCACCGTCTTACTTACCATTGAAACGATATCTGCCATGTACCGAAATGCAATAATTTAATTAGTGTTGTAACCATAAAAATGTAAGAGGTTCGTTAGTTTAAGTATTTACCGTTTTTTAAAACCATTTTGACTAAATGAAGCTTAATGTACCAAAATATACTTGCAGGTAATTACATTTTTTTAGGTGTAAGGTAAAGGTGTACTATTTTATTTTATATAGATATATTTTTATTATTAAATAAAATTAATAGCAAACTCTCTAGTTTTTCATTCTTATAGTGTAAATAATTTTTACTAAAGATCTAATTGATTGATGTTATTAATATTAATTTAATTTATTTTAAACACTTAACTGGCACTTGCTATTATGATTGCACCCTTTTATTAACAGTATAAAACTATTTTTTTTTAAAACCTTTTTCAAGTAAGTATTAATAAAAAAACTATGTTAAAATATTTATAATTTTTATACGATGTATTCGAGTCTCAAAATTTAAGTTTTATCCAGTTTATCATTTTTTTCAATATACTTATTTAACAAGGTCTTTGCTTGATTATATCAAAGTGAGCGTGAGCTTGTTAATGTTATTGAAGAGTTCCTTGGAAGACCGGTTTAATTTAGCCTCTTTTGTAATAAATTAAAAACTAGAGGTACTATAGTATTACTACTACAACAAAGAACTGATATTTAAGATATTTTTTATTGACAAAACTTACTTTTAAAAAGTTAAATTTGTCACAACTAGTTTATAGTACCTACCTAATGTCCTAGGTATCAAAAAAAAATCTAGTTAGGAAATATTAAAGGCGATTCACTACAGTACTTGTTTGATTAGAAGATAAAAAACGAGATGTGTAGTGTAGATCGACTGGGCACCAGCACAAACCTACCCTAATGACAATGAAAATGGTCCAAGACACAAAAGAAATACAACTGAAATTCATAAAAAATGAAATTAATTACAGTGTATTATAGCATACATAAACCTGTTGCTACAAAGGAACTGACAGGAAAGAAGTACGCACACTTTACTTCTTTTTGTCAATACTGAGGTATAGTTCTTTCATTATCAATAGCAGAATACAGTTATGTGAGGAGTAATCAATATTTAATATATACGCACGGTATTCGTGCCAAATTCTGAAACAAAAAATAATGTTTACTACCCCTATAAAATCCGGTATAAATAAAAAAAAGCGTCTGTCAAAATTTACAAACTAGGTTATTTAACCAATGGAAACAGCGAATCATAAGATTAAACGCACTGAATTGGTCGAGGGGTGTAACGCAGTTGAAAAGCTATAAATAATCTTGTTTATTTTTAAAAACCTCCGAGGAAATAGTCTGTGATATAAGTGAGGTAGTGTGGTGTGTTGAATTTAGAAATTTTAATAGAAATATGGCGTTTTGAAGACCATGGGTAAATGAAAATCATGAAATTGCACAGTGTAGTGGGAATAAAGACAGATTTGAATTTAATAATAAAGATTTAGACAGAGATATTTTTAAAAATAATAAATTTATGCCTATGGCAGATCAAACGATATTGTCGGTAAGGGTTCAAAACGAGTTTTTATATTTTGCAATTGATTATGAAAGAACTAAAGCTATCGCTAAAAAAAGAAATGAAATTATATTATATTAATGAAAAATCTTAAATTCATATCTTCTAACTAGCTACAGAACTGCACATAATTTTGTAGTTAAAAGAATGGTGTAAAGTTACAAGATCCCACACAATATTTCTATTTGAAATATTGTGAACAATTAATAATGATTTTTTATAAATTTTGAGACACTTTTACATCTAAAATATATTAATTTAACAAAAATTCTTTATCCTGGTATCCCGAATCACAACTATCGTAACATTTTAAATCGAATCTCCTTATCGTTTAAACATTTCACTATTCGACGAAAAATTTAAACCAATTTTATTTTATTGACATTTTTATAATTAACACCAACTGACATATTAATTGCAGGTCGAAACAACGCCACACCGAAAGGATGATGACGCTGGACTTCAGGTGATATCTATCGATGAACCTGTAAACGTAATACAATCAGCAAATTTAGTAAACGGCGAGTTTATCTCTTCCACAGCCAAATCCGTCCCTGTACCCCTACCGCTGGTAAAAAATAATTTTATTATTTGTTAGTTTCCATCGAAAATTTCAAATTACTGTTTTTCGGAGTGTGTTTCGGTAAATATTTGTAAGATTTAAAGGAAATTTTTACCAACCAGTGAATATCTGGATTGATGCACAAAGTATGCATGAATGTTTTTTTAATAAATAATTTTTTTCGTTAACAAAGCCTAACTTACAATTTATAAATAGAAATGGCACATTAGAACAATATTTTTTTATTCACAATATTTACATCAAAAAGATTGCAAATATAAACAAATAAATGTACCCGAAAGTGTATTCAATTAATATGGCGTTAGTAAACCGTTTATAAAAAAACGCGCAAGTTTCTTAAAATAGAACTAAGGATGTTGTGCATTTTGATGTGAAAAATCTAATGCGGCCGGCGAGGGTTAAACCCAGGGCCGGATTTAGAGGTCTGGAGGCCTCGGGGCAACAAAGGAGTGGAGGCCCTCTGGTCCCAAATTATTTTCCAAATAAAATGAACGATTTTTTTCAGTCGAGTTTTTCAATAGATAATTTATTGTGAAAGTTGTTTACTAGTGTTTACTAGTCAGAGTTTGTAAGATTTTTTTTTCCGATATCTCTATTGTGGGGGCCCCTCTTTTGTGGAGGCCCCGGGGCTGTAGCCCCGGATGCCCTCCCCTAAATCCAGCCCTGGTTAAACCGGCTGTTGACGCGGCAACCGTCAGTCTTCCGTCCGACTCAAAATACCTTGGCATATCTTGGCTATAGTAACCAAAAAATGGTCACAGTCATATTGCTAGGACCTCACTAAGTAATTCCATAATTTCATACTATAATTGTTTGAAATATAAAAAAGTATTCACTGATTCACTAGTTGACCCCGAGCTAAAAGAGGAAGTACCTAACTGTTTTAATTAAAAATTATGTGGTAAATAGGCCGATGCGTAGGGGTGTGATTAAATTAATAACAAAAACTTTAACTGGAATGATTTATTCTATAATACAAAGTTTTGGTAGAAGCAGACACGGTATGCACCCGATGGTGTCTGTTAATCGACTGACTGTTATTAGTAGCTAAGCTACGGATGCTCTGGTCTGCAACTTTTTTTTAACTATTTTGGGTTTTTCATTATCTGCGGCACAGTCGGCCCGTTAAAAAGGCTGCATGCCATTTATTTTTACAGGGCCTTCCGACCAAAGAATTACTTATCCCTATCATAAACCAGTAGATAGGACTCGACCATAAATGCGAGTGTTTCTGCTTCACAAAGGTATTTTAGGGTTTTTATTGCACCTACAATTGGGCGGTATGTTCGCCACAAATAACTAACCTGATGTTTCTTTTTGCCAATTAAGAAAGCATCCAAGAAAGCCTGTATTGATTAGGACACGGTATTAAGTACCTAAATTTAAGATTTGGTGTGTCCAGCACTTACCTAGGTTTCGTCGAGGTAATATATTTTTTTATTTTATTTTCTATATGACTATTTTCTTTAAATATTTTCTTCTCCAAATTACTGTTTCCGTTATTAGCATGCTGTTCCTACTCATTGTTTCGTATTTAAAATTTATTAATTAATTTGTACAATATCGTTCTCTTGAAATTTGGAAATTCTAGATTATTGCTTACATCTCTAAGCACATTATCAATAGTGGTTAAACTCTTCTTTTTTTGCTGCTGTCTAGGCACTACTGGTGCTGCACTACTGGATTATGGATCAATTCACCAAAGGTAAGCGCCCACTGATGCGCACCGAACGAGCCGCACGCATCGCAAGAATCGTAAGAAATTATACTTTGCATTGGACGCATTTACGGCAATGCGGTTCGTGCGACTCGAGACAGTGAGCGCATTTTCATTTAAACCAACGCAAAGTATAATTTCTTACGATTCTTGCGATGCGTGCGGCTCGTTCGGCGCGCATCAGTGGGCGCTTACCTCAAAAGTTCAATCCGGTCCAAGCTCTTTTATTTCTTAACCATGATATCTGCTTTCTACCAATGCTTCGTCTTTTTTCAATTTTTCCTTTAATGATTGACTGTATAATTTGTACCCCGCATAACGAGGCCAAAATAAGTCATTTTAGGGCCTCTTGACTGTTAAAAGTCTTCTCTCAACACTTCGACATTTGTGACTCTGTCGGTCCAAGGAATTTTCAAAAAATGCCATTAATACCACATTTAAAACGTTTTTAGCTTATTCATCATTGAAACTTTTAACTTCCAAACCTCACCTCTTTATCTGAGTCCCAATTTACGTGTAACAAGCAACCAAGATATTTAAAACTTAACGCACGTTCAATGGGCTTTACTTTTATGACAACGTTTTGGTATGGGATGCCTCATCTACTGACAATCACAAATTTAGTCTTTCTTTTTATTGATATTAAGACCAAGTTGCTTGTTGTGTCTATTTATCTCGCGAACTAGATGTTGTAAATCATCGAATGTTGTTGATGACATATCCATTCACTTTAATTCCATTATCCATATAACTAATCACCTTACGAAAAATGTATTCCAAGTAAAGATTAAACAATAGTGGAGACATAATGCACACTTGACGAACACCTCTAATTATTGTAATGTTTTCTACTGTCCCATTGTTAATTCTTATTTCTGCAGTTTGCTTCCAAAACAGAGTTTTAATGTATTTTATGTCCTTTCCAACGATGTCCATTCTACTAGAAAACTCGTTTCTAAAAAATACTGAATTAATAATGTGTTGCGATTTAAATTTATTTTTGGGTTCTAAAAATTCATGTTTTCTTTTATATTGTTAAAGTCTTCTGTAAACGCCACAAACGCCAACTCCACTTTCTTTACAATCTGTCTAATAGTTATCACCGGATTATCTTAGGTCTCTTGTTTATATTAAGAATTTATCAACTATCAAAATGAGATTTTTTAGGTCTTTTCCTAAAAAGAAACAAATTCGTTTCCATGCGTTCGTCAACTGTGTATGTGCTACCAGACATAATAATAATAAATGAAAATCAAAACTAAAAGTCTGAAAAAAACGAATCATACATATAGTTACGCCTTTTTCCCGTAGGGGTAGGCAGAGACCACTTCCTTCCACTTGCTACGGTTTTGACACCCATCTTTTGCTTCCTCTACTTTCATCAGTGCTTTCATGCATGCTCGTCGGTTGTTGGTACTCTTGACCTGGCCTTTCTTCAAAACAATGTTGATCTGATCGAGATATGTTCGCCGAGGTCTACCTCTACCGACTTCCGTCCATTCACACTCGCCTTATAAATTTTATTCGTCAATCTTCCTTCATCCACCCTTTTTACGCGTCCAAACCATCTAAGTATTCCTTTATCTATCTTTGTAACCACATCTTCTTTTACACCACAGCGTTCTCTTAACACACTATTCTTCACTTTATCCAACACCGAGTCACTCCGGCTATACTTTTTAAACTACTCATCACCGCAGCATTAATCCTTTTTTTATGCTTTTTCTGCCAAACCCAACATTAACTACCATACATAAGTGTAGGAACCAACACTTCTCTATGCACAGCCTCATTTATCTGTTTTCCTGCCAACACCCTTCGCTCAATGTCATACTTTCCACCTTCCGTAAACTTTGAACTCAAGTACACAAATTCATCCACTTGTTCCATTTTTTCTCCCTCAATCGAAACTTTAGAGTTTGTCATGCTTTCTTCTCTTTCAAAAACCATTACTTTCGTTTTGCTTAAATTTACATTTGCGTTAACGTACAACTAAAATAGGAAAATACTTAACCTCGGGTCTGGCCTGTCGTAAATGCCGCATGTATTATGGCTGAATGACCAATTAAGGTGCAGTTTTTGCCCGATCACGCGCTGGGTGTTGTTTATATTGCTGCCTTCTGGATGTAAATATACTATACTAATAGTTTATCGTCATTCTTTTAAAATTTAAACTCTGAAGTGTCTTGAAAAATTAAATACTTGCTTTTTTTACATTTTTGTTAACTCAGTTGATTAATTAATTTGTTCCTTTTTATTTTTCATTTAAGTTCTTTTAGTTTTGGGCAAAAAGAGGCTTAACTTCACACGTACTTCCACATAAAGTCAAACTGTACAAGAGAATAAAATACTAAAAAAAATTTAAATAAACAATAATCGTCGATCTAATAATTCATACTTATTCGAATTCCTTCCAATATATATAAACTAGAAAGCTTTATTTTAATTAATTGTGATATTTTTAAAGAACCTCATTATTTTTTGATGGGAACTAACAATTGGCAAAAATATTAACAAGGTTTTGTTCTAAGGTCAGAGATGGAACCACTGAAAAAACTGTATCTATCATTGAAAGGATCATAAACTCTATCAGCGCCATATCGACCACCTCGACACCAAACGCTTTTTCAACTAGCACTGTATCAACTACAGAATCGCCGTCGGCCATACTGAAATTGTCACCAAAAAAATCTCGACAGACTGACGTTACTGACGCGACTAAACAAATTAATCAGAATGGTGTCGCCGCCATTCTTACAACTGAAAACCCCACAACGATCATAGAGAGGATACTCAGTTCCCTTAATGCTATTCAAGCAACCGATAATACAAGTTCTGTGCAAGTAGGTACTGATTTCAATACTTTGAGTTCTTTCACAACCACGCCTTTACCTAGTGTGACTAAGTCTTCCACTAGCAATTCACCCATTGCACCCAGTAGCACTACTGTCATTCCACTTAGTATTTTAGATGAACTCAACCCGGAAGAATTCACGAAACAAGAAACCATACGTAGATTGTTAGATATGCTAAGCGGTTTAGTATCTACTCCGCAAGTTGTAGTCACGCCTAAAAATGTAAATAAGCAAATTGGTAGAGGTCCTTCGATTTCAACTACTATTTTACCTCAGTCTACCTATTTTTCTGAATTTACTACTGTCTCTAAACTTTCTACTGTTCCTACTGTAAATATCGAAGATCTCTCTTCGGACTTTGTTGTTTCCGAAGCACCTGAAGTTACTTCAATTGCACCATCTTCTAAAATAACTATTACTTCTGAAGGTCCCACGTCTACTCTATCGTCTACAGAACAACTTTCTACTTTAGAAGCTACCACTTCCGAAACACCATCTTCTACTATGTCTACTTTATCGTCAACAGAACTGCTTTCTTCTTCTGAAGCTACCTCTACTGAAACACCATTTTCTACTATATCTGCGTTATCGTCTACAGAACTGATTTCTACTTCTGAAGCTATCGCTACTAAAACACCATCTTCTACTTTATCCGAAAATGTATCTACATCTTCCACTGAAACGTTCTCTACTGAAAGTACCACTAGATCTATAGAGGTAGATAAGACTACTGTTGGATCTTTAGAAAGTACCACGACTGTTAGCACTACTACAGATCCGCAAATTTTATCCACCACTGAAAGTTCTACCACTGAATTTACCACCACCGAAAGTTCTTCCACTGAAAGTTCTACCACTGAACTTACCGCTTCATTTCCCACCGTTACGGAAGCTGTTAACTTTTACACTATACTATCTACACTATCACCTTTCCTTCAAAAGTTTGAAGTGAGTCCAGAGAGTGTTTCTATTATTTCTGCTAACGATATTTCATCTAACTCAGTAATTCTTGATGATAACATTTTAACTACTATCGCCACAGTTAATATCGCAGGTAGATCCAACTTTGATAACTCTGCTACAACACAAAGCACCACTACTGAAAGTGCAACGTTTGAAACAACAACTTTGGATGTTACGACAGAAGCGCCTATTCAAACCAGTAGTGGTCCTATGGAGAGTAGTACGCCAACTGTAAATATTACCTTAACTAATAGAGCCAGATCGGAAAGATTACTAAACTTTGTTCAGGATCCCATAGAGAATAGAATTGATGCATCGACCCCCGACTATTTCATCTTCGCCGTATTAAATAATAACACGATTTTACGTAAGAAGCCACCGGTAGTACCTAAAGCATCATATTATGTAATCGGTGTATATCCTAACAACACCGTCGTGAAAAAATATCCCAACGGAACGATTGTTCCCATGGAAATGACCATAAGGGTAAGGGGATTCGATACACGTGAAAACCCCCCGCCTTTACCAGATATAATCAGTAACCAAGTAACAAGCGATCCTGGAAGCCCTGTGGATAATAAAATTGTTAAAACGGTATTTTTTGTCAATAACTTTATTTGGTACTGGAGCTTCTTCGCCTTCGATAGGATCACTTGAGATTTTTTGTTTGCACCCCCTCGGCTGAGCACCGTTTTATAATTTGTAAATAATTTTCTGTCTTTTATAAGCATGTATATTGGTGGTGGTTGGGGTGGTGGTTCAAATTGTATTTTTAGTTTTGCGTGCAACAGCGGTAATAAATTCAAAGAAATTATATTCTACGCAGCTTTACATAATAGTATATTCCATAACAAGTTTTGGAATATGCCATTCCAAACGTGTTGTAGACTATACTTCTCTAACGAGATTTAAGAACTACAAAAAAAAATCTCAGTCAGATAATAATTATACTAGGAAATTAAAAAAAATCATCAAAGACATGAGAAAATTTTCTTATTATACAGGATGTATCATTAATAATGGGAAATAATTAATCTGGAGAATCTTGGGTTCAAAATAATAGGATTTAATCCAATTCACTTAGATAAAATGTGTCTTTTGTCTGAGTTACAGGGTGTTTTATGTAATAATTTAAAAATGATTAGTCCCCATTACTTTTAAACTGTTTAAGTTATCTTTTTATATTTGGCTCAAAGTGTAGACAAACCTTACAAAATTATAGTAAATAAACGTTTCTGGCTACTACCAGAGGCGTTCGACAGAGGCAAGTCAGAGCTTGATTGACCCTTCCTAAATTCTCCGCCACTGGCGAAATTGTCATTTATCACAATTTTTCTCTTCTTCAATACTTTCTGTGTAAATAACATACTTTACCTTCGAGATATTAAAAGTTAAACAAAACGTTGCACAATTTTAATGTGTATTTATCATGGCGGTTTTTTTGGGTCATAGATTTGCATTTATTAAGCAAATGAAACTTTAAAGTTGATTTTTAGGTTTAATTATATACATACATATAGTCACGCCTTTTTCCCGTACGTGTGGGCAGAGAAAACATCCTTCCACTTGCTACAGTTCTTACACACATCTTTTGCTTCCTCCATATGCATCAGTGCTCTCATACAAGCTCGTCGGTTGTTGGTACTCTTGACCTGGCCTTTCTTCCTTTCTTACAATCTTTCTTCATCCATTCTTTCCACGTGACCAAACCATATAAGCATTCGTTTATCTATCTTTGTAACCACATCTTCTTTTACACCACAGCGTTATCTTATCTCACTATTCTTTACTTTATTAAACCGAGTCACTTTAGCTATACTTCTGAGACTACTCATCTTCGCAGCATTAATCCTATTTTTATGCTTCTTCTGCCAAACCCAACATTTACTACCATACATAAGTGTAGGAACCAACACATCTCTATGCACAGCCAGACGTGCCTTTTTGACACTTTCTGGCTGTTCATAAGGCTATGCAGTGTCCCATTCATTGGTTTTCCTGTCAACACCTTTTGCTCAATGTGATTGTCATACTTTCCATCTCTCGTAAACGTTAAACCCAAGTACACAAATTCATTTACTTGTTCCACTCTTTCTCCCTCAATCGAAACTTCACAGTTTGTCATGCTTTTTCTTTTTCAAAAACCATTACTTTCGTTTTGCTTACATTTATTTTCATCCCTTTGATTTTTAGGGCATCATGCATAACATTAACCATCGCCTGCAACTCTTCAGATGACGCTAATATGACTTGATCATCGGCGTAAAGAAGGCATTTGACGATCAAATCATTCATTTTTAATCCATACGCACTCTCTTTCAAATCTTTTAAACAATCGTCTATGTATAAGTTAAACAGCCATGGCGAAGCCACACATCCCTGTCTCACACCTTTTTCGATGTTAAATCAGTCCACGCAAGTTCCGTTTATCCTGACACAAGCAGTGAAATCCTTGTAAAGTGATTTCAGTGCTTGTATTAAACTACCGCTCACCCCATACATAGACAATGTCGACCACAATTCACTCCTCACCACTCTGTCATAGGCCTTTTCCAAGGCTATAAAAGCGCAATAGACCTTCTGACTTTTAGCCAAGAAATTTTCGACTATACCTCGTAATGAAAAAACCTGATTCATACATCTCCTTTCTCTTCTAAATCCTGCTTGCACATCCCATATCATCTTTTCAGTTTCATTCGTTACGTTTAGGTTTAATAAGAAGATTAACAAACAATTTTTCTGATACGTAATTATCAAAAAGTTTTTTTTCACATTTTTGCTACAATATAAATACTATGAACAAATTTTAAAAATACTGAATTAAAAGTTTAAAGAGATCCAATTTTAAGAAACATTTAAATAACACTAAAAGGCTGGTCTCAAAGGCAAAACAATATGATTGAATAAAAATTAAGCAGACCTTTTAACGCCTAAATCCATTTAAAAAATTTAAAGGGGTATCTTCAGTAGGGAGGGGGTGAATCTGACGTTTATGACATTAGCGCTAAAAAGTATCCCCCTCGAGTTAAAAGTTAACGTGTTTCGGCATTTCTTGGCAATATGTCGCATTTATGAGCTAATTAAGGGTGGGTAATTTTCAAATAAACAATTTTAAATAACGATAAAATTTATTGTAGCAAAAATGTGAAAAAGACTTTTTGATAATTACGTATTAGTTAAATTGTTTGTTAATCTTCTCATTAAACCTAAAAAATTAACTCTAAAGTTTTATTTACGTAATAAATGAATACCTGTGACCTAAAAACACAGCCATGATAAATACACATTAATATTGTACAATGTTATCTCGAAAAATAATGACTTTATCGTTTTGAAGGTAAAGTATGTTATTTTTTTTTAATTTTTATCTGAAAATAGTCGCAAAAAGGGTAGACCTATCGTGTGGGCCGCGGACGGCCCGCACTGCGACTATTAAAAGGGAAAGGGATTAAAGAAAGGAGATGATTGTGAACCCACTTTTTAAAAAGTTGCAGGTTATAGTTCTCTGAAAAAACTGATATTGGAAGCTTATTCCATTCCGTAGCAGCCTTGTAAAAAAATGATTCTTGATGAAGATTGGTCCTTGTAGTGTCAAGCTTGAGAGTAAATGTGTGAGACTGATCAGCGTGCCGAGTTCTTCGGCCGAATGTGGCCAATGGTGGTCGAAGAGTTATTATTTCTCTGGCTTGCTAACTTTGCAATGTTAGCAACATGGTCATGCTAAGACATATTGTTAGACAGCGTGACTCCCAAAATCGAGATGCAGGGACTTGATTCAAGGGTATTTCCGGACATTGTGATGGAGTGATTTGAGGAATTTACTTTCTTCGAAAACGTGGCGTTTTGTGTTTTCTGGGTGTTAAACCGAACAAGATTGTTGGTTCCCCACTCGACAATTACTTTAAGATCTCTATTGATGTAATCAGCCTGTTCCTGCCTGAGTCTATTTGTATCATTCACCGAAAGTGATTAATAGGGTGGGGGACAGGACCCTGGGGGACCCCAGCATTGGTTTTTAACGCATCAGAAGAAATACCGTCAACTGCCACATGTAAGAAACGATCTTGCATGAAGCTCATGAGCCGTTGGCGCAGTTTGGTTAAGAGACCGTAGGCAGATAATTTGCTTAACATTGCCTGGTACCAAACGCGGTCACCGGCTTTAGATATATTCAAGGCTATTGCACGGGATTCACCAAACTTCTCAATAGAGTTTGTCCAGAGCTGAGTGACATAAGCCAGCAAATCTCCAGTAGACCAAAGTTGTCGGAATCCAAGTATGTTATTTACACAAAAAGTATTGGAGAATAGAAAAATTGTTCTGAAATGATAATTTCGCCAGTGGCGTAGAATTTAGGAAGGGTTAAGCTCTGATTTGCCCCTGTCGAACGCCTTTGGTAGTAGGTAGAAACGTTTATTTACCATAATTTAGTAAGTTTTGCAGTGTCTAAATATAATAATGATTAGTCAAACAGTTTAAAAGTAATGGGGAAAAATCATTTTTAAATTTTTAAATTAAACACTTTGTAACTCAGACAGGAGACACAATTTATTTAAGTGAATTGGGTTAAATCTTATTATTTTGAACCCAAGATTCTCCAGTTTAATTATTTCCCATTATTAATGATACATCCTGTATACATGTAATAAGTATTAAAGAAATAGAAATTTAGGGGCATTGTTATGGTTTACAGAAGCTCTGAAAATGTATTCTATTATGCAATATGTCGCAAGAAAGTGTAGAACTAGTGCTTGGCATTCCCTTGAAATAATCTGTTGAGGTTGTGAAATAGAATATTCTACGCTTGATTCAACATAATGTACATACTTTTTGGCAACTAACTTGGTATCTAATACAATTTCAATGTAGCCTTCTGCTACATTCAAAGACTTCCATGTCGTTTTAACTATGTCAACGAGCATAGTTGCTTAAGTACAACGAAGACAATGTACTGATATTATATATTTCAAAGTCAAATTAATAGCAACGGTTTTAGCTACTATACTGAATTTTTTTATGGCGGATACTTGTTTGCCACACTTTTCTCTATGGTAATTTAAAAAAAATTATTACGCTCAACATTTAGGAGTAAAAGTGATAAATATTTTCAAAAAATTTGGCAATATTCTCCAGTGATTGAAAACCTTTGTTTTAGAACCTGGTTATTTCCTGCAATAGCGAATTCTAGATCTTGTTGTTTCTTCACAGGCACCTATTATACCTAAAACAACCTAAAATAATAAGCAACAATTTTGTGTTAAACTAAAATGTTTACTTACTTCATCACTTTTGTGCCCAAGTCTATGTCATAAGGAGCTTCTTGTTCAGATTAAACTTTTATCTCTTTTGCCTGATAACCATTAGACTTTGTTTCCAAGAACAATGTTAATTTCCAAAAGTTCACTTTGTATAAACATTGTGTTTGATGCTGATCGTTGTTTTTAACATAGAGTAAGTAGGTTTTTCATAGAGTCGAATATTAAAAAGACCTAATGACTTAATTTGGAATAATAAGCCAATTTAACGTTTTCGAGAAGCTCTTTCTGCTGGATTAAATTATATTTTTTAAAATCAAATTGTAACATTTTTTTTTTTTTATGAAAATAGTCGCAAAAAGGGTAGACCTATCGTGTGGGCCGCGGACGGCCCGCACTGCGACTATTAGAAGGTGAAGGGATTATAGAAAGAAAATGATTATGGACACGCTTTTTGAAAAGTTGAAGGTCATAGTTCTCTGGAAAAACTGCTTTTGGAAGCTTATTCCATTCCGTAGCAGCCCTGTAAAAGAAGGATTCTTGATAAAGATTGGTCCTTGTAGTGTCAAGCTTGAGAGTAAATGTGTGAGACTGATCAGCGTGCCGAGTTCTTCGGCCGAATGTGGCCAATGGTGGTACAAGAGTTTTTATTTCTCTGGAGCATCTGCCATGGAAATATCTGTAGAGCAATGACTGGTCTGCAACTCTTTTTCTATGTTCTAGAGGGTGAAGGGTATCTGTGAGAGTTAAGCAGTTTATCAAGCGAATGGCTCTTTTCTGAATGGAATGGAATCTAGAAGACGAAGAGAATGCCTTGGTGCTGAACCCCAAATATGCAAGCAATACTCCAGTAGAGGTCGGATTTGAGCCTTGTACGCCGTCAACAGTTGATCAGGAGTAAAAAACTTTCTGGCTTTCCATAGAAAACCTAGCACCTGGCTTGCCCACTTTGCGATATTAGCAACATGGTCACGCCAAGACATATTATTGGACACCGTGACACCCAAAATCGAGATGAAGGGACGTGGTTCAAGGGTATTTCCGGACATTGTGATGGGATGATTTGAGGAATTCACTTTCTTGGAAAACGTGGCACTTTGTGTTTTTTGGGCGTTGAACTGAACGAAATTGTTGGTTCCCCACTCGACGATTGCTTTAAGATCTCTATTAATGGAATCAACCTGTTCCTGCCCGAGTCTATTTGTATCATTCACCGAAAGTGATCAATAGGATGTGAAAGTTGAGACAAGTGTGCTATCGTCTGCGAAACTGTAAATGGGGTTCGTGGTGGTTTTCAAGAGGTCGTTGATGTGTAAAAGAAATAAGGTGGGGGACAGGATGGAACCCTGGGGGACCCCGACATTGGTTTTAAACGCATCAGAAGAAATACCGTCAACTGCCACAGGTAAGGAGCGATCTTGCATGAAGCTCATGAGCCATTGGCGCAGTTTGGTTGGGAGACCGTAGGCAGATAATTTACTTAACAATGCCTGGTGCCAAACGCGGTCAAAGGCTTTAGATATATCCAAGGCTATTGCACGGGATTCATCAAACTTTTAAATAGTGTTTGTCCAGAGCTGAGTGACATAAGCCAGCAAATCTCCAGTAGATCGAAGTTGTCGAAATCCATATTGTCCGTCATGAATTATCTCAAATTTCTCCAGATATTTGATGAGTTCTGTGTTAATCGCTTTTTTCATAACTTTGGATATGACTGAGAGCAATGCAATAGGGCGATAATTCGCAGGAATAGTCTTCTCTCTATTTTTCGGAGTCGGAATTTAAGTAAAGCTCGAAAACTTAATGTTTTTATTAAGAAACTTGTTTGATTAGGTACCTAGAATATTTTCAGCAAACACACAGGATAAATTACTATTATCGTCTTTAACGAAAGAGAGAATAACCGAGTAATAAAGCATTTAATAATACGGTTTAACACGAGTATACCATATTAATAAGGTTGCGAAGGGCATGCAAAGAATAAATGTGAGTAAATTATAAAAATAAAAGATATTTACTTTAAATAAAACTTAAATAAATGTTTTGTGGTAACAAAAGTAAAATTATAAATGTTTCTTAATAAATATAACTTTCTCCCTTGTTTACACTTGCGAAAATGTTGTTTTCCCACTGGATACCAATTTAGCAACGTCGACAAAAAATAATGTATTATTTATAATCCATTGTATTTAAGTGATAAAATTAATTAAAAAAGTATGACATCGTTTTAAAAATGAAATTGTTATTATAAAACTAATCAAAGTTTTGAAGAACTAATAATACAGGTCTACAAAAAATAGGGTTTGTTGTTAGGCAACTAGGGGTCATTTTTAAATGCATCTAGATTCTAAGATATTTAAGGTAATGTATTTAAAAAATGGATTTTTTCTTGCAAAGTTACGATCATTTTTAGTTATTAAATATAAAACAAAGTCATAAACATTATTCACAATAATCCATTTCGGTATCCGATTTTTTTACTGGCTAATTTCTCCTTACATATTGTTTTTGGGGTTTTTGGGATCGATAGGTAGGAATATAAAATTTTCGTTTCCAAATCAACAAAAAACGATATTGGTATCTAAAATGGCGGTAGGCAAAAATTGCCACGGACCCCTTGTAAATTTTGGGTTAATTTAAAAAAAAAAAAAAATATTTTCAATACTTACTAGACGTTTAAAAAAATCGATACATTTTTTTCTTTTAATTATATCGAAAATGATGTTGTAAATAGTGAAAAAAAATATTGTGAAAGTTAGAGCTCTTAATATTAATATTAAGAGATGCCACATCGTAAATTTCAATATCCCATTTAAATAACATGGGAACAACGTTCTCTTGGATTTTGGAATTTTGTAACGTTAAAGATAATATTTTAAAATGATCAAAAAGATTTTAATAGAAAATTTACCGTTTTACAAAAATTGTGTCCTACAGTTTTTTCATATATTTATTTTTTCAAAAGTTATTTAACGTTAAAGTTGGATTGATTTAAAATTTTTACATTTTTCTTATTTTCCGAAGCAACCATCAACTTTAACAAAATATTATAAAACATTTTTTATAGCGAATTTAATTTTCTACATCTTATTTTTTAAAAAGTTTTTGATATTTTTTACATATCGTAAGTTACCTGTAAAAAACAATTTTTTTTTAAAAGTGTCATTTTACTGCTTAAAATTAATCATTACACTCAAATAAATAGATTTTCAACCTAAAAGTTGATTGTTTATAACAATTTAATCACAAAAAAGTTTTTTTTTAACACATAATTCTCATAAAGTTGATGGTTGTTTCGGAACATAAAAAAAATATAAAATTTTTAAATCAATCCACTTTAACGTTAAATAACTTTTGAAAAAATAAATATATTAAAAAACTGTAAAATACTTTTTTTGTAGAGCATTAAATTTTCTATAAGAATCTGTTTTGATCATTTTAAAATATTATCTCTAACGTAAGTTAGAAAATTTCAAAATCCAAGAGAACGTTGTTCCCAGTTTATTTAAATGGGAAATTAAAATTAACGACCTTAATTAACCAACTCTTAATATTAAGAGCTCTAACTTTCACAGTTTTGTTTACCATTTTCAACAATATTTTCGATATAATTAAAAAAAAAAAATTATAATACATACGTAGATCTGTAAAATGTGTTGGGTTTCATTTTTGCGTTTTTTATTATAATGACCACAACAGTGGTGTCAAAATACAATGACTATCCCTGCACATATTTTTCTATAAATAAAAGATCCATGAACGCCCGTGGCGTCTAAAACCGTCTAATATGATTCACTTAGGGGGTTTTTGGGATCGCTGATAACGAATATCATGTCATGAGTATATAATCTAAAATATCTTAAAAACATTACGTAATGACCCAATTGTGACCTTGAATGCGGTAGTCTCCGCATGTTTTTGGCCATGTCTTCTTAGGTAGTGTGACAAAGACAGACTCCAACCAATCACTTGGTATTTTCCCAGAAACATAAATGGCGTTGAACAATTTATCTGTAGATTGGTCGTTGAAAAGCTTGAGTACTTCCGAATAGACGTCATCTGGTCCAGCGGACTTTCCAGTTTTAGCTGCCTTGAATGCGCGAACCACCTCCGTGTGTGTTATTTCGGGGCCCTCACGGGGATTATCGCAAATGTTCACCTGCTGACGGTCGCTAACAAAAAGTTCCTCGACATACTTCTTTCACACTTCCACCTTTTCGTTAAGGTCCAAGATACGAGGGCGGTTTGATAAGTCAGTGACTTTTTGAATAAAACAAATTTTTTTCCGCAAATAAACATTTTATTTTCCTACATAATCACCTTTTAGCTCGATACATTTAGTCCAGCGTTTTTCTAATTTTTTTATTCCCTCCAAATAATAGGTTTTTTCAAAGCTCTCAAAATGCGCGTTTGTTTCGGTAATGACTTCTTCATTCGACTCAAATCTCTTACCGCCCAGCCATTTCTTTAGGTTTGGAAACAGAAAATAGTCGCAGGGGGCTAAATCTGGAGAATATTCTGGATAGGGTAGCAGTTCGTATCCCAATTCGTGGATTTTGGCCATCGTGACTAGACAAGTGTGCACACGTGCATTGTCTTGATGGAAAAGCACTTTCTTCTTCCTAGCCAAATGCGGCCGTTTTTGCTTCAAATCAACTCGAATCTGTTCAAAAGCTTTGAATAATATTCGCCGGTGATCGTTTTACCTTTCTTGAGGTAATCGATGTGAATGACATCGCGTACATCCCAAAAAACTGTGGTCATGACCTTGTTGGCTGACAGACTCTGTTTCGCCTTCTTTGGTCCACGTTCACCCCGAGCAACCCACTGTTTCGATTGTTCCTTGGTCTCTGGCGTGTTGTGATAGATCCATGTTTCATCCACAGTAACAAAACGGCGCAAAAATTCGTCCGGATTACGGCTGAACATCGCTAAACACTCTTTTGAAGTGGTCACACGATTGCGCTTATGGTCGAGTGTGAGCAATCGCGGCACCCATCTCCTTAGTTTCAGTGATGGATTTTTTACGTAAAAAGTAATGCTTAATCAGCACACGAAATTCACTTTTTTCCATTTTCGTAAAAATTCACGAGGTTGTCTGCTTTGAACGGCTATCAAACACCAGCTGCACGACGTAGCTTGCTCAAAATTAAAAAGTTGCCCACTGATAGATTATAGTTGACGGCAGCACTGTTGCATTTGGAGTAATTGCGCGGGAAATTCAAAAAGTCACTGACTTATCAAATTGCCCTCGTAATGTTGCCATCCCTATTTAATAGAAGCGCCGCGGACCGATTACTAGCATTAATATATTCTATATATTTATAAATGCTTTTATTTTATTTTTATTTTTGCTCTTTGATTTTTTGTAATAATTGTCTCCTTAAACTGTTTTTTTTTTGTCAGAATATCTTTTGTTAAAACTATTTTTGGCGTTAAAAGTTGATCAATTTTTTTAAGTTGTAACACAATTATTTCTGTGTAATTTTAATTTTGTCGCATAATATATAATTCCTAATTTAGTTAATGGTTTATCCATACCAATAAGACTAATTGTATTTTTAATAATTCAATGTCTACCGTATCAAGTAGAATATAGTTTTTTTTTATTAAATATCCCTGCATTTATCTCGAGTGATCCAAAAATAAAGAAATGGTACGTATATTTAAAAGAATAATATATAAATGAAACACCAACTTAACACTTAATTTTCCACCATTTCTCTATTTACAACAAAAACATTTTAACATGCAAACAGGCATCAACAAGGGAGTGGTATAATAAAACTACTTTAGACAATATTGTTTTGTACATTTTTAGGATGAGCAGAACACTATACCTACCATTGAAGTGAAACCACTTAATCTGGTTGCTAGCAGCAGTGCTATTATTACTAGCACAAGTACTTCTACAATAGCACAAAGCACAACATTACCATCGACTACCACCACATCCGCTCCTACTTCAATACAAAGTACTACTACTCAACCAACAACCACAAGTCCTTCAACTATATTTACAGTGGTACCAAGTACTACTCAACCGAAAATTTTCACTTCAACTATCTCCATGGTAGAACAAAGTACTACCGCTCAACCGACAACAACCACTCCTTTTACCTCCAAATTAGTACTAAGTACTACAATAGAACCAATAACTTCACCGCCATCAACAATTACTACTACTGTAGTAGTACAAAGTACTACTAACCTTCCAACAACTACCACGTCTATAATTATTCCCACTAAAGAACAAATTAGTACTACATTATCTTCAGCTAATGCTCCAGCTCCTACTCTGTCTGTATTATCCAATACGATATCTCAAGATACAACCTCTTTTCTCAGTACCACAGATTCTGTAAGCACAAAATTAACAAGCACCGAAATTAGTACTATAGCTCCTCGCATGAGTGAGGATCTGGTAACAGTAGAGTCGAGTACTGTATTCAGTACAACAATGGAAAGTAATAGTAATACTCCAACGTTTGCAACGCTATCTGAACTATTTAATGGAAAAACTTTAGAGGCTTTCAATGAGATTGTTAATAGTGATAAAACAAATACCAACACTTCTAATCAGACTGATACTGGTCGGGTAAACAAGGTAAGGAATACACTGCACTGCTACTGATATTTAACATTTACTAACTGAGGAAAGTTTGTTTAATGATCTCTCGTAAACCAAGGGTAGCATTGTTTACACGAATTTATGATTGTCCTGCTGTAAAAATTTTTGCGACTGCTCCCTTAATACAAGACATAATTGTAGGGTGGATGACACCAAGTATTCATATAAGAATCTAGACTTTCTTTGTTTGATTTATTTGTGCTTAAATCGGGAAGGTTTCATACAAAAGCAGAATTGGCTGTCGCGAAATTTTACCTGCTGGAATTCTACAAATGAGTGTGACCAAACAATTTGCGATTCAGTTTAATACGAGAACATTTACTTAATTTTCCTATTTTCATATTTATTTTCAAAACAAAAATTATTGTTGTTTGATTGTTTAAACAAATTTTCTTTTAATTTCCATCAAATTATATTTACAGTTAACAATTGACTAACTTTCGTATTCCTGTCATCAAAATTTATGTTATGCAATTTTTTAGATAGATTTATTGATTTTACAAATTATTTTATTTTGTTGTATATCAGCTAAAATTTCGATTAGAATATTTTATTAGCTAAATTATTTTATTTTGTGGTATATCAGCTAAAATTTTGATTAGAATATTTTATTAGCAGCCGTGATTGCAAAACTCAATACACTTCTATTTTTTCGCATTTATAATGTAGCAAACTTTATAATCTTCTTCTTAACTCATTCCCGTTTGCTTGTTTCAAAGGCCAGGTAGGTACTTGTACCTGAAGATAATATTTATACAATCTTTTATCTTACTTTAAAGAACTTTATAAAGATATTATTGCAACAGTAAGAAATAATTTACATATTTTAGTCAGAATGTCTAAATTTACACAACAATAAACTAATAGTGTCAATCTTTACTTAGAGGTTGTATGTCTTTACTTCGATTACAGTTGGCAATACTTAACACCTTCTAGATAGCTTACTATCAAAACAATTTAATATAGAAATTCCAATAGTTATCTTAAAAATTTATTAATTAATGTGTAAAGTGCTTCCCTTAGAGTTAAATTATTACGACCTGTCTTTTGCTAGCATTTCCTTTCTAAATTGCTATTCTTCTTTTGTAACGATCCTAATATACTGAGTATGGTGTGTCTGATTTTCTAGAAATCAATAGGTTTTTTAATAGAACGTTCTATTTTTTACCAATTATCAAAAAAATTTGAAAATATTCAGGAACTTTTATAAGCAGCTACTTTTAGATCCTTTCATATACAAATATGGAAAAAAAATTGTAAAACATAGAAATTTCAATGCAAAACAGAGAACTGGACGGCATCCAGTCGACCAACACAAAATTTCAAATGTCTACACTTCGTAGACATGTGTTTGCGACGTTACTAATCAGTATAAAAATGTTAGCGACGGTGTGTACGTCTGACTTATTAGGAAAGAGGCTACGACGTATGCAATGATCAAATAATTTATCTTCTAAAAATGTGTTCATTTTTACCACAACGGCTTTGAAAGTAAAAGAAATATTCTACGAATTTAAAATCGTAATATTAACTTCTGAAAAATTAACTAAACATTTGAACTCTAAAAAAAAATATTACAAATCTAATGTACTATATGTACATGGAATTTCATGAAACCATGATGGAAAAGCAAAACTTTGTTTTTTACAAAACATTATTTACAGACGAGTCATCGTTTTCTTTACAAAAGAAACACAAGACATCCGTTGTGAGATATTGGTCTCGGAAAAATCAGCATCTAAGTATGCCTGTGCGTACTCAATACCCGCAAAAACTTAATATTTGGACAGGAATTTTAGAAGACTATTTGTTAGGTCTCTGCTTTATCGATTATAACCTTCTTCTTCTTACAGTGCCTATCCGTTTCGGACGTTGGTGACCATCATGGCAATCTTTATCTTGTTCGCAGCTGCTCTGAACAGACCCACAGTTGTGTTGAACCATGTGCGTAGATTTTTTAGCCACGAAATTCTTCGTCTTCCAGGACCCCGTTTACCGTTTATCTTTCGCTATGAAAATCAACTGTAAGATTCCATATCTTTGGCTATTCCTCATTATGAGTCCAAAGTAATCAATTTTGGATAATAATCTAAACGCTGTCAAATATTTACAGCTCCTGCAAGATCAAATTATTCCGACAGTGAGCTACTTCCTTTAAATTTTGGGAACATTTGTATTCAACAGGATGTTTGTTTAGGTCACAATACAAGAGCAGTGACACAATTTCTCCTAACGACCTTACTTGATCGTTTAATATCCACACGTGGTTCGATCACGTGGCCTCCTGGATTTATCTCTAAAATTTTTTTTTCTTCTGACACGGATTTGAAAAGGATAAATTTTTTAAAGGATTAAGGAAGAAAATTGTGCAACTTTGTGCCAACACTTCCCTGTTAAGTTAGACGTACAATACGTCGCTAACAGTTTCATCTTCTTCTTCTTATCACACCCTCTTCTCACGAAGGTTGGCGATCCATATGGCTAACATTGTCCTGGATACAGCAGCTTTAAATATCTCAGTCGAAGTACACCCGAACCATCTTCTAAAGTTTTTTAACCAGGAGTTCTTACGTCTTCCAACAGATCTTCTTCCCTGAATCTTTCCTTTTTTCCTCAGTAATTCATATTTTTCGCCTCTCATGATATGGCCTATGTATCTTGTTTTTCTCTCCTTGATGATGTTTAATAACTCTTTTGACTTTTTCATTCTTCTTAATACCTCTTCGTTTGTAACTCGGTGAGTCCATGAGATACGAAGCATGCGGCGATATACATACATCTCAAAAGCTTCGATCCTTTTCTTAGTTATCGGATCGAGAGTCCAGCCTTCACAACCGTACAGTAATACACTGAAGATATAGCACCTGACCATGCGCATTCTGAGCTCCAAGTTCAAATCAAGACTGGTGAAAAACTGTTTCATTATGGAGAACATTCTCCTGGCTAGCTTTATTCTAAAATGTTTCTCCCGCATCGGTTGTGGTGCCAAGATATTTGAAGGATGATACCTGTTCGATATTTCTGCCATTGATCAAAAGCGTTTAAGTAATATGTGCCTTGGGGAAACCAACAGTTTGCTCTGGGAAGTGTTTACATGTAGTCCGAATCGTTGATTGTGTTGTGTAATCTGGTCCACCATTTCTTGCAAGTCTGATTTGTTATCGGCTAGGACGGTATCGTCTGCGTGTTAATCACTTGATTATTTATCGCGAATATTTATTATATTATGTGCTGGTCGACTTGATGCCGTCCAGCTCTTCATTTTGCATTGGAATTTCTATATTCCTCAAATATTTTTCCATACCTGTACATGATTTCTGTGAGAAGGTACTTTAGTTTTATATTCATAAAAAATATAATTTATTCATACACTTATTTTTTGTTATTTTCCCCAGTATTTAAAAGTATTAAATATTCGAGACTTGATAAAAGGTAGAAGTGCAGACTCTTGGTCAGGAAGAGAACCAAACAAGGCAAGAATAAGATTTTTGTGTTGTAACTAACTTAATATTTTAATTGATTACTAATAAAACTTAGACACAGTTTATGTAAATATTATGTACAGATTTGCTAAAAAAAACCTTATTAAATGACGTTCTAGCCACGTTATGTGTAAAAAGTTGTAGTTCAATTTGTTTGTGTACTAAACAACTAAAACTATATTTTTAATTTATACCTTTAGTATGCCATAAATTAAAAGTACACCTTTATGTTTGTCCAGATACTGTTGAGCACCCTGTATAGTAATCGATATACCTCTCGACATTTTTCTTTTACTTTACTGAAATTGAGTTCTCGCAACAAATCCGTTGGTTAAAATAAATCGCACAGTCGAACTAATTTTATAGCACTGGTCAACAAAAAATGACTTTTCTTGTCACGACGAGCATGTATGAGAGCACGGATGAAAGTAGAGGAAGCAAAAGATGTGTGTAAGAACCGTAGCAAGTGACTATAGTGACTATATGTATGTACGTATGTTGTCACAAAAATTATAATATGTGAACTTATTCGTATTTTTTAAGCTAAATTAAAAAATTTTACTGGTTTTTCTTTATCATTTTGAGTAACATTTTAAAGTTTTTTTACATAATTCAATAATACTTGCTTACCTAGAAAAAGAAAGTGCCAGTTCTCTTGCCTTATTTTATTTTTCCGTTGTAACATATTTCGCGACAATCCTTTTTAAGTTTCCAACAATAGTCAGCAAGCATTTTTGGATCCCTCTCTTCTAAATATAGTTATTTTATCAATGATGTCCTGTTGAAAATGCTCCTCATGTTTTTTCTAAGTACTTGCTTTTAGATTTTCGGTGGAAGAAATACAGGTGGGAATGCAAACAATGGATTTTTATTAATTTTTTTCCTTATGATTTTTTAAAAAGTTTTTGCAGACACTCTTGAACTCTTAAACACTTCTTTGGATCAATCAATGGTTTATTTTCAATATAATATTTTTTTTTATAAATACCAATTCTGTTTTACTTTATAACATCAATGATGTCATCCATGTGTAATAATATTATGTACACTATAATAAGTAATAAATAGAGTAAAGTAAAGTAATAATAAATAGGGCATAGCAATGAAACAAAGGGTGATAAAAAAAGTTCAAGAGTGAAAGGTTCAGGTTCAGTTGTCTAGTGATGCTTGATGTCACCAAGGTGACGCGAAACCATACATTTTCCCTCTACCAAAAATTGCTGAAAAAGCTTGCACTTCAAACAATTTCAGAAAGGTTTTAAATCAGTAGGTACCCAATTGTGGAATGTCTTTTTAGTTACTTTGTGATAGAAACTTTGTTGACCAGTGAGTAACAATTATGCTGAACTGTCGATCATTTGCTTTAGTTCGCAAAACGTTTGGTTTATATACGTCTACCTAGCAATTCCATAATCGATGCATCTTAACCTTATTTGTAAATTGGGTTTTACCTTTTTATGACTCACTACCATCACAATTTCAATCATAAATTAGAATATCTTCAGCAATTCGTTTTGTATTTATTATTTTTTTCTCTTATATTTTTAAAAATTTAAATTTTAAGATTTTCTTAAATAAATTTTTGTCATTGTAAGTTATCTGGAATTTATGATCATGCGTCATAATTAAAAGCGATGTATTACTCAAACTTTTCTTACATATTTCTGGCGCTTGTTTAAATTTGAAGAAGCGTTAAAGTAGCTGTCTTTCTTCTTGATGATTTTACACAATTATATTTTTTTAGTTTAAACACTTGATTTATATCCCTTGTTTTGCTGTTTCTAAAGTTCGTTTATATATTTTTGGTTTAAAATAAAATACTTGCGAGATCGCCATTGTTATTATAAGAAAAATGTTGTAGGTTTGCAATCTCATCGAATAATTTATAGCTAGGTAACAAAAGCATGTTTGTATTTAATAAAAATAAGATTTCTAATTGTAGTAGAACGTAGAAGGAAATGGTTCTTTGTTTAATAAATGTGGTAATAATAAAAAACTACGCAGTAAAACTTAAAATCAGTAATAGTAATTGGTACTATTAACAGGCAACTAGTTTTGGCTTTAAGCCCTTCTTGAATCTGTAGAGAAATAACATTTCATTTGGTACTTAGTTTACTGCTTAGTTTTTAAAATTTGTTTGTAATATAATCACTCTAATTTTCACATTTTCATTCATTATTAGTACAATAAAACATATTCCAACATCATACATCCAAAATTTACTATGTTTGTCAAAAAGTGTGCACCATAGGGGTAAAGTTTTTCATCATAACGGTTAACAGGGCAGAACAAAAACTAGAAATTTTGATCAAGAGTAACGTATTCTTGTTTTTGACATTATAAAAAAAGGGCCATTTAGAAAAGTCGTTTGGAATATAGGATTTTAAATTACAGCCACTTGCGTAAGAAATGTCCTTTTGTTTCTATATTTGCAGTTTTTAGCTGTACAAAGAATACCAGTAACTCATTTACACTTTAATAAAATTTTACGGAAATTTTCTTCCCAAATTATGAACTTTTTTTTAAATGTTTTTGATATTTCTATTTTTCTTGGTGTATAGTTGTTATTTCACCCTATATGTATGGTGTAACAGGTAGTGGAAAATGAGTAGATGACTGTATCAGGTCTACCCACCAAAAACTCCACCTCTATGTAGGTCCGTCTGGCTATTGCCTCCGGTGACACTTAGCCATATGATATCTTGCATATGTGGATTTATATCATTGTATCCAATCCACTACTTTTGTACCTTGTACAAGTTTGTACAAGTTTTTTACTGGGTGGGAACAATAGTTCTGGGTCACCGGATAACTGCCCAAAAATTGCTGCCGCACAGTCTGCACGTCAGGTCTCCATCATACAGTCCTATTTTGTTGAGTAGCTCCTTCACTGGTGCATGACCGATCAAGAGCCCCGTAGTTATTCTTAGCTGATTCCTGTTCATCGCTAACAGTTCTGCCGTCCTAAAGTGATACGGTCCTTTGATGTATTCTTTCCCGTGTTGGTTTCCTGGGATGCTTTCCCAGTAATTTTTGTGTTTTACTCCAATCCAGTATTTTACAGACACTCTTACTGTACGCTTCAATACCCCTAGCATCTGCCCTTGGTTTGGGGGAGTTTCCAAACCTCTTTTTGCAATTTCGTCTGCTTTTTCATGAACTGAAATTTCCTGATGTCCTGGAACCCATATCAGTTTGACGTGAATACGGTCTGCCAGCGTTCTTAGTTCTTCTTTGCAGTCCCATACCAGTATGGACGTCACTTTCTTGCTGTACAAGGCTTTAAGTGCCGCTTGACTGTCTTACAGGATGTTCATATGCGCGTTTTCAACATTTATCCTATTGTTCTCCTTCGCGCATTGAAGGATGACGTACACCTCTGCCTGAAATACGGAGGTGTAGGTGCCCAAAGAGTAGCTAATGCCTGTGCTTTGGTTCCTGGAGAACACTCCTGCGCTTGGCCCATTCTTAGTCTTGGATCCATCTGCTTACCAGATTTTCCCCTGTTGAATGCCCTCGAGCTGGGAGCCCTCCCACTCAGTTCTGACTGATATCAGCACCTTAAATTGGTCATTGAAGCAGAACTGTTTTGAAATTTTGTCCGTCCTCGTTTTCAACGCGTTCCTGATCACAATTCTGACGATACTCATGTGTCCTGTTTCAACGTTCAGGTTGTTGTGTGTATTCTGCAGTCTGGAGGTACCTCGCCTCTCCCTAAGGTGTACGTTTTCTTCTCGCCACATTGCCAGCCTCACTTGCTGCGGTGACCCGACGATGTTCTCTGCATTGTGCATGAAACTTTTTCTGGATTTTAGTCGGCGGCGGGCTGGTTGGTGTTTGTACAGCAGGTGGGCTGGTGAGGTCGACGCCTTTGCCTTTTCTTTCCTGGCCGCCGCTTTCCTTCTGATGTCTGGCGGGGCCACGCCTGCAAGGCAGTACAATTTTTCAGTCGGGGTTGGTCTCAGACAGCCTGTGATGATGCGGCAGGATTCATTGAGCGGTATGTCCACCTGCTTGGCGTGGCTAGAGTTGTACCACACTGGAGACGCGTACTCCGCGGTTGAATAGCACAAAGCAAGAGCTGTGGTTCTCACTATTCCAGACTGTGCCCCCCATGTGGTGCCCGTTAGTTTGCGCACTATGTTGTTTCTCGCGGCTACTTTGTGTTTGGTCTTTATGCAGTGCTTCTTATAGGTGAGTGCTCTATTCAGGGTGACGCCTAGGTATTTTGGTGTCTCGCACTATTCCAGGGGCACTCCTTCCCAGTTAAGTTTTAGGCTTTTTGCAGCTTGTCTATTCTTTAGGTGGAAAGCGCAGGTTTGGGTTTTGCCTGGGTTGGGTTTGAGGTCGTTCCCCTTATAGTAGGTATCAAGCTGTTCGAGGACTTCTTATAGGTTCTGTTCGACAGATTCAACGCTGCTGATAAATCTATGAAGACAGCCAAGGTAATAATCCTGTTCTAAAACCCGTCCTCTGTGTTGCGTTAATTTTAGCACCTGGGATGTGCAACATTTGCCCTGTCTGAAACCTGCTTGTTGTGGAATCAGGAGAGGCTGGATGGCGTCCGTGATTCTGTGGAGTATCATCCTTTCCAAAACCTTATGCAGATGGCATAGCAGAGAGATCGGCCTATAGTTTTTGGGATCGTCACGTTCTTTGCCTGGTTTTAGGATGGCAATAACTCGGGATTTTCTCCAGATTTTTGGGATTTTGCAGGATGTCATGCAGTTGTTCATCATGTCGACTAGCCATTTCATTGTTACAGGTCCAAAGTGCTTTATTGTCATCAAGGCCTGCTGCTTTCCGCGTTTTGCATTTACTGATCGCCTTCTCTAGTTCCGCCAAGGTAAATGGCTTGGAGAGTTCTTTAGTCTCCTGAGGAGGGTTTCGTTCTATGCCCCTCTTTTTTGTCTTTCAGTAATCAGTAATCAGAACTTGGTGGTTTTCCATTTATGAGAAACTGGTGTGCGATTTGGTCTGATGTAACGTTCGCGTGTAGATTTGGTTTGGTGGGGTCGTTGGCTAGGCGTTTTATGAGTTTCCAAACCTTTTGACTATCTCTGCCAAAATTAGTTTCCTACATCAGTTTAGTCCATTGCTTCCTTCTTACTTCTGATATCAGTGAGGTAATAGCTCTTCCTTTGGTGAGGGTTTCTTCGCTGAAGGGGTTTCTTTCGAAGAGCGTTTGGTACTCTTCCAGTAGGGCTACTGCTTCCTGGGTTAGTCCTGGTACGTAACTTGTTCTGGATCAACTTGGAATAGACGCCCGGGAACATGTTTTGACGGTGTCCACGAAGTTGTCATAGTTCTCTGGATCTGGGCTATATGTCTGGACTCTCTCTTGTAGTATTCTGTTGAGTTTAGGCCAGTCTGCCTTTCTGAAACTATATCTCCTTCTGAACTTTATTCTTTGTGGTAGAACTATTGGCAACATTTGGCACATTATAGGGCCGTCACTAGTGAGGTCACCGTTTTTTTATTGTTTTGATTGGACCCAGAAGACACACAATAAATAACACAAAGGGTGACACAAATGATATTAATTAATTAAATGAAATTTAACTGTAAAATTTCATTACTGCGATAAGAGTGTATGTGAGTTACTAATATCCTTTGTACAGCTTACAACGGCAATAATTTCTACTTCTGGTTGTGATTTAAAGTTTAAATATGGTTTTTAATTTAAAACAATTTTTCTAAATAATCCTTTTAATGTTATTAAAAATAAAAGGACATAACTTCTAATAGAAATTCCTATTTTTTGTTTTCTTTTTTATTTTCCTTAGTTATTTGCAATTTTCGCAATTTACCAACTTGTATTTGGTATAAAATTTTCTGACAAACAAATAATTAAAATCTTACCCATACGGGCGCATTTTTTTTTTAGTTGTAATTCACTTCATTTCACCGTTTGTTCATTTCAATATTACAAAATTAATGCTGACATGAGAAATAGTAATAAAAACGTTGATAATAAAAAGCATTAAACAATATACAGTGTGTCCAACCAAGTCGGCACCATATAGGAAACATTTTTATTATTTATTAAATAAAATAGTTATTCTTGATAAAAAGCACAGCATGGCCCAATTACCAAAATGAAATAATCACATATTAATTTGTTGCAGTCGTATACAAGGTTTGTCGAAAAATATAAATATAAATATTAACAATTGTTCAGAAAAAAAGTTAATCCTAATTGAAAATTAGGGTAAGATATCCAATTTATCCATCTACCATGAAAAAAACAGATTTTGTTAATTTTACAATCTCTTCTCTTTATTTGCATATAGCACGTTTAGAGATATTGCTACTACACAGAATTTGTCATTGCCTTCTAAATTAAAACTTAATTTGTAGACATAAATTATAAATGCCAACAAAGAGATAAAGAGTTTGCAAAAATAACAAAGTCTGTTTTTCATGGTAAATAGATAATATTGGATACTTTTTCAATAAGGATCAACTTTTTCTTACAACAATTATTAATACTTGATACTTTACTTCTAAGCAGAATTTATATTTTTATTTAAACCTCGTAAACGACTGAAAAAAATTAATACCTGATTATTTTATATAGCGTTTTAGTCCATGCAGAACTTTATATCAGGAATAACTTTTTGTTTCAAAACAAATGATTAAAAAGTTTCCCTTATGGCACCGACTTAGTTGGACACACTGTATAACATTTTCAGTTATAAAACGATCACCAATCCTTAAAAATTACATTGGAAAGATAGCGTTAGCAACGTTTACAGGCATAAAGATAAAAAATGTTGGGATTATTTTCGTAAATCATTTACAAAATTCGATTGTCATGTTCATTTATTTCATCACGCTTCTAGCTTTGCGTTTTATCACTTTTTCACATTAACTTTTATAGGTTGACACAACACCACTCGCAACAAGCACCTTTGCAGCTTCACAAAGCCCTCTATCGTCGGAATCAACCACCGTTAATGTCGCACGACCATCAGTTAAGGTAAATGTACCATATTTTTAAATCATGTTTTGCAGTATTACTAAATTTTAGTAACATTTAATACATTGTCACGTGCCTATTTTTTCCCTTCTACAGTTTCATTATTAATTGGATCTCTGATGGTTTTGTATTTCTCAGGTGCTCGTAAATAGTTTCGCTTACCGTATTTTGTTGTAATTTGAATTTATCACTCGTTGTAAATAGTGTTGCATACCTAGTAGTGTTAGGATTTAATTATTAATGGCTGTGACATTTTTGTTAATCGATGGAGTTGGAGTGGGAGTCTTTGATATTAGATTTCGCCTTGATTTTTGGCCTCGATCGTCGTGTTTTGTCAGCTATATTATTGTTTGGTTTGCTTTTCTGTGTGGATGGGCTGGCTATCAACACGGACGAGCGCGATTATGAGTTGGGAACATAGATTTGCGAAGGTTGGCTGACGCGTGTCCCGGGTCATTTTCTGATATCCGGCCTGGGAGAGAATAGTTGAGAGAGTCGCTTGGTGTCAGTCGTCGAGGTCGGGTGAGAGTTTTTGGAACGATTTGATATCAACACGTGAGCAGAACTTCTACGGTTTTTCTTTCATATCTGGCTGTATTTGGGTCATCTTAATTGGATTTTGAAAAAAAACCATTTAATTTTTAACTCGACACCAAAATCCAAAATATCCACAACAAAGGCAAGATAGAATGGTCAAGTTAAAAATTAAATGGTTTTTCTTCAAAAACCAATTAAGATGGCCCAAATACAGCCAGATATGAAAGAAAAAACCGACCCGGGACACGCGTCAGCCAACCTTCGCAAATCTATGTTCCCAACTCATAATCGCGCTCGTCCGTGTTAATAGCCAGCCCATCCACACAGAAAAGCAAACCAAACAATAATATAGCTGACAACACACGACGATCGAGGCCAAAAATCAAGGCGAAATCTAATAACAAAGACTCCCACTCCAACTCCATCGATTAACAAAAATGTCACAGCCATTAATAATTAAATCCTAACACTACTAGGTATGCAACACTATTTACAACGAGTGATAAATTCAAATTACAACAAAATACGGTAAGCGAAACTATTAACGAGCAGCTGAGAAATACAAAACCATCAGAGATCCAATTAATAATGAAACTGTAGACCATTACTTTCTTCATATTCTTAAAAAAGTAACATATTAAGTAAGCAAAGTAAGTAGACCAATCCTTTGCGAGTATTATAATAAAGGAATTTAAAAATAGCTTTTTTTATGTTTATGTAGGGTAAGGGATAATAAAGAGCGATTTTACGCAGCAAACATTTATTATAACCTATTTAATTTATAAAAAAACTACAGATTAAAATTGTGTATTTGTGACACAAACGGATTAAAAATTGTGTACGAGTACTTGTATCTGTTTTACATCGTGAATGTCGTAATTTTATGGATATCTTCTTGTGCTAACCTGACGAGCAAGCACTAAAGATGACCTTCTAATAGCCTCATTCGAGGTCTTCCCCTTCTGCGTTGTCCTACGGGCTTATCCAGTAAGACCTTTCGGGCGGAGTCATTTGCCTCCATCCTTTTAACATGGTCTACCCATCGCAGCCGGCCCAACTTTATTTCCTTGACTATGTCAAATCCCTGAAACAGCCTATATAGCTCAAAGTTGTACCTTTTCCTCCATATCCCATTTTCCTTAATGGCCCCGAAATTCTTCTTAGTACTTTCCCCTCAAAGCACCCCAAGATGGTCTCGTCACTCTTAGTGAGTGTGCATGTTTCCGCGCCGTACATTAAAACCGGTCTTATCAGTGTTTTGTAGAGTTTACACTTTGTGCTTTTGGAGATAATATGGGATTTGAGTTGGGAAGCGAGTCCGAAGTAAAATCTGTTGGCAAGGAGGACTCTACGTTTAATTTTGTGTCATTGTGAGTTGTTATCAGGGAGCTCGTTAACCGATTCTATATCGTCGACATCTATCCATTAGAGGTTTTAAAGGGTTCCAAAAAGTTTCCTTCGATACGTACCCTGCATTCCACTTTCTCCATCGACATTCTTTTGAGATTTACCACATGATTTGGTATTTGGATTTCTCTCATAGCATCATAGAGTTTCCCTCTATTTATGGTATTATAGGCGGCCTTCAAGTCGACCAAGATATGGTGGGTGTCGACCCCATATTTGTGTGTCTTTTCTAGGATTTGTCGGAGTGTCTATATTTGATTTATAGTCAACTTGCCACCACGAAATCTAGCTTGGTATCTTTCTATTTCCTTTTCCGAGTAGGGTCGAATTCGATTGCAGAATACTACTAAGAATACTTTGTATGACGTATTCAGTAGGGTGATTCCTCGATAGTTTGAGCACTCAAATATATCACATATTTTGTAGATAGTACATAGTATACCATGTTTCATTCCGCTGGTAGTGTTTTTTGTCTCCAGATGTTTAAAGAGTTGTTGCATGGCGGTTACTAGCTCTTCACCACCATTTTTGAGAAGCTCAGCAGGGAGGCTGTCGCTTCCGGTAGATTTTTTTTTTATGAAAATAGTCGCAAAAAGGGTAGACCTATCGTGTGGGCCGCGGACGGCCCGCACTGCGACTATTAGAAGGGGAAGGGATTATAGAAAGGAAATGATTGTGGACACGCTTTTTAAAAAGTTGTAGGTCATAGTTCTCTGGAAAAACTGATTTTGGAAGCTTATTCCATTCCGTAGCAGCCCTGTAAAAGAAGGATTCTTGATGAAGATTGGTCCTAGTAGTTTCAATCTTGAGAGTAAATGGCGAGAGTAAATGGCGTGCCGAGTTCTTCGGCCGAATGTGGCCAATGGTGGCACAAGAGTTTTTATTTCTCTGGAGCATCTGCCATGGAAATATCTGTAGAGCAATGACTAGTCTGCAACTCCTCTTCTATGTTCTAGATGGTGAAGGGTATCTGTGAGAGTTGAGCTGTTTATCAAGCGAATGGCTCTTTTCTGAATGGAATTTAGAAGACGAAGACGAAGATTTATTGTTTGCCAACTTTTTTATAGCTTCTTTCATTTCCACTATTGTTGGCGGTTCAAATTGTATAAAGAACAAAGATATTTTATTGGTTATGCCTTGTTGACACAGTTCCACTTTTACTTAAAATCAACATTCACTATAATTCATTGGTGTAGAGACCATCATTCCTTATTTGACACGTTTTGGCTGCTCATAAAGTTATTTAGGGCCCCATTCATTTGTTTCACTGCCAACACCCTTCTTTCATATTTTCCGTCTCTCGTAAACTTTGAATCAAAGTATGCAAACTCATTTACTTGTTCCACTTTTTCTCCTTTAATCAGCACCTCGCATTTCGTCATGTTTTTTTCGTACAAAGGCAATGTCGATCACAATTCATTCCTCACCACTCTGGCAAGGACCTTTTTCAAGTCCACGAAAGCGCAGTAGACCTTTTGACTTTGAACCAAGAATTTGTATACCTCTAAAAAGACACACCTTACAATAACATTAGTATCCATCATCTCCTTATAAAAGTTAGATTTGCGGTGACTTACATATTTCTTTGGTTTCCTTACCTAACATTTTCAACTATTCCCAAAAATACAAGATATAAATTTGAAACCAACCAAAAGCCCCACTATTTCCCACGAATGCAGCACAATTCGCGCACTGTTCAAAATTGCTCTTTAATATCTTTCACCCCGAAATAACTACAAATTTTGGATGTTAAATATGTTAAAAATGACTTAAGATTCAAGTATCGTATGGTATGTTTTTGAAAATATATAATACAAGAAATTTTTTATTTGTATTGTTATTTGTTTCTTCTGATCACCACAAGGTTTTTAACAAAATTCGAAGTGTTCCAAGATTTATTAAAAACATTTTTTTTTTGTATTTATAACAACGATAATAAAGAGTGGGTAATTAATACTGAAAAAATTGGTGACATACTAAGCAAGCATTAATTTATTAGGTTGATACATTCACAGAGGACAGCATATTTCTTTCTAACAGGATATTAGAAGAAACAACACGATTTGAAATACCAACGCCACTATCAGCGATACAGAAAATTGGTCCGACCCAATCACCAAAAACAACCACGTTTATTCCTGACGTGATTACGCAAACCAGTAGGAAAACCACGACAACCCCACCAACAATTCCGACATTCCTTACAACATTTTTCCCGAATTTGTTTAAAACCGAAACGACAAAACCGCCAACAACTAAGCAACCGGGAGTTATTCGAATTTCAGCCGCGCCTTCAGTTACAAAAACTGGACAACTTGCTGCTTTTACAACCAGGCCAACTACAACTAGACCTACTACGGGTAAGATTTAATTACTGCATGTTATTTTTGCAAACTAAAGTACGATCCACAATTTTCATTACCTAATAAGTAAATGTTTTTTAAGTTACTCAAACTAGAAGAACAAATCCCCCTACAACCACCATGTTAACGTCAACAATGCCTACTACAGCTGTTAGATACACAACAACACCAGCAACTATTACAACCACCAGGCCTACAGTAACTACACAAACTATTAAGACCACTACAAGAGCCCAAACAACCACCACCGCGAGAGCTGCTACCGCAGGAGAAACTGTCTCAACGGATGCTACCACCGAAGGATCTGATAAAATCACCGATTTCAATACTATTGAAATAACGACAAAATCATTAAAGTTAAAGGAACTAACACCGCAACAAAAAAAAGATTTGAAGGCAATAGCACAATTGGAAAAGGAACAGGCGGCTTTGTTGCAGCAGTTGTCATTTTTGACCAATTTGGTGAGTGCGATATATTTTTTTAAACTCTGTTTTTTTGTCTTCCCGATATTCTCTTTACCTAACATAAAGTCTGATCGTAAGAAATTACTTTTTTTATTTCGCTTACTACAAAAAAAAATAACAAAAAAATGTGCGCGAGTGTCGTGGAACACTCGGTTGGAACGATGTTCCTTTCGTAGTATATTATTATTTATAAACATATTTTATTTTCACGCTTGTTTTTGCATTTTTGCTATTTTTTGATGTTTTTTTAGTCAATTTGTCAACTAATAAATAAATAAAAATAAGAGAATCGTAATATAAAAATTTTAGGTTAAAAATGAATTATTCACATATTGTTAAACTTTAACTCGGACACTTACCTAGCGCCATTCTAATTATCTTTTAAGTAACTATCACAAAGCATTATTGATGTATATTAAGGTCTATTGCGCTTTTATAGACTTGGAAAAAGCCTATGACAGAGTGAATTGTGGTCTACATTGTCTATGTATGGGGTGAGTGGTAGTTTAATACGAGCACTGAAATCACTTTACGAGGATTCCACTGCTTGTGTCAGGATAAACGGAACTTGCACGGACTGGTTTAACATCGAAAAAGGTGTGAGACAGGGATGTGTGGCTTCGCCATGGCTGTTTAACTTATACATAGACAATTGTTTAAAAGATCTGAAAGAGAGTGCGTATGGATTAAAAAATGAATGATTTGATCGTCAAATGCCTTCTTTACGCCGATGATCAAGTCATATTAGCGTTATCTGAAGAGGAGCTGCAGGCGATGGTTAATGTTATGCATAATTCCCTGAAAATCAAAGGGATGAAAATAACTGTGAGCAAAACGAAAGTAATGGTTTTTGAAAGAGAAGAAAGCATGACAAACTGTGGGGTTTCGATTGAGGGAGAAAGAGTGGAACAAGTTAATGAATTTGTGTACTTGGGTTCAAAATTTACTAGAGATGGAAAGTATGACAGTGACATTGAGCGAAGGGTGTTGGCAGGAAAACAAATGAATGGGGCACTTCATAGCTTTATGAATAGCCAGAAAGTGTCAAAAAAGGCACGTCTGCCGGTGGACAGAGGTGTGTTGGTTCCTACACTTATGTATGGTAGTGAATGTTGGGTTTGGCAGAAGAAGCATGAAAATAGGATTAATGCTGCGAAGATGAGTAGTCTGAGAAGTATAGCCGGAGTGACTCGGTTGGATAAAGTTAAGAATAGTGAGATAAGAAAACGCTGTGGTGTAAAAGAAGATGTGGTCACAAAGATAGATAAAGGAATGCTTAGATGGTTTGGACACGTAGAAAGGATGGATGAAGGAAGATTGACGAAACAAATTTATAAGCCGAGTGTGAATGGGCAAATCGGTAGAGGTAGACCTCGGAGAACATATCTCGATCAGATCAACATTGTTTTGAAGAAAGGCCAGGTCAAGAGTACCAACAACCGAAGAGCATGTATGAGAGCACTGATAAAAGTAGAGGAAGCAAAAGATGTGTGTACGAACCGTAGCAAGTGGAAGGAAGTGGTCTCTGCCTACCCCTATGGAAAAAAGGCGTGACTTTATGTATGTATGTATTAAGCAATAACAAGAGTTATCCATAGCGCGTAAGCTATTGGCTGTGCCCAGTCATAGGTGCGCGTTTATTGGTTCAAGGTATACGCGTCTGCTGTTTCGTGACCGTAAAAATCTTACACTTTCTTTCGCCTAGCCCCCATCCGTCAAGCCCGTACCGTGCGATAAGGAACTTCGTTCCAAAAATATCCAATTTGCTGAAAAATGAATATTTAAACGCACTTGAGTCTCATAACTTAAATTTTATTAAAATATATTCAATTATAATGTTTACCACAATGTAAAAAAGATTGGGAAACCCTGATCTACAGCATACTTTTAATTATTATTGTGTTTATAATTTTTTGTAGAATATATTTGATATAATGTATTTTAATACCTAATATAAACTTACCTATTGTATGTTTATTTTTAATATTGTAGGGAATAGGATCCAATCGAAATAAAAAACCAGCACTGACAACCAAGACTCCTACGGATCCAAAAACCAATTCTGATTCCTCTTTAGCAGAAAGGGTAAGACAATTTTACGATTATTTATTATTGGCAGTTCATCGAATAATAATTTTATTAAATTATTTGTTTTGAAAATTAAAAATTGTAAGGAATTCTATAAGGGCGACTGTTCCCCACGCTGTCGATAAATGGAGAGCCACTCGGGTAAAGACAGACCACATGAGCTGTCCTATCATTACATGTTTTACCTGTCACCTTTCTCCCATAATTGAACTACGAAACATATCACAGCTAGCTTTACATCCAGACGTTTACTTTGCCCACGTTGGGCGCCAAATGTGTTACCAGAAGTTTAAAAAGTGTTAGGTCATTAATTAATTTGATCTTTTAGAGCATAAAAAAAAATTTTGGACTCTATTTTTGGGAGGAGATCTTGATTTCTTAGTTTAATTTAACTCCAACCAGTTCGTGGATCAATCTATTATAGATTTCCACTAATTTAAATTTACTTAACTAATTGACTGTTGGGCATCAATAATTTTTTTGAGGAAAAATAAATACAAAAAGAAGTGGAATTAAATCAAATTTGTTCATGTATACTTGTCTATATAAAAAAGCGTGCTATGTTGGCACCAATGTTACGATACTCAATAACTACTGTCAAAATCATGTTTAGTCCAGGGCTTAGCTTAGATTTTGATGCTAACGCTTCCCGATGTATCATGCAGTGCGTCCAGATAATTTCTGAGGATTCCTTTTTTACTAGCGCTTGTAAACTGTCGTATTTACCAGACATGGCTCGAGCTCCATCGGTGCAAATCGCAACACAATTTTTCCATTGCAAATTCATTTTAGTAATAGAATCATTTGTAATCTTGAACAACTCGGTGGCTGTAGTTCTTCCTTCAATCTGTTTACAAAACAATAAATCTTTACATATTTTAGAACATTGACAGAATCTAATGTAGCAAATCAAATGGGAATAATTACTAGAGTCAGTTGCTTCGTCAAGTTGTATAGCAAACAAGTTTCCAGTAAGCTCAGATTCAAGCTGCTGCTGCATATCAACTGATATATCGTTAATTCGTCGACAGATTGTATCATTTGACAGAGGAATATTGTTAAGTTGTGAAGTAAAATTTTCACCAAACATTATTTCTACAATGTCTTTGCAAGCGGGTAAAATAAGTTGCTCTGCAATAGTGTGCGGTTTTTTGCATTTAGCTACTTTGTATGCCACTTTATATGATGCCAAGAGAGCCTTCTCATTTACTGCCAGTACTCTATGGAAGCTGAATTTTTGTTTTTTAAACAATCTGAGTTTCTCCACAAAAAAATCTCGCGGTTTATTGACATATTCTCTGTGCAGCGTTTCTAGATGCCTCTGTAATTTATTTGGTTTCATGCTATCTGCAGCCAATACTTTTAAACAGATAACGCATTGTGGTTTTTCTTCGCCACCTACTTCAAGGCTAGTAAAGCCCAAATTTAGGTATGATGGGTCATATTTTCTTGTTTTAGATTTCGGACGATTTCCACCTGAACCTGTCGATGTACAAGCTCCGTCATCCTCAAGTTTTCGTTTTAAAAATTTATCCATACTACATCTACTTATACACTCACACTTCACAATAATGCTTGCTTAGTGTTAAAACACCTTCACTGAGAGACTGAGAATACCGTATGTGCGCTTCTGTATTTATAGTCGCGTTCAGACAGTTCGAGAAAGATCAGGAAGCTTGAATACGTGGCACGAACGCCGCGAACTTTCCGACAGCATCTTTGGCGCTCTCGACGAGACAATGTTGCCTATTTTAGTCCAAATTCCTAGGTCTACGGATTGGGGGGCGCAACATTTTTTAAATTAAAACAGGGGGGCGTGAATAACAAAAGTTTGAGAACCGCTGATATAGAAAGAAAATATTCTCGTTGGAAAAAAATTTTTAGGTCAATTTGCTCATTCAAAAATTCTATTTCCCATATAAATAACACAGGAAACATATTTTTTTGGTTTCAACTTGAATCTTTCGGTATTAAAATTTTTTTAATAGAAAAAATAAGTATAAAGCTCTTGCAGGAAATTAAATTTTCTACAAAAAAGTTTTTTTTGACCAAACACTCTCCGATTAACAATTTTTGAGCTGTAGAGTTGGAAAGGTGAATGTTAATAATCAGTGGTACCAAATTTTCTTTAAATTCGAATTTTTTGATCTTACAATAAATAAATATTTGAGAAACGACATTTTGTATTTAGTAAATAAAGATACATTTTAATCCATAGTTACTAGGAAATCATAATATCAATGATAGATAAAGGAATGCTTAGATGGTTTGGACACGTAGAAAGGATGGATGGAGGAAAATTGACGAAACAAATTTAAAAGGCGAGTGTGAATGGACAAGTCGGTAGAGGTTGAGCTCGGAGAACATATTTCGATCAGATTAACATTGTTTTAAAGAAGGGGCAGGTCAAGAGTACCAACAACCGACGAGCATGTATGAGAGCACTTATAAAAGTAGAGGTAGCAAAAGATGTGTATAAGAACCGTAGCAAGTGGAAGGAAGTGGTCTCTGCCTAACCCTATGGGAAAAAGGCGTGACTTTATGTATGTATGTTAAATTCAAATTTTGCTGTGGCGCTGCTCTTAAATTCATCTATAATTTCACTGTAGTAAACATAAGTTTTTAATACCAAAAAATTGAGTTAAAACCGAAAAAAAACTTTTCCTGTGTTATTTATATGGGAAAATAAATTTTTAAATAAGCAATGACTTGGAATTTTTTTTCCAATGGGAATATTTTTTTTCTATAAATTATCAGATTTTCAGGTAGGACCAAAAAAATATATCGCCTAAAAATGAAACACTCTACATTGCATCCTTTCTGCTTGGTCTTATTCATACCAAGAACATCAATCCGTCTTTTACTCATCATCTCGTAAACCTCGCCAATGTTGACCTTTAATCCTGCTCCAATATTTAAAGTAGCAAAGTGACTATTCACAGTCCACTTTCCGCTTCCTTGGAAAACATGACGGGACGGGTGGCAAACCACACCGCAGTCATTTTGGCTTAACTCAATGTAACTACCACTCATGCTGCAAACAAATTTAAAAATATAAAATTTTTAGAATTTACGTTAAATTTTCAGATTATTGCATTAGCTGTGGAACGAGATAAAGCTAAGACAACCACAACCTCTACCGTTAAACCTCCTACCTCAATCCAAGATCAATTAGCAGCCATAGAAACAACCAGAATACCTAAGAAAGTAACACCTGTTTTAAATGAAGTTCTAAAGCAATATAACTTGGACGGAATAACTGTTTCCTCACCAACATCGGGAGGTTTTGGAAAATCTGAAGATGCTATATTAGCTTCTATTCTCAAAGAACAAGGAATCGTACCATCCACTCCGAAAGTACTAGCTGTAAGTATTAACAAAACAATACTATCTGTAAAAAGTAAAGTCATTTTAAAAAATACCAGGGTATATTTGATGAAACGACCATAAGACCCAGACCACGACCAAGAACTACTACAACTCCTCAACCAGGACCTATTATGCGTAGTTTGAATTGGCTACTCAACGCTTTGGCACCTCCTCCTGCGCCTGTAGTTACTAGAAGACCTGTTTTGAAACCTAAGAAACTTCCTGTAGAAGACGAATTGCTACTTAATTCTCCAACACAAACGACCCGAATTGTAACTGCCGCTCCCTCTAAGATTGCAAACGCCCTTAGTCAAGATGATATTCAAAAACTCATTAAACAACTAGAAGGTTAGTTTTTGTCATTTAGTTTTTAATTTTTCTTTGTGTATTTTAATAGTGTGCTAAAGTTCTTGCATTCAGTCGTTGTAATAAATACAAAAAAATTAAATTATAAAAGCAAAAAAAAATTATTTGCTAAAACTGATCAAAAAAAGTCCGATTAAGTAACAGCTTCCTTGCTAAAATTAAAAATCAAATCGAAAATCTGATTTTTGTTTATTAAAGGAAAATACATATAACAGAAACCATTGTAGTGTAAAGAATAAAGGGGGTTCTATTTAAGTTATGAGAGAAAACTACCGATTCGCGTTTCGACCCAACCTGTATACAGAGCCCAATATCTGCGAAACAAAATTAACTTGGTGAACTTTGCTCACATAAAAAATAATATTTTTTATAAAATCCAGAAAACTGATTACGCTTTAAAAGATACAGGGTCCTGAATTTATTACGATTTTAACCATAACTTTTACAATCCTCGGTATACTTCAAGCAAATATCATATCAGGAGACCCGTAAAATCGAGCCAAGTTTAAATATAAAGTAAAAAAAAGGTAAAGCCATTTATAAAAAGGTATGTTTGGTAAAGCGTTTTTACACTACATTTCTTGAGTGACAGATAGGATCAGCCGGATTCTAGGAGAAAATAACTTCAAAACTATCTAAGAAGATCAAAAACTATCTGAAATCTGCCAAGGATAAGAGAGCCCAACCAAGTTCTGCAGGTGTTTATCGTATTTCATGCACTTGTGGAAGTGTCTACATTGGAACAACTAAACGGTCCATTAACACCAGGGTCAAAGAACACAAAGCCAGCTGCTGTCTTTGAGACACAGAAAAAGAAAAATCTGCTGTCGCGGAGCACACAATTAATAATAATGATCACCGGATTAAATTCGAGGAGACCCAAGTTTTATGAACCACATCTGCATATTACCCGAGGCTCTATAGAGAAGAGATTAAAACACATAAACACCAGCAGAACTTTAATAGATCTGAGAAAACACTTAAAATCAATAGAACATGGGTATCTGTACTTAAAAATACAACGCTGTTTCCTTACAAGCATAAGAAGAATAAATATGTCCCGCTCACCAAAACGCATATAACATGCGATCGTGACATATTCAAATGTCACAAACCGTCAGCCTTAAAAAGCAGACATTACATCTACCGAAGATGCCACCCACTCGAGATGACGAAACGTCAAGAATTAACTCAGACCTACGACGGCCTATAAACCCGAAAAACCCATTCATCAATAAACTATGGCCGCGAAAGCCTTTCACAATATGTTTGGTAAGGTTTGAATTTATAGATTATTTATCTAACAATTTAGTTTTTATAATTTTTTCATATCTATTATAAAAACGAAATACAAGAACTTTACCACACTATTGGAACACCCTGTATATACAATGGTATTCGGGAATTATTTAAAGCAAAAGATAAATATCTTAACTGTTATCTGACTAGTTTTAAATCATTTGTCCAGAAGCACCCTGTGTGCAATACAAAACAACGTAATTTTTTTAAATATCAATTGACTTCTTATAACTATTTAATAACAATATTTATTATTAAATGGTCAAATTATTTTAAATATAATAAGTAAGCTTTTATCACCGGCAGAATGTTACATTTTTATTTACTTAACAGAAAACAGCTTGTGAAGTCTTATATTAAAAGCAGTGAACCAAATACAGAGTATTCTTATTTATAAATAAATTTTAATGTAAAAAAATTTTCTTTTCAGCTTTTGACGCTTGAGTTCCTTTTTCCATTTCCTTCCGACATTCTTTTATATTTGTAAAAAATCCTTAGGTGGCTTTAAGTTATTATGCAATAGGACATCTTGATTCATTAAAAATATGAAAATTAGTTTATTTTTATTTAAATAGTATAAAAAAAAATATATTTTACGTTAGAAGTTAAAGCAAAAATATAACACATATAAAAAAACATTCTAAATAAGAAAATGACTATGTTCATCCTGTTGACAGTGTAATTTTTTTTAACAAAAAAAAATTATAAAATCAATGCCCTTTTAATAATATTCAAATGATAATTTAATATCAGTGGTCTGGGTGTGAGAGGTCCACACGACTAACTTCCCAGTGCAAAGAATGAAAAAATACCATATGTTTTGTTGTTATAATTATTATTATTAAAATTATTATAAAAAATAATTTAAAATTGTTTATAACAAATTATAATTGTCGTTAACAATATTCTGTTCATGCCAACCGTGTTCTTTCAAAATTTTTCTTATTATTTCAAAAGCGGAAGTTATTTTCAATTGTTTATAACAATTTTTTTTTTTTAATTATTTGTTAGAAACAATATTTAATTGTTATAAACAATGCTTGATTATTACTAACAATAATTTGTCACTGTTATAGCGTCATCATGCTATTCTCTCAATACTGACACAAGTTTAAAAATCTCCAATTCCTATTTTTGTTTTCTAAAACTCTCTTTTTATGAAATATTGTCATCATATTTTTCATACAAATATTTCTAACATACAATAATTAAATTATTCAAAAGATCTTAAAATTCTTTATTAAAAATGGTATAATTTATAAATTGCAAAATTCAGGTAGTTTACCATTTTTTGCAGTTTTTTTATTCTCCATAAAAAACAGCTTGACCGATTTTGCTAAAAATCTAATCAGTTTTAAGTTACGTAATCATGCGTCGAATGTAATTGGTCCCACGTCGATATCATTTTTTGTTCTCGAGATAATCGAGACGAAAACATACGTACATACAGATACACACAGACGTCCACTTAAAAACTATTGTATTCGACTCTGGGGACCTTGAAATGTGGAGATATGTCAAAATTCAGGATTCACAATATCGTACTCATTACTATAACTTTCCACTGGGAAGTTAATAAAATTTTAACCTAAAAAAAAAACAACTTTTATGTAAAATATAAAATAACAATTTCCAGCTCTTAAAATCTTTACATCAAATTTTCCAATTTTATCTCAATAGGTCACTGAGACGTGGTCACTGTTATATCTTATTTGAGCACAATGTACAGTGTACTTTTGGAACTTCTACGTGTTAGGACACTTACAGTAAAAAAAATTGACCTTTACTCTGACGTCGTACCTATAAACCTCGTGAAATGAATCAATGAGTCAAAAATGGCTACTGTTACTTTGTCGTGTTTGTTTGTTTATCTTGTCAGTATTTTTTTGCGTTATAAATAACTAAAAATTGCTGTTGTTTAAAGTCAATTTAAATAATTCCATATTACTGTTTTAAAATATTTGAAAATTTAGATAAGATTCCTATAATATTCACTAATAATTATTTTGTCTACTACTAATACACAACTAAACTATTCTGTAACCATTAACAAAAGGAAATTTTTTTATGGATCTTTCATTTAAATAAATTTATTTAAATCTAAAACAGCACATACTTTAGGGCCAACAAAAACAATTGGCTAGCATAATAAAAAATATCAAATCATTGGTAATGAAGGTATTTAATGTATACTATTCATACATTTATTATCATTCCGAAATTTACAATACAATATAGATTAAGTATTTTAGAAATCATCGTCAGGCTCTAAAAAGTGTTTATATGCATGTATCTTTCTTACTTCTTGGTTATTAACGTAATTCTTACTTTAGTTGACTTTATAAATCTACCATAAATAATATTCCCGTTTCACGAAAGTTAAGCCACCGTCTAAAAATATTTATTAAATGCAAAACAGGAAATTTTCTACTCATCGTAAAATCAAAATAACAAATTAGAGGTCTTGAAAAGAATTTATTTAAAAAATGATAAAACGCTTTGAACAAAACTCGATGTATCAAAATAATGACAGTTTTCATAAGAGGTCAAAATAAATTCTTATGAATACAACCGATTAATCGTAATTAGCGCTATCTCTTTCCAACATTTAGAGATCATAATTAGAGATACATTGCTTGAAAGACAAGTGTACATATTGTATGATGTGTTTCTATTGTTAGTAGAAAAGTATGAGGTATATAAAGTTTGTGTTTACCACTGTTCATTGTTAGTGACGTCAGGGTAAAGGTCGATTTATTCAACTGTATTTTTTAAACAAAACTTTTCATTTGATGTTTTAACCATTCATTGAAAGACAAAGTTTTCTTTACTAATGGTTTAAGATTGTGTTTTAAGTTTTTTTTAAACAATAACCTATCAAATCTAGGTTGGTAGGAATAAAGTAGCAAAACATTTAATTTGAGTAAAAAAAAGTAAATACAAAGATGTCGTAGTTAAAATAATGACTCCTTACCTGAAATTTTGTTGTTCAATATACGGTTTATTGCTGCAAATAATCTGCAATTGAATTTACTGATGGGTTCGAACCCATTCTGTACTTAACCTTAAGGGAAGAAACCGGTTTAGGAGGCCAACATTTTGGTGTTTTTCGTGAATTTTTTAAACAGGGAAGGAATAATCAGAAATTGTTTAAACTTGGATGGTATTTTATTTATGTTTTGAAGTACACTTTAGAATTTTTCAAGTAATTTCCGCCGGAAATAGTGGCGTTAAAACGTGCTGTTCATGGACGATTGCCATCCGAGTATTTTGCTGGTGGGCATTCCTGTAGTCGCAATTTTTATCTGTAATCATCACAATTTTATTTTGTTAACAACATATTTTCTAAGAATATGAACCCAATTTTAATAAAAAAAAAATTTAAATTTGCATGTTTTTGAGGTGTTTGAACACAATGTCATGTTTTTACACTATATTATTTCACTTTTTTTGCATAAAAAATATATTTTTAATAGCAGTATTATCCTAGAATTAGATTCTTATGGATTGGTATTGAATAACAAATATTCACAACAAATTTTAGAACGATTAGTCAATAACTTTTTGAGCTAGAATGCCCACCAGTTAAAAAAAAGTCGTTTCGAGAAAAACGCGTTTGAAATAAAATGTAGCGAAAACGAGAAAAGCCGGAGCTGAACTAGACAAACTCGACGCTCTGTAGAAATATCGCAAACGATCGATAAAGTTCTACCCCAAATCAAACAAGAACATCTGCCGATATCTCCCTGCTTAAAATTTTACAAACAGTTTTGGCAGTTACCAAAGTATCAGCAAAATTAGTTAAAACAGCAGTCAGAAACTTGTGTTGGAACACTTCTGACTGCTGTTAGAACAAACTTATAAAGCTTTTGGTAAATAAGCTCGTTATAAGTTCCTTATAGATTCAGTTTCTTGTGCCACGGGAAAAATTCATAAAAGTAAAAAAAATATATAAATATACTTTAGTAAGCTATCAATTGAGAATTTTTCTAAAAGTTTTAATCAAAGCGATGTTTTATTTTACATCAACAATTTTATGCTATAAATGCCAATAATTTTACGCAAAAAATATTCAGTTATTATATTTTATAATTGTTTTTGTATTTAATATTATGTTTATCCTATATTTTATCCTACCACATAAATAACTTTTCTTAACATGCTGATCGACTAGCATCTACTTCTTTGTTTTATGTGACTGTAAGTAAATAAACAAAGTAGCCTGAAATTTTAACATTCACTGCTTTTAATTGTACGACTACACTTTGCAATAATTTAGCTTCATTTGAATTTTTCATAAAATAATTTTGGTTTGGGTTAAAACATAAACTGGTCTTGGTAATCACCAATAACCAAATAAACCCTTTTAAAAACACTATTATGGTGAAGGCATATTAAAGTAAAAAAAAATGTTAACAATGATAAGAAATAATCGTTATTTCTTTTTAAAAAACATGGTTGTAACATTTTAGGTATCCAGAAGAATCCATCTAAAGAATCATTAGACCTCTCCCAAATCAAGAGCATCCAAAATTTAATAAACATAGACGAAGGAGTGGTAATAAGTGCAAACGGAGAACACGGTACTACGTCTAGAAGAACAACAACTTTACCTACGACTGTTCAAATTCAAACAACAGCACGTCAACCTAAAAAGTTGGTAACTGCCAATCCAGTTTTGGCTGTTAGTAATAACGTTGAAGAATTCGAACCTATTGAAAGTACTACGAGGACTTTAAGAGCACCAATTGGATTTAATCCTGTACCGGGTGTCGATGACGATTCTCCAAACACTTTGGTCAGAAGCAATTTGATAACTGCTGCAGTTAATGTTACCAGAGCGATTTCCAGCTTCCTAGGCACTGCGTTGCAGGTATATTCTTTGATTTAATTACATTAACACTAATTATGACAGGTTAACAGTTGACAAAGCTTCTATCACTCTATTATTGGCATTTTTTTACTGAAAATAGTCGCAAAAATGGTAGACCTATCGTGTGGGCTGCGGCCGGCCCGCACTGCGACTATTAGAAGGGGAAGGGATTATAGAAAAAAGATGATTGTGGACCCCTTTTTGAAAAGTTGCAGGTCATATTTTTCTGGAAAAACTGATTTTGGAAGCTTGTTCCATTCCGTAGCAGCCCTGTAAAAAAAGGATTCTTGGTGGAGATTGGTCCTTGTAGTGTCAAACTTGAGAGTACATAGGTGAGACTGATCAGCATGCCGGATTCTTCTTCGTCTGCAACTTTTCTTCTATGTTCTAGTGGGTAAAGGGTATCTGTGAGAGTTGAGCTGTTTATCAACCGAATGGCCCTTTTCTGTTTTCTAAAAGGAATCTAGAAGACGAAGAGAATGCTTTGTTGCTGAACCCCAAAGGTGCGAGCAATACTTCAGTAGAGGTCGGATTTGAGCCTTATATGTCGTCAACAGTTGATCAGGAGTAAAAAACTTTCAAGCTTTTCACGGAAAACCCAGCCACTGGCTTGCTGATTTTGCGATGTTAGCAACATGATCATGCCAAGACATATTATTAGACACCGTGACTTCCAAAATCGAGATGAGGGACTTGATTCAAGGGTATTTCCGGACATTGTGATGGAATAATTTAAGGAATTAACTTTCTTGAAAAACGTGGCGCTTTGTGTTTTCTGGGTGTTGAACTAAACAAGATTGTTGGTTCTCCACTCGACGATTGCTTCAAGATCTCCATTGATGGATTCAACCTGTTCCTGCCCGAGTCTATTTGTATCATTTACCGAAAGTGATCGATAGGATGTGTTAAGACAAGTGTGCTGTCGTCTGTGAAACTGTAAATTGGGTTCGAGGTGGTTTTTAAAAGGTCGTTAATGTCTAAAAGAAATAAAGTGGAGAACAGGATGAAACCCGGGGGACCCCGGCATAGGTTTTCAACGCATCAGAAGAAATATCGTCAACTGCCACATGTAAGGAGCGATCTTGCATGAAGCTAATGAGCCATTGGCGCAATTTAGCGCAATTTGACCGTATGCAGATAATTTGCTTAATAATGCCTGTCCAGAGCTGAGTGACATAAGGTGACATAAGCCACCAAATCTCCAGTAGACCGAAATTGTCGAAATTCATATTATCTGTCATGAATTATCTCGAATTGCTTCAGATATTTGATGAGTTCTATGCAGATCACTTTTTCCATAACCTTGGATATGACTGAGAGCAATGCAATAGGGCGATAATTCACAGAAATAGTCTTTCCTTTTTTCGGAATGGATTGAACTCTAACGTTTTCTCACATGGACTCCTTTGCTGTATGATAGCTTGATGAGTCTGCAGAGAACTGGGGTGGCTCTTGAGCACAGGTCTTTGGGACAATTATCGGAATTCCATCTGTTCCTACTGCCTTATTAGAGTCAAGATTTCGTAGGATTCTAGGTATCGTTGGGGGTTGTCTCCGTTTGGTATCGAGGGTTTAGTTAGAACTGAACATTCCGGCCAGCAGATTCGCTTTTTCCTTGGAAGATACGGCTATCTTACCGTCGGACTTCTCGATTGGTAATAAAGAAGAAGTTGTAAAATTCTTATTTATGGCCTTAGCCAAAGACCAGAAGGTCTTTGATCCAGGAGGGACATGACAAGCTTATTGCATATTCTCGTGTCGTAAGATTCTTTGGCAAAGTCAATCGTTCTATTGCAGGTGTTCCTCGCGTGGACAAAGGCGATATGTTTGATTTTTTGATTAATTGTTAGAATTTAATTAATATTAATATAAATAATATTCATAATTTTGTCCTAAAAATAAATATTGTTATGAAAATTGGGTCCGTTTATTAAAAAACAACTATTTTACTACTGTCCGTTTATGCAACACAAAATACACCACCACTATAAAACCCGTACACATTTTCGCCAAAAATTCTCCTTTTTCGTATCTCGACCAGCGATAAATACTTTCATCTCCGCCTCTGGAACTGCCAAGAATTTTGAAGAACAGTCTAGATGTTTCTATAACTTGTCGATAGGCATCGCGAACGTTACAAACAAATAGAGCCAGCTCAGCCAACTTTCGTAACAACTTTATAAAAAAAACGTGCTTTATTAATTTATTATTTCACATGGTTGCCGAAAAATAATTCACGCAAAAGCCCGAAAATTGTTTTTATAAACTAGCAGACACAATGTATACTTGTTCAAAAAAACAGTATTTTTTTACGTTAATTACTATTATTAAAACTATTCTATTATTTCATTGCACTGTATATATTTTGCACTCTATTAATGTATTTTTTAAATCCCTAAATTGTAGACTGTTTCTCAGGGGGCAGCGGCATCTTTTCAATCACTATTCGGAGTATCACAAGTAGGAACAAGAGTGCTAGGAACAGCATCAGGAGGATCATCATCAGCAGGTTGAAAAGATTACTGCCTATTTTAGGAATTTATTTATTTATTAAATTTTAATCAAATTAATGAATTTGTAAAAATTTTGATCGTTTTTAAATAGTTTAGAAATCTCTAAATACGTAACAGTGACAAATGCTCTTAATAGTTACTAAGTTTCGTGATTCTTTAGCAGGATATTTTTAGTTTTTGAACGGTTTCATTTTTTATATCAATTACTGTGTTTTACAAATAAACTACAATGTGAAGTAAAAAACTAAAATTACGAAGCATTGCTACTTTTCCATCCACCATGCCTCTTCAGTTGTATTTAGTCACCTCAGTCGTTTACCAATAAAGTTGCAAAAGTTCGCCGAAAACAGTGCCCAGTATATAAATTATGGCCAGGTAATTTACAATATTGTGACTGGGAATTATGCCGATTTATTTATACCCACAACTTGATTCACACATCTACCTTTTATGAGACATAAAAAAAATATGGGGAATATAATTATTCTGACACTGTAGTCTTGAATGCAATTAATTTTTCACAAATTAATAATCATCAACTAAATGGTTTTCATTATTACTAATAACTGTTAAAACACAGCTTATACTTGTTGTTGAATCCGGAATTCGTACTATTAAAATAGAATCTTTATCGTCCATGTCACTGATCTGCATTTTCACCAAATAATTGCGCCTGCATGCACCAGCAATAACGATAATTAGGATTACCCATAAAAAAATATTACTTTATAGCTGCCCTAAAATTATAAACTATTGACATTGCCCTTATCCATTAATCCATATATCCAACAACAAAAACAATGAAAAATATTGGCCCGACCGATAATTGAACTAGCCACGTGGCAACCTGCGCTTCAGATCCCTAGGCCATAGCACTATTTGTATAACAAATGCACTCATATTGACCTTTTTTAACAGATATTCTTCATCGAGAGCTTCTTTTCGATATTTTTTTTTTATCTTCAGCGGTAAATGTTTTGGATTTTTTCGCTTTATATCCAACAGACTGTTTGTTGAGAAATGCGGTAAGTTTAGAATACTTATTGATTTCGATATTATTTTTAACATTCAAGCATGTACGTATCATCAAATATATATACCAAATAGTTGATGACTTAAAAGTCTTTGATTTTTCACCAAAATAAGCCGGTAACACGGTTTCTGAATACTTATTCACCTTCTTGGAATGGCACCAATTTACGAATGTGTTATATTGTAATTAATATTTCTTCCTTGATTTCTCCGGTAAGAGATTTAAAGTGACAACTTCTGCACTTTCTCAGGAGGTGTGTTTGATAGTTCACTGTTACTGTTTTCACTCACGAGCACAAATCCTGTTAAATAATGACATAATGACGCTAACTTTGTGTTGGGATTTGAAAGCGTCAATGGCTACTTTATTAAGCGGCTGTAGAAAAGGATAATTTATATTGATTTTAAAATTTTACAATTATTTTCGTGAAAAACGAATTTAAATTCAAATTTTTATTACTTTTTTAAAATGTGTTTCGTTATTTTCAATTTTAAAAATAAAAAGAAATGATACAAATGGGTTGCTGTAACAGTAACAATACAATTTATTAAAAAAAAAACAATAAAAAATGATTGTGCTTTAGATCACACGACTAAAGTAAAACTTCTTTAGCTCCCTCCATCTATATGTATTTATGTATATTTATTATGGGTTTTCATTGATAAATGGATTTTTTATTTTTATTCATTTTCATTATCGGATACATCAGTAATTGTATATTAAAAATAATAAATTATTAATTTATAAAATAGTTCAAAAACGAAATGAAATTACGAAAAAAAAAAGATTCGCCACCTGGTAGGGGTGGGCTTGAACCACCAACCTTTCGGTTAATAGCCGAACGCGTTAGCCAATCGCGCCACGGAGGCTTGAACACAATATCTCTCTCTCTCTCTCTTTCTCTTTCTATATTTACTAACTTATATCTCCCTTTTAAATTTCGTTCGCCTCGCCCGATCACCGATCACACTTTTCCTAACGCTCTCGTCACGCATTCACCAGCTTACTCCCCAAGTGAAGCGCGAGTAAAGAAGTTTGACTTCAATAATATTTCAGTGGCGGCATCTGTTTTTTACATATCGGAGTTGCAACAGAATCTTATTTACCTGAAATATTTTGTTTCACTGTTTAAGTATGTCTTGAAAGTATTTGGAGATTTGCTAGGAGTTTTTACTACTGAAACAGAATGACATCACAAGATTTGCCAATCTTTAATATACGTATAATTTACTAAATGTATTGTGTATAATCTATTTGGGGGTTAAGAACTAAAACTTTAAAGACACTTTAATTTAAAAAATAAACCCACAATGTGTACGATAGAAAATTTTTAAAACTAAATATTTCGAATGTACATTTGCATAATACACTGAATATCAAGAAATATATTATTTGATAACGTCATCTCTTTCTGGCGTAAAAACATTTTTGCTATTTAAATAATGATACAAATTTTTTGCTGCTGTTGGGTATGAATGTTCCTTGGTCGTAGGTTTTTTTTTAATTCAGGTGCCACATGTAAATGTGCTTTTTACTCTTGGGTAGGTGAACGTTTAATCATCGACTGTATTTTTTGTTAATTGTAAATAATGTAGCAGTTTTTAGTCGGTTATTTTAAGCTCCTATCCCAAGAGTTTAAAGTGAATCAGCAATTATCTTCATTGAAATTTAATTTTTCTTAAAAAATTATTGTAAAAGATGCATTTCTTTCTTTCTATAGAAATTGTTGTACTATTTGCTTTCTTTTTATAATTTGTACATCTGTCAAAATACTTGTGTATGTATTATCATAAATATAATGTTTTATACAATGTATATAGTATGTTATCTAAATAAAATTTTTTACCCGTATAAATTGCTATGTATTTTGAGTTTTTAATAATGCTAACAATAAAAGGTACGAGGTCCGGCATTAAAGACCTAGGACTCATTGCCTAATAGACACTCTGATGTAACCGCCGTGACTTGAAAGGGTTGTTAGATAATTCTTATGGGTTGTAAATCCAAGAAATACGTATCCACCGAGAGATTAAGTATGGACTGTATATTTAGAAGGGGGTGCAATTAGCTCAGATCGACAGAAACAATGTAACTGGCTTTAATAAAAAAGGGAATTACCAAAAGATAAATGCTCGTTGGTTCCGATGCAAGTAATAGGAATCTCTACAGTGAGTTTCCACGATCGACCGCTTCCGCTCTAAGTATGAACTTCTGCCCTTTTGTATGTAACATTAAGTCGATTGCAATGTCTCCCGTTTTAATATCTTTGCGAAAACAGAAATATAATTTAAAAGGCAAACACACTTATGTAATTGAACTACGGTTTAACAACTTAATTACGAAAATAGGACTGATACCCAAAGCGTACAGCAGTTCAACAACGTAGTTAGAAAGATGGGACTGATACCCACTTTCTAAAAAAAACAAAAACTGATAGCTACCGTAAAAAGAATGCTTAACTCGAAATCTTAATTCGTTTTGTACTGTTCATCGGGCGACCGAAATGTGTATTCTAAAAACATGTCTCATTATCAAATAAATTATAGTTTAAAAAAAACTTAAAAACACGCTTTTAGTGTTAATCAAACTAAAAAGTAAAAAATAATTCTTAAACAAAAAATAAAAAAACTGACAAAAAAATTTACTGTGAACAGTGACAATAATTTTTTCGTCAGTAATTTTATTCCTCTGTTAAGAATAATTTTTTACTTTTTAGTTTGATTAACTCTAAAAGTGTGTTTTTCAGTTTTTTTAAACTATTTTTCGCTTTTTATTTCGATTTGTTTTACTCACTAAAACAAACAACAGGGTGACCCTACTGTGGGTACCTGGGCACCAGGAGGTGAAGGGAAACGACACCCTTGCAAAACAGGGAGCCAAATCTGCGTTCACTGGACCAGAACCGGTTTTTGGAGTCACCACAAGTGCCGCCAAAACAATTATTTCGGACTGGCGGAGAGGAAAATACTCACGTACTGGTCCGATATAACTCACTCGAACGCGTTTCTACCTAAACCCTCGAGAAACACAACTAAGCAGATCCCAGAATGGAGCAGAAATGACCTGCGTATTCTAACGGGACTTCTTACAGGACACTTTCGTCTAAGATACCACCCCAGAAAGATAGGTCTGAACCAACAAACGGACTGTCGGTTTTGCTGCGTGGAAGACGAAACTGCTAAACATATACTATGTTCATGCCCCGGCCTGCGAAGAATAAGGTTCAACATATTTGGTTACACCAACCTAGAACCTATCGATTTCAAAACAAATCTCACCCTATACAACCATGAACTTCGTAAGAAGGGCTGGATTGTGCGGTGAACTGCAACCTCTAGTGGTGAGCCACAATAGACCTACTAAGGGTCGCGTGTGAGGGGCAACCACGCCCCACTCACATGATACCTAACCTAACCTAACCTACTCACTAAAAAAATTATGTCTTAAAGGGTTAAAGCACAAAAAGAATGCATCGGCCGGGAATCGATCCCGGGCCGCCCGCGTTACAGGCGAGCATTCTACATTCTACCACTGAACCACCGTTACGTGACGATTTTTACTAAATCGCGTTAAAAATTTAAATTTTTAATCCCTGTATTAATTGTTTATTAAATAATTATCAATATTTTTCGTATTTACATTAAATTTTGGACGGTTAAGTCTTATGATTAGAATAATTTTTTACTTTTTAGTTTGATTAACTCTAAAAGCGTGTTTTTTAGTTTTTTTAAACTATAATTTATTTTTCGCTTTTTGGTTCGATATTTTTTTAAATAGAATATCGTGAGGAAGGAAGCGATATTATTTATTCCGATGAAACCTACCTACCTGCATAAATCTCATTTCATGACGAATGTTGAATATTTGTTTATTTGTATACGCAATTAACACATTCTAATAATACTGATAATACACAAACCGATAATTTATAGAAATTATGGCAGAAGCATGACAATAGGGTTAATGCTGCGGAGATGAGTAGTCTGAGAAGTATAGCCAGAGTGACTCGTTTAAATAAAGTAAAGAGTTGTGGTATAAGAGATCGCTGTGGTGTAAAAGAAGATCTCATCTTTTTTTACACCACAGCGTTTTCTTATCTGGTTACAAAGATAGATACAGGAATGCTTAGATGGTTTGGACACGTAGAAAGGATGGATGAAGAAAGATTGACAGAACGAATTTATAAGTCGAGTTGAATGGACAAGTCGGTAGAGGTCAACCTCGGCAAACATATCTCGGTCAGATCAACATTGTTTTGAAGAAAGGCCAGGTCAAGAGTACCAACAACCGTCGAGCATGTATGAGAGCACTGATGAAAGTAAAGGCAGCAAAAGATGTGTGTAAGAACCGCAGCAAGTGGAAGGAAGTGGTCTCTGCCTACCCCTACGGGAAAAAGGCGTGACCATATGTACGTATGTATCTACCACTACAGCATGCTTATATTTTTGTTTACTCTTACCTATTTTATAGGTAAGTCATAACATTATCACGTCAAAGTGATAATATTTCTACAGGGCACTTTTTCACATTAACAACACTGCACTTTATTATTACATAGTTCAATCAAAAAAATTTTAAAACACTTTCTATTGTGAATAATTGTTAAAACACATCGACTCAAACAAAATTTACTTCGAAACATTAAACTAATTTTAAATGTCATTAGAGCACTGAATAAAACAAAAAACGTTGGGCTAGTCCATTCTGTGGAAAGGGGTATGAGACTTGAAAAATGATTACCGAATTAATATTTTACCAAACAGGTGAAACTAATAAAAAACGTGTTAAAAATATACCAGTCACACTTAAAACATTGTTAATATAATAAAACAAATTTTATTTAAAGAAACTTTAGTTTTATCATTGGCGTTTTTAAAAAATTAACATTATATTATAAAAGATTAAACTACTACTTTTATGCAACACAAAATACTAACTAATATTTGTAAATTACTAGTGGCACCATCTACTTGATAATAGGAAAACTACTTATTTTGGAAAGTAAAAAGCAGTCGCGGATTTTTCTTTCGTTAAAACATCGCTTAAAAAATAGATAGTTGATCAATGGCAATCTAATCGGTATTGGAGCCTTACGTGACTGCCATCTAGCGTTATAACTTGTCAAACATGGAAAATTGGATCTCGTACTGATGCGCACTCGTTAAAGAATGTGGAAATTGAGAGGAACTACATGAAATTGCAACAGGTTTCTTTTTTACACAAAACACGTCATAAAGTTTTCTTTTCTGCTATTTTAACTCCATTCCCAGACAACAACGCAAACGATTGTTTAATGTAAGAGCAGGGTTGGAGTTGCCCAATATATCTGTTGTCAACTTTTTATTGTGAATTTTCAGTCGAACAAAATTTGTCACTGTCAATTATTACCTAGGTCTGAATGCGGAATAGTTCGCTGCATTTGAATTTTCACTCTACACGGAACCTAAGAGGACATACTGGTAAAATATTTTAAAAATGATTAATTTCTCATCCCCTTCTAAGCTGGACAAAAATGGTAACCTTTTTTATTTCTTTTTCTTAAGCATAATTCCTACAGACTCTGCTTTTCGAAATAGGTTTGCCAAAATTTTAATAATTTCATATATATATATATATATACGGAGAGATTCGACAATATACATTGAAATATGTGTAAAGGCTGCTTATAATTGATTATTTATTTATTTTATTAATATACGGGATCACCCCCATTACAACAAATTGTGTATACATTTAATTAAAAATTAATCAATCAGATTATATACTAAATTAAGATAAAATCAAACAAATAAATCAGTAACATTAAAATAAAAATTTCACAACTTAAACTCTTTTTAACCGATTCTTGAACATAGCTAACGAACCACCAAATATGTATGCTTTTGTTATTAATTATTTTTAAAGTACGTTCAATAGGCAAATGCATACCATAATTTGTATGGTGAAAAGAAATATAGAATAAATTTGTTTGTCTTAAATTTCTGACGGGAACATTCAAACTGATACCTTGGAGAAGTTCGGGGCAAAATTAAACCATTTATTAGCTTCTATTAAAGTTCGTCAGTCGAAGACTCCTCTGGATCTCTGGATCCCTAAGTCCATCAATAAATAGCTGGACGGCCAGATGCTCCCTGAAGTCTTTCGGTGCCTGTGGGTTTGCTAACTGGATCAGCCTTCTCACATCTGCCTTGAACTCTTGCAGACTTTCGACAGATTTCTGCACCCGTGTTTTCATCTGCGACCGGTATAGCTGTTCACGATGTTGATGGCCATACCTTAACTCCAGTGCAGCTACTAGGTCTCCATATTTGCCTTGTTGGTCGGCAGTGATTGTCTGCAGCATTCCCAAAGCTTGTCTTTTTAATGCCACTATGAGTGCAGTAGCCTTCTCTTCATCGTTCCACTCATTGGACAAGGCTGCAGCTTCGAACTGTCTGCGATTAATAGACCAGGATGATTGTCCATCAAAAGTTGGTGTTTTCACTGAAATTCCCCATTTTTTTTTACCTGGACGAATAACCACGAGAATGGTCCAGTAATTTCTCGAAGTATCTATTGTCTTCTATGCTCGACTTTGCTAGACCGTCCGGTGGCCAAAATCCTCGGTTGTCGACAGGACCGGATTTGTAATACTAGGAATACAAATTATCGTTTATTAGGATTTAATGAAAGAGTTGTTCACGGTAGGGGTACTCAAATATTTTAAAATAAATTAATTTAAAAAAATGAATTGGTTTACTTGGTACCTGATAACATTTTTTCAAAATTGAAATTTGTATGCAGAAGGAAAAAAATAATAAACAAAGTATTAAATATATTTAAAAGTTAATAAAACAAAACAATTTAAAAAAACTTGAATATATCAAAAGTATGTAATTTAAAATTGCACTTTTGAGATCTTTAAGGGTTGCTCTTTTTGCCAGTGACAAATTAAAAAAAATAATGTTACCAAATATATTGTGTGAGTTGAGTAAACATATATTTATTATGTAAAATAATATTTAGTTATTGTTAGTTAAGAAGTGGTATGAAACAATTTCAGAGTAGAAATATTTATTGTCTCTCAAGCCTTACTTTCTTGAATATTAATATTTTATATCGTCACTGCCCAGCGAAGACCACGAGGATGTAAGAGCTTATCCTTCGCCAAGGAATTGGGATAAGGAATGTTAAAATCAGGAATGTTATTTAGAAATGTTGATAAGAAATGTTAGTTAAAACCGTTGTAGCTAGGTAAATAATTCTAAACCCAAAAAAAAAAGAATTAAAATATCTGCAAGAGAGAAAGAGAGAAAAAAATAAAAACCAAAAATGTTTTTTTTTGTAAACAAACCTGTTTTATTTGTTGTCTGAAAAATATAACTGACTTTCTACTTTTCTTCTTTTAGATGTATTGGTGTAATTTTTATTTTTATGTTTCCTTAGCATATCCTTAAATTCTTTAAAGATTTTATCTTCCAAATTAGTAAGATAATTTATAAATTAAAATTAACAAAATTGATACTTAACAGTCTAGTACCTAAATAATTAGATAAAAATATATAAAATCCAAATAACATACCTCAAGCTTTCTTTTTAAATTAATATAAATTTTTTTACTTTGACGGGTTTCTTCTAAAACCAGTTTTAAATTCTTCTGGTACTTATTCTGGCTGGTGGAAGTTTCATCAGCTAATAAAACATCTTTTTCATCCTCTTCAGAACTTGTTGTTGTTCCATTTAAAAGAACTGAAACAGATTCGCTTCTCTGCTCAAATAAGGCAACAGCGTGTATGTGTTTGCATATAAACATTTTCAATTTAAATTCTGCACACTCACATTTAAAGAAAGACACTCTTCAGATTTCAAAGTATACTATCATACATTAAATAATTAACATACATAATCTAAATACAAAGAGTCCTGCTACCAAATTATTTATAGTTTTTCAGCCACTCGGAATACATGGCACTACATAGAGGCCCGAGGTCAGTAGCAGACTGCTTCAAAACAGATCTACCAAGTTATTTATAACCTTACGGTCCCTCGGAATACAAAAGCCCGAGATAGATGGCTTTCTATAACAGAAACTTACAGTGATCTTTTTTAGCTCTTCGCCCCCAGTGTCGATAAAGCGTCGAATGTCACTATGTACCGATCGCAAACATAAGAAGCATTCCTTAATAAAACGTGCAAAAATAATCTCCAGGAACCTATTACTGACAACTCTATGTTTTTTCTCCAAATGTACTTATTTTTATTTTATTCCTATGATCAGTTTCAGTTAAATTTAAATAATCTTTCTACTGAGGCATTTGCAAAGAAAACTAAGTTTAATTCAGTCCACAGAGTCACAGTATTTAAAATAAGAAAATAAGATGTCTGTAGCCGTAACTTATTTAATAAGTGGTGGTGGCCTTATTTCAACAAAACATCACAACAGTAAATAATTGAAATGAGATAAAGATGGGAGAAAATACCCGAATTTTACCCGCAAAATTGAAATACACACAAAGTGGGAAAATACCCGAAATTCGGGTAATTACCCGGAGATAGGCAACACTGGAACATAACCACACTGACAAAGTCAAGATGGGCGTTAAAATAACAAACCCAATAAACTGAAGTCTTGAATCTCATATAAAGTAATAATTTGTGTAGAAAACAATCCTGTTTTTTGCACTGGTTCAAGGTCAAAATTCCGAATAAATATTTTCTTTCAGTGTCATCTATCGACGGTATCGACTCTGAAAATTTCATCACCACCTATTATCTGGTAGTTTTATTACAATGAGCTACGACTAACGGATATTATTCCGAAAAACAATGATCTACGACGTGACTGGGAGACCAGAGTACTAACGCCATCTACATGTCGTCTCCCATCGGATCCAATCGAAATCCCATAAGGTTGTCCTTATACAATGGTCAAAAGAACTGTTCGCATGCATAGTTCACGTACTAGTATTCCTAAAGAAATTTATGAATCCTGGCGAAACTAGTCAAAATTATCGGATATTTTTATCGAGTTACTGCATTGTCGTCGGTCTTTGACAAGTGTGCAAAGTTTAAATTAAATCTGATAGCTTAAAGTAGGTCTACCCTTTTTGCGACTATTTTCATTAAAAAAAAAGGACAAAATAAAAGCCAAAGAGTCAGTTACAAACAAAAATACAAAAAACATGCAAGCAAACAAACATACAGGTAAAACTAATATAAGCGTGTTAAACATATTTGTTATTTTTATTGAAATCAAAACATGGGCGTCGCACTGATTTATTCGTATAAATAAAGAGTGTGGAGCGAATAATAGTCATTTATAATTCTTTAAAAAACCAGTTTGAAAAAGACTTGTTTTGTTTAGCTAACTTTTAATGTTAAATTGTAGCAATAAAAAGTAAGAGACTGTACAAAAGTCGCATAGGCGAACTAAGTAGTCGCATACTGTGGCAAAATTAAGGAGCGACGTATCAGCATTTTTTTTGTATAATTTTTTGAGTACTTAAGCACTATTAAAGAAAAAACTCATTAAATTGAGCTAGGTACTGTATGACAGTTTATATGTAAAATGGTCAAAACAAACATTTGCCAAATTATATTTATCACTATACAAGTAATCTGAAAATGGATTTTCCAACATGTGTAGCTCTTAAAATTTTACTCACTTTACCGTTGTCTGTAGCTGCATAACACAACCGAGTTTATTTTTGGTGGGTACCAGCACACAAGGGTATTAATGATAACTAAAGGGCAGATGCACTCACCACGATGGGTTTTGCAGACAAGCTGCTAGGGCCTGAACTCGATGTGGGCTTAGGGTTAATAAAAAATACGAAAATTTAATTTGGAAATTGCTTGGTGTGGAATAGATGCTCCGTGATTAGATGTTACGAGCAACAAAATCTCAAATATTTATCTTGATATTTAGTGCTGCCCCAGGGGTGGTAAAAGAAAGTAAATATATTTTTCACGAAAAAAATTAAAATTTTATTTTAAAGTTAATTATTACGAACAGAACATTTAAACAGAAATCTAAAGTAAAATAAAACTTTATAAAGGTCCTGCAATCGTATAATTGATGGTAGTCAGCACTTGTATTGAACGAAGGCACTATGCTCCTTGATTCGATCTTCGCTCTTATGAAACCGTCTCTAATTGATAAACCACATACAGGTATCGATGCTTCTGTTACAGTTTTCACGTGTCTCTCAACGGCTTGAGTGTGACATAAAAAGCCATTAACAATAGGAAGCAGTTGATTCAGATCAATAGTTTTTTGTTGTATGCAATTTAAAATGTCATGATCTGTTAAAGCATTTGTCACTGGAGGTTCCTCAATGATAGCTCTCTTATTTTATATCGTGAGTCGTGTAACATTGATAACAAAATATTTTCGGGATGGCCAAAGAATCCATTTCGTTGGATAAATGGATAAATGGATACATTATATATTTAAGCTCTTGCGGCAGATACCGAGATAGAACTATTAAATTATGCAAATGTTTTGATCCACTCGTACAAGATGGTTTAATTTTCCTGGATTACGATTTGCTAGGCTAGTAAAACATTCTCTCAAATTATCGCTCTTCAAATATCTAAGAGATATTGCTGATCTCTACTTGTAACAAACGATAAGTCACATTCAATTTTTTTAAATCTTCGCATTTCTGTAAAGCTTTTCCAACAAGCCCAGCAAGAGCTCGTGGACCACTTGTTCCATCCAAACGGTCGAAGAGATGCCTCAGTGGAAGTTCGTTAGCGTGCAGAGGGCAAATAAACCATTGCAGTGGTGTTTTCATTTGCACTTCCAAAAGTCGTATTAGACCACCTTTTTGACCAGTATTCGTCACAGTACCGTTACAGCCAACTGCAATTATTTTTTGTAAATCTATTAAGTTCTCGGCAAAAAATGTTTAAAGCCAAAATTTTTTTTTGGCACTGTTTTTTTTAATCAAGTTGGGGCAATACTCGCTGTTAATATTTTTTCTCAAATTTTTCCAGAACATTATTATTGTCACAGAGCACCGACTTTACAGCCAGCAAATAAGATTAGCAAATATTGTTTTTTTTTAGTATACAACCATTCCACCCTAGTGGGCATAACGAAATCTGTCAGAAAAAAGGACAAGTCCTGGCAAACTTGGCAGCAAAAATAAAGCTGGCTAGAAACGAAGGGCCTGAAGCATAGCAAGTAAATGATGGGATGACCAAACCTTGCACTTCTTACTCAGGCCTTGGAGCTGATAGGAAAAAGCTCAGGCTGATAAAGAGGCTCGTTATGGGGCACTGTTGTCTGCATTACATGGGCATCTTTTTGGAGAGCCTATGCAGGTTACGTGGGGATGGAAAGAAAAAAGTATCCCAGGTTTTATTTGAATGTGACGCCCTTTCAAGGTGACGCATACAGTGTGGACATATTGCGACCCAGACGGGTTAGGTTAGGTTAGGTTAGGTTAGGTTTTATGTGAGTGGGGCGTGGTCGCCCCTCCACCGCGACCCTTAGCAGGTCTATTGTGGCTCACCCCTAGAGGCTACAGTTCACCGTACAATCCAGCCCTTCTTACGAAGTTCATGGTTGTATAGGGTGAGATTTTTTTAAAATCGGTAGGTTCTAGGTTAGTGTAACCAAATATGTTAAACCTTATTCTTCCCAGGCCGGGGCATGAACATAGTATATGTTCAGCAGTTTCGTCTTCCACGCAGCAGAACCGACAGTCCGTTTGTTGGTTCAGATCTATCTTTCTGAGGTGGTATCTCAGACGACAGTGTCCCGTAAGCAGTCCTGTTAGAATACGCAGGTCATTTCTGCTCCATTCTAGGATCTGCTTAGTTGTGTTTCTCGAGGGTTGTAACGGTAAAAACGCCTTCGAGTGGGTTAGCCCTGGTAAGTCGGACCAGTACGTGAGTATTTTCCTCTCCGCCCAGTCCGAAATAATTGTTTTGGCGGCACTTGTGGTGACTCCAAAAACCGGTTCTGGTCCAGTGAACGCAGATTCGGCCCCCTGTTTTGCAAGGGTGTCGGCTTTTTCGTTTCCTTCCACCCCCTGGTGCCCAGGTACCCACAGTAGGGTCACCCTGTTGTTCGCACCGAGGTACTCTAAGGATTCGATGCAATTCCATACAAGTTTAGAATTTATCTTGTTGGAGCTCAGTGCTTTTAAAGCGGCCTGGCTGTCTGATATTATATTTATATTTTTGTTTGCTAGAGGTCTGTTGGTCAACTCTCTTGCACACAATTCGATAGCGAATATTTCAGCCTGAAAGATTGTGGCATACCTGCCAAGACTGGTAGATATTTCAATCTTTGGTTTCCTGCTGAAAACACCGGCCCCAACTCCATCTGGGGTTTTTGAGCCGTCTGTGTACATTACGTATTCAGTCTCTGGGAAGAGGATTTGTCCCCTCATCCATTCGTCTCTCTCCGGAAAGAGGACTTTGAACGACTTTCCTACGTGTATTTTTGTAGCTAGCAAGTCAGGAACCATCCCGAGAATTTGGTGGTTTTTTATTTCACTCAGTATCCCGAAGTGATCTCCGAGTTGCTCTCCATTTATTTGCTTTTCCAAAGACAGGAATCTATAGGAAGCTATCCTGGCCTCCCTCTCTAAGAGAATATCTAGGGGAGGGAGATGTAGGAGGTGTTCCATCGCTGCCGTTGGTGTGCTGGACATAGCTCCAGTTATGGCCAGGCATGCCAGCCGCTGAAGGCCAGCAAGCTTTGCTCTAGCTGTCTGTTGTAACCCTTTGGTCCACCAGACTACTGAACCATACGTGACCATAGATATTATCATTGTTTGATAAATCCAGTAAATCTGTTTGGGGTTCATTCCCCAAGATTTGCCACATACTCTTCTGAGATTCCAGAGAGAAAACCTGGCTTTGTTTATTGTTTTTTCCAAGTGGGCGTTCCAGGTGAGTCGTTTATCCAGAACTACACCCAGGTATTTCACTTCCGTCGCAAATGGAATGCTCTCTCCGTATAGGACAGGCTGCCGAAGCTTATCTAGCTTTTTCCTTTTCGTAAAAGGAATAATTACAGTTTTTCGGGGGTTTACAGACATCTGTTCCCTCTCGCACCATCTGTATACTGTGTTAAGAGCTTCTTGAAGGACGTTTGAGATCGTCGCTTTAAATTTACCTCTAACTATTATAACCAGATCATCCGCATAGCATTGAAAATCTACTCCCTGCATGGAAAGCTCGCTCAGCAGAGAGTCGACTAGAAGTGACCACATTAGGGGGGAAAGTACCCCGCCTTGTGGACACCCCTTCGTCGCCCTGAACCTAACCGACTCTCCATGCAGTGATGATATTATATATCTGTTTTCAATCATGTTTTTGATCCAGTTACAGATTTTACTGTCTATCCCTCTATCCCTAATTGATGTATAGAGTGACTGTGGTAAGGCGTTATTAAACGCTCCTTCTATATCTAGAAAAGCTGCCAGCGCAATTTCCTTATGTTTAAGGGAATGGCCGATCTTTCCTACTAGATTGTTTAGAGCTAAATCCGTAGATTTGCCTGTTTGGTAGGCATATTGGTGGGGGTTTAAGGGATGTTCCCTAAGATTCCCCTCTCTAATATGTCTATCAATAATTCTTTCCAGAGTTTTCATTAAGAATGAGGTAAGGCTGATCGGCCGGAAGGATTTGGGTAGGGAATGATTCACCGTACCCGTTTTACGTATGTATACAACTCTCGCCGTTGACCAGCCCAGCGGAATATAACTCCACGCCAAACTTGCTCTGAATAGTTTAACCAAAAGAGGTAGTAAAATTTCGCTGCCCTTCTGAATGAGGGCAGGGAAAACACCATCCTCCCCTGGAGACTTAAATGGGGAGAAATAATTCACCGCCCATTGTACAGATGTTGGGGTGACCACTTTTGAAACCTTTCTCCAGTCCTCACCCAGACGGGTTAGAATCTTAATACGAGGCCTGTTACATTTGAGTGTAAAGCACTCTGATCAAGCAGAATAAAATAAATATATCTGTAGCTAGTACAAGCAGAAAAAAAATAAATCTCATACAAACTTAACCGAGTAGAATAATAAGCATACCCCTACGGAAAAAGGTCGTGACTATAGGTATATATGCATAAAAAAAATTAAAGATCTTACTATAATCCTACTATACAATTATAAAGATTTTGTTCAAAACGTTCACGCACATTCCGGAGAATTTCCGGAGTAATTCGACGACACTATTCAACGATTCTTTGACGCAAATCTTCCAAAGACGCTGTGTTTTATAGATTTTACTTTTCAGATGTCCTCACAAAAAAAATCGAAGGGCAATAAATATGGCGATCGTGAATGCCATTCAATGCTGCCTCTTCTCCCAATAATGACGAACAATCGCCGCATTATGCGGAGAAGCACCGTGGAAGATTTGCGTCAAAGAATCGTCAACGGGTGCCGTCGAATTACTCTAAAAATTCTTCGGAATGTGCGTGAACATTTTGAACAAAATCTTTATTATTGTTTGGAAGCGGGCGGTCATCAGTTTAAACATTCAATTAATTAAGTAGTAAGTAAGCAACTAAAATAATTGGAATTTTATTATGTAATATTTATCAAAGTATTGGGAGGAAATGTAAAATTTAAAGACTATTGTAAAGAGAAATGTCAGAGCTTTTAAAAGACATCTTATTTGACCCCCAATGCCATTTAAAAATTTTGGGGCAATTCTTAACCTCGTTTGTTCTAACAAGATCTAACTGGTATTTTACTCAGTTATTTAGAAGTAACTGAGACTATTACTTAAAGCTTGTAAAGCGGGTTGCATAAGCTTGGTTTTACTTAAATAATATAAATTTTTATTTGTTGTTTAATGACTTAAAAGTTCAATAAACTACAATCTTTAGTAAGATATTTGTTTATTATTAATTTTTCAAACTGTTTGTCAATTTTAAAAATTTCTTGTTTAAAGTACAAAAAGTCACGGCTCTTACACACGTCTTTTGCTTCTTCCACTTTCATAAGCGCTATCATACATGCTCATTGGTTGTTGGTACTCTTGGCCTTTCTTTAAAACAATCTCACATGTTACAGCCACCTTAATATTCTGTTTCTTTCATCTCTTTTTCATCCATCCTTTCTACGTGTCCAAATAATTTAAGCATTTCTTTTTCTATCTTTGTAACCACATTTTTTCATGCTACAGCGTTCCCTTATCTCACTATCCTTCAATTTATTATCAGAGCCACTCCGGATGGGCTTTTTAAACTACTCATCTCCGCAACATTGACCTTACTTTCATGCTTCTTCTGCAAAACCAAACATTTACTGCCTTACCTAAGTTTAGGGAACATTATTCCTTTACGCACAGCCAGTCGGAGAATATATTTAAAGGGGCAACACAATCTGGTGAAGGAATAAAGATTGGAGGCGAAACCATTAGTAACATTCGATACGCAGATGTTACTGTGCTCCTAGCTGAATCATTGAAAAAATTACATTGTATATTAGACAAGATAAACAAAGAAAGTAATAGATGGGGACTAAAAATCAATGTTAAAAAAAACTAAATTTATGGTTGTTAGCAAAATAAATGTTGGCCCGGAAAGAATAATACTTGATGGCGAGAATATAGAAAGAGTTCAGCACTATAAATAACTTGAAAGCTGGATCAATCATTCGATGGATCCAGACGAATCAAGGCTAGAATAGAAATAGCTAGAAGAGCATTTTTGAATATCAAGCTGCTACTCTGTACCAAGCAACTTACCATTCATCTGCGGAAAAGGTTTACCAAGTGTTATGTATGGTCTATTCTGTTGTACTCTTGCGAAACATGGACGCTCCACCAAAAAATTATTGACCGCATTGGTGCATTCGAGATGTGGCTGTACAGACGGATGCTCAAAATTCCGTGGACAAGCCGAACTGCCAAAGAATGTACTCATCAGAATAGGGCACGATAGAGAGCTCTTAACTACCATCAAGCGCCGCAAACTGGAATACTTGGGACATGTGATGCGTGGACCACGTTATAGTCTGCTTCGGCTTATTCTAAATGGCAAGATCAAGGGAAAAAATGGATAGGCCACAAAAAGCTATCCTGGCTTTGAAATCTCCGACAATGGACAGGTTTAACTGCTGAGGAACTTCTCCACGCAGCTCAAGATAGAGATAGATACAAAGAAGTAGTCAATATGGAAGTCGTCAACGCTTGAGAAAGCAAGACACTGTAAGAAGAAGAAGTTGTGCCTTTTTTGAAACATTCTGGATGCTTATAAAGTTATGCAGGGCCCGATTAATTTGTTTTTTGTCAATACCCTTCGCTTCATGTCATACTTTCCGTCTCTCGTAAACTTTAAACCCACAAACTCATTTACTTGTTTTACTTTCTTGTTCCAAGCAGTGGAATCCTCGTAAAGTGATTTCAGTGCTCGTATCAAACTACCGCTCACCCCATACATAGACAATGTCGACCACAATTCACTCCTCACCACATATGTCATAGGCCTTTTCCAAGTCTATAAAAGCGCAATAGACCTTTTGACTTCTAGCCAAGAGTTTTTCGACTATACCATGTATTGAAAAGGCGTGATCCATACATCTTCTTCCTTTTCCTAATCCTGCTTGCACATCCCATATTATCTCTCAGTTTCATTCGTTACTCTTTTAATCAATATCTTTGCATACAGTTTGCCGACTATGCTGAGTAAACTAATACCTCGGTAGTTCTTCAGTCCTGCTGCGAACCTTTTCCCTTGTAAAGCGGCACGATAACGGCCTTGCACCAGTCGTCTGGTATGCTACTACTCCTCCAATAAAGGTTAAAAAGGCGGTACAGCAGACTAATTACCACGCTTTGTCCAGCCATCAGCATTTTAACTGTTATCCTGTCGTACCCAGCAGCCTTACCCAATTTCATACTGTTCAACGCTTCCACAATTTCTATCCTACTAATTTTATTATCATTGCAACTTTCACTCATGTCTTCAAATGGGACCTGTACTTGTGTAATATTTAATTAATAATTTAGAATTTTCGTCGAAAAATTAGGACAAAATCAACTCTTTTTCAAAAAAACAACGTTTTGTTTAAAGGGTAGCTAAATTATTGGAGGATATAAATTACCATTGCCTACGTTAAAAGTTTGCAGAAATTTTGTAGGTTTTTTCACGTTTTTATTGCAGAATATTTAATCTTGATTTTCCAAATTTTTCCGTTTAAAAACTTTTGTAATTTCAGTGAAATTTTTCAAATTTTATATTTTATTTCTACTGACCTAATAATATAAAACTACTTTTTTTTGTCAATTTGCTTAGGACAACTCAGCCTTTGTAAGCTCTTCATGTTTGTTTATTTAAAAAAATGTGGACTACCTTTTATAATCTCTTAACAAACCAAATAATTGTTTTAAAAAATGGACCATTATTTTTCAAAATAATAGAAAACAAATTAATTACGTCATAGCCAATACGCAGATAAATAAAAAAAATTTGGTAAAACCGAATTATTTCTGCAATGAGTAATATGTTTATTGAGGTATACTGTTATGAAACGTGCAAAAAAGGGTGTTTTATATAATGTGTACATAGTGATTTGTTTAAATTTATTAAAAGTTTATTGTGACTTGTGGTTTTCTTAAATCATTTATAATTTATCACGGAAAAGCTATTTACAAAGAGAATCCCTGCATAACAAATAAAAAACTATTTTTAAACGTTGAGTAGTGCAAGGAAGTTATTTTTATGAGATGCATTTGAATAAATTTAAAATGTGCATTAGAAAAACCACTTAAGATTATAATTCTTGAGAATTGTTAATATCTTTTGGAAGACTAGAACCTTCTGCGGAACTTTGACTTCTTTAAAGTTTCTTATCATGATTTTTTCTGAAAAGATGTTGTCCATTATCAACCTTCCTTTTTGGGAGGTTTGTAGAATCTTTATTCCAGTTATTTATGCCTATTTTTTGTCTAGTGTTCCGATTTGACGAGCCTAAAAATTGTTATCCTCATAACAATTAAAAATGTATTACACAAAGATAAAATAATTTTATTACAACAAAAATTAATTGACCCAACACAACTGTTGCAAACTTTAAAATGATTTTTTTATAGTTAAAAAGCATAGGCATTATTTTTTAATTAAAAAACAAAAAACACATTCTGTTACGACTAACTGGTCTTTAGTGTCAATATATTTTTATTCATTTAATTAAAATGTTTTTTAAAATGATGTGCAAGGGCAAACTAGTACTAGAATTCCACAGGAAACTGTTAGAACTAAAGGAACATGGTAAGATTTGCTTCATGTGGGTTCCGAGACACAAGGGCAACGAGGATATTGAGAGGCTAGCAAGTGGATTACAACATAATAGGTACGGAATCAACCTACAATTTTTTTACAGTACTAATAAGGAGCAAAATAGAAGCTGGTTTCGGTACAATCACCGCAAATACTGGACAGAGAACCCAGGTATTCGACATCTCTTATCTGGGGGGTCATCAAGGAAAATGGCAAAATAATTATTGAAGCTTGTGCAATAGGGATCCTTATTGGACACAGCTTCATGAATGGGGCTTGCAAAAAACCTGCTTTGTAGGTTGAACAGGTTACAAGACTCTTCTTTACTGGCTATACTATTACAAAAAACTCTTAGTTCGCAAAGCACTTCGGTGAAACAGAATTGGAAGCCATAATGCTTAGTAACTACAACAGCATTGTCGATATCCTAAAATTTTTGTAAGGTACAGAACTGCTGCTTTAAAAGCTCATTTATTTAAGAGTGACACAATGAGCCTTGTTGGCCGTAGTACATATAACAACCCCTAAAAAAACTGGGCTAGAATCAAGAAGAAGCAAATATAAATCTGTAAATATCAGTTAAAAAAATTAACACCTGGACTAACAATAAGCTATGAAATATCAATTTGAATGAGGCTAAACCTATTAATGTTAATTTCACAAAAAAAAGGAACCAACATATCCTTGTTAGCATAAACAATAACCAGTTAGCACATGTTAATGCAGCAGAATATGTGTGTATAACACTAACTTCGCTAAAGAGCTTGGGTCAAAAAAAAAAGAAAAGACCTTAACTTAGGAACAATGTATTGGCTGCTTGGACAAAAAAGGACTTAAAAAAAAAGTATAAAGGAGCATTGTCAATGCACCCTGGTAATGCATGAACGGTGATCTCCATATGGATATAAAATGGACACCGTCAGGTCATTAGTAAATACACCAAGAGATATGAAAAGCGACTTCTTCATCACGTCTATTGAAGCTATTAAGCTCCTAGATAGTATGAGTTGGACAAAAAGACTCAAGAGTTGAAAACATTTTGAGTGTTATTGTGTTGGTTTGGAAGCAGATGATAGTTTTAAAGTACACGTAATGTAGTTAAGTTATTGGATATAATCTTAGAAATATTCGTAAGGAAGTACTTAGCCTTAATGTTTTGCAGAACTAGTTGTTTAGGATTTTAGTTTAAGTAAATAAATATGGGATGTGCAAGCAGGATTAGGAAGAGGAAGGAGATGGATGGATTAGGTCTTTTCATTACGAGGTATAGTTAAAAAATTCTTGGCTAGAAGTCAGAAGGTCTATTGCGCTTTTATAGACTTGGTAAAGGCCTATGACAGAGTGGTAAGGAGTGAATTGTGGTCGACATTTTCTATGGATGGAGTGAGCGGTAGTTTAATACGAGCACTGAAATCATTTTATGGGGATTCCTCTGCTTGTGTCAGGATAAACGGAGCTTGCACAGACTGGTTTAACATCGAAAAAGGTATAAGAAAGGGATGTGAGGCTTCGCCATAGCTGTTTAACTTATACATAGATGATTGTTTAAAAGATTTGAAAGAGAGTGCGTATGGATTGAAAATAAATAATTTGATTGTCAAATGCCTTCTTTACGCCGATGATCAAGTCATATTAGCGGCATCTGAAGAGGAGTTGCAGGCGATGGTAAATATTATATATGATGCACTGAAAATTAAAGGGATGCAAATAAATGTAAGCAAAACAAAAGTAATGGTTTTGAAAGAGAAGAAAGCATGACAAACTTTGAAGTTTCGATTGAGGGAGAAAGAGTGGAACAAGTAAATGAATTTGTGTACTTGGGTTCAAAGTTTACGAGAGATGGAAAGTATGACAGTGACATTGAGCAAAGGATGTTGGCAGGAAAACAGATGAATGGGGCACTACATAACTTTATGAACAGTCAGAAAGTGTCAAAAAAAGGCACGTCTGGCCGTGCATAGATGTGTGTTGGTTCCTACACTTATGTATGGTAGTAAATGTTGGGTTCGGCAGAAGAAGCATGTAAATAGGATTAATTCTGCGGAGATGAGTAGTTTGAGAAGTATAGCCGGAGTGACTCGGTTGAACAAAGTAAAAAATAGTGAGATAAGAGAACGCTGTAGTGTAAAAGAAGATGTGGTAACAAAGATAGATAAAGGAATGCTTAGAAGGTTTGGACACGTAGAAAGGATGGATAAAGGAAGATCAACGAAACAAATTTATAAGGCGAGTGTGAATGGACAAGTCGATACAGATCGACTTCGGCGAACATATCTCGATCAGATCAACATTGTTTTAAAGAAAGGCAAGGACAAGAGTACCAACAACTGACGAGCATGTATGAGAGCACTGATGAAAGTAGAGGAAGCAAAAGATGTGTGTAAGAACCGTAGCAAGTGGAAGAAAGTGGTAACTGCCCACCCCTACGGGAAAAAGTGTTGACTATATGTATGTAAATAAGTAAGTAAAAATAAAGGGATTTAAAAACATTAACTTTAAGTATAAGAAAAAGCCTTTGACTATCTAAAGAAGAACGAAATTATAAAAGCCGTTAAAAAACAAGGATTTAGTAAAAAACTAAAAAACTTAATAAAGATGATAATGAGACAATAAAAAGTTAGTATCCTGACTCAAAAAGTAGAAAGGAAAGAATTCGAAATAAAGAAAGGTTTAAGACCAGGAGACTTACTGTCAGCTACACTGTTCAATCTGGCTCAAAAATTCGTTTTAAGAAAGATACAAGAGGAAAATCTGAGAACAACAAGAAGTCAATTAATCGCATATGCAGATGACATAGTATTAACGATAAAAAAAGAAAAATCATGTAAAAAATGTCAAAGGAAATTAAAGAAAAAGGAATGAAGATGGGACTTAAAATTATTAAGAAGAAAACTAAAATAATAAGATTTGGAAAAACAGGACAAAGTGGACAATAAAAATAGGAAATAAAAAATTTGAAGAAGTACAAACATTGATATACCTGGGCGTAATGATAAACAATATAGGGGAAAGAAAAACGGAGATCGAAGAAAAAATATTGGCAACAAACCGAGCTTACCAAGCAAATAAAAACTGTTAAAAAGCAAACTATTGACCAAACAAACAAAGATAAAAGTATACAAAACAATAATACGTACCATAAAAATGTATGTAGATATCTAATAACAATAATTCTAGATCCAGTGAAGCTCGGTGAACAGGAATATAGAAGAAAACCGAATCAAGAAATATTAGAAGAATTTAATGAAGAAGACGTACTAAAGAAAATTAAAACTTAAAGAATCAAGTGGTTGGAAAATATATGGAGTCAAAACCAGAAGCAGTAACAAAGGCTATGCTACAATGACAGCCAAGAGGAAAAATACGACGTGGAAGACCCACATCGAAACGGTTGGCAGAGGTAGAAGAGGCCTTAAGCAAGGCAGGAGTTACAAGAGGGAACAAAAAAACAGGAGACCAAAAGAAATGGCGTCCAATCAGCGAACAAGTAAAACGATGAACTGAGGATGGGGGCTGATCCACCCTGTTAAATTGATTTAGACAGCGAAGCGGCGCAACCTCCCAAGAAGTGTAAAGCCATATATAACTTTAAGTATAAGTTGTGAAATCAAGGTAGTTCTTAGACTCTTTCTTTTTTTCGAAAACCCAACGTTGATCAATTAAGTATTTTAACAACAATGTTCTTTAAATTTTAATTTTCTTGTTAACAATTTGGTGAGAAAACAAATAATCTAAAAATGTTGCCAAAATATTCGGATGATACGTTTTTACTCTTAGGTCATAAGGATCGCAATATTTTTCGGAAGTTTTTGCATACATTTGCCGCTTTTTCGACCTACTCTTAACAAATAGCTTCGATAACAAGAGATTCCTCAGCAAAGAAAATTAAAATAAAATAAACTTTTCCTTATTTGAATTAATAAACGGTTCAATGTTTAATTAATACAAATCGATTTTCAGTTAAAATTTAAATTTGGTTAATAACTTCCGACAGATCCATAATTGTGTTTTTAAGGTTATTTTTGATCGCGTGATCAAACAGGCGGAACAGAAGTTTGTTCGGGACCGAAATTAGCGTTATAGATATTTTTTAATGTTTTTAATTGATCGCGTAATTACAGCAATTAAAATCTTATAGTATTTTACAAGTGGAATGGTTGCTAATTTCACTGTCGACTTGTGAAGTAGAACATAAAGTGTAAATTAATTGAGGTGGCTCTGCATAAAGTGACTTTAATGGATATTTCGATAATAAATCATCTTGTTTGTTTATTACATGCTACTAATTATAATAATAATCAACGAATTTTTGTTACCGATCATACATACTTTTTTGGTAAAAATTATAGAAGCACAACAAAAATGAAGACATATTTTTAACATTCAGAAGAGAAATTAGGTAATTACATATTTTAAAAATGCAGCAATAAAAACATTGTTGTATCAGCAAAAAAAATTATAATTTTTTGCTTCGCTAAATTGTGTTCATAATGGAACAACATCGAGAAGTTTGGTGAATCCCGTGCAATAGCCTTGGATATATCTAAAGCCTTTGACCGCGTTTGGAACCAGGCATTGTTAAGTAAATTATCTGCCTACGGTCTCTCAACCAAACTGCGCCAATGGCTCTTGAGCTTCATGCAAGATCGCTCCTTACATGTGGCAGTTGATGGTATTTCTTCTGATGCGTTTAAAACCAATGCCGGGGTCCCCCAGGGTTCCATCCTGTCCCTCACCTTATTTCTTTTACACATCAACGACCTCTTAAAAACCACCACGAACCCCATTTGCAGTTTCGCAGACGATAGCACACTTGTCTTAACTTTCACATCCTATTGATCACTTTCGGTGAATGATACAAATAGACTCAGACTGGAACAGGTTGATTCCATCAATAGAGATCTTAAAGCAATCGTCGAGTGGGGAACCAACAATCTTGTTCAGTTCAACGCCCAAAAAACACAAAACGCCACGTTTTCCAAGAAAGTGAATTCCTCAAATCATCCCATTACAATGTCCGGAAATACACTTGAACCAAGTCCCTCGATCCCAATTTTGGGAGTCACGGTGTCCAATAAAATGTCTTGGCATGACCATGTTGCAAACATCGCAAAGTCGGCAAACCAGAGGCTACGTTTTCTGTGGAAAGCCAGAAAGTTTTTTACTCCTGATCAACTGTTGACGACGTACAAGGCTCAAATCCGATCTCTACTGGAGTATTGCTCGCACATCTGGGGTTCAGCACCAAGGCATTCTCTTCATCTTCTAGATTCCATTCAGAAAAAAACCATTCGCTCGATAAACAGCTCAACTCTCACAGATACCCTTCACCCTCTAGAACATAGAAGAAGAGTTGCAGACCAGTCATTACTCTACAGATATTTCCATAGCAGATGCTCCAGAGAAATAAAAACTCTTGTACCACCATTGGCCACATTCGGCCGAAGAACTCGGCACGCTGATCAGTCTCACCCATTTACTTTCAAGATTGACACTACAAGGACCAATCTTTATCAAGAATCCTTCTTTTACAGGGCTGCTACGGAATAAAATAAGCTTTTTTTTTCTTTCTATAATTCCTTCCCCTTCTAATAGTCGTAGTGCGGGCCGTCCGCGGCCCACACGATAGGTCTATCCTTTTTGCGACTATTTTCATTAAAAACAAAAAAAAACATTGTTTCTTTATTATTAATTAACACCAGCTGGTGTATAGGGTGTTTGGGTTCACTGACTCTAAATCATTGATTTTTAAATGGAAAGCTGATTTCCATAGCTTCCTGAACCCAAATGGGAGCAGCATTTTGAAGTGATGGGCCAAGAACAGAGGTGACTCCAAGACTCGGCCACACCGCTACTATATTTCAAGCAGAGATATATGCGATTTGGGCGTGTACAAGGCACAAAATTAACCTAAGGTAGAGGAACAAATACATATGCATCTATCGCTCATGTCAATAGTCACCACCTCTAAAATGGTACATGTCTGCATTAAGCTTTTGCAACAGCTGACGACATTTAATTACGTCAAACTGATTTGGGTTTCTGGGCACTGCGGTATCCAGGCAATGATAGGGCAGTTAGTCTCGTGGAGTCATAAGTACACTCCCAGTCTGCTCAACTCCCATATCTAACGGTTTCATTAAAGGTCTTCTTCTTATAATTCCTATACGTTTTAGATGTTGGCTATCTTAATCTTAATTTTGTTTATTGCAGCCCGGAGCAACACAGTTGTACTCGTACCAAACCAAGTTATAAGGTTTTTTAACCATGAGATTTGTCTTTTACCCACACTTCGTTTCCCTAGTACTTGCAAGATAGTTTGCAATAAGTGAAATTTGTTTTCATTTTTCATTACGCGTTCCAAATATTGGAGCTTTCGTTTCTTCACAGTATAACTCACTTCTTTTTCCTTGCCAATTCTGCTGAGAACCTCCATATTTGTTATGTGGTCTGTTCATGGTATTTTCAATATTCTACAATACATTCATAACTCAAATGTTTCCAATTTTTTCGTTGTGGCTTCAGTAAGTGTCCATGCTTCTACCCCGTAAAACAGGACAGAGAACACGTAACAGCGTGTGCAATGTTATGTAATGACCTGTGAACAGATGTCTCATCTTGTTAAATGCAGTCCTGGCCTTATCAATTTTGCTTCGCATTTCCTGCGAATGATCCCATTGCTCGTTCACCAGAGTTCCTAGATAAGTAATACTGCTCACTCGTTCTATCGGCTTTTGGTTGATTATAAGCTGACAGTAATTAATGCTGTCTTTGCTTATAATCATTAGTTTTGTCTTTTTAATATTAACGTCCAGGGTCTAATGGACAGAAAATCTGAAGACAGATTAATAGAAAGGTGGCTTAAAACAAACGGGATCCGACACACCAAAGCCCTTTTTAAAGAACAAGGTAGCAAGCTAATCAGTCTCGAGAAAAAGCAGTTAAGACCGATCATCGTGCTGATAACTGGTCACTGGTTCACCGAATGACATCTTAAGAACATGGGCATCACGTATGACGCCATATGTCCAAGATGCATGGTGGAAGAAGATGCTCCACTCCATGTGTTGGTTAACTGTGAGTTGCTCAGGGCAATACGCAAGGACATCCTCGGGCTAGACCAGGCATTAACACCTACATCAAGGAGGTGGGACCAGGTAGGCAGATTCGCTTTGCGCATGAGGTTGGTTTCCTAAACCCATTCTTTTCAAAATGAATTGTCCTTCGTAGGACCCGGGCACAATGGCTCAACATCAAATTTAATTTAATTGTTTGTTTGTTTGTTTGAACCATTGCAAGTGGAAAGAAGTTGTCTTTGCCTACCACTAAAGAAAAAAGGCGTGACTATATGTATGTAGGAATATTTTATAATACAGTTGTGACTTAAACTGGTGAAGTGAACAGCACAGTTTTTTATTGTATATTTTTCTATTATGTCTGAATTGTTTACAACAAATTATAATTGTCATTAACAATATTCTGTTTCTGTCAACCGTATTCTTTCAACTTTTTCTATCATTTCATAAGCGGGAGCTATTTTCAATTGTTTATATCAATTAAATTTTCTTTTTAATTATTATGATCAATAATCATTTGTTAGTAACAATATTCAATTGTTATAAACAATGCTTGATTATAACTAAAAATTATTTTTTCTTTAGTGATATTCTCTCAATACTGACACAAGTTTAAAATGCTTCAATTCCTACTTTTGTTTTCTAAAAGTCTTTTCTCTCTTTTTATGAAATATAGTCATCATATTTTTTATACAAATACTCCTAACATGCAATAGTCATATTACTTAAAAGATCTTAAAATTCTGTATTAAAAATAGTATAATTTATAAATTGCAAAATTCAGGAAGTTTACCATTTTTTTCAGTTTTTTGATTCTCCATAAAAAACAGCTTGACCGATTTTGCTGAAAATCTAATCAGTTTTAAATTGCGTGATTATGCGTCAAATGCAATTGAACCAACGTCGATATCATTTTTAGTTCTTGATATAATCGAAACTAAAAATAATTTCAAAAGTTTACAATTTTTTTCAGCTTTTTGATACCCCATAAAAAACCCCACATGAGATTTTGATTTAAATGTAATCAGTTCTAAGTAGCGCAATTATGCGTCGAATGCAATTGGTCTCACGTCGATATCATTTTTTGTTCTTGATATAATCGAGACTAAAAATAATTTCAAAAGTTTACAATTTTTTTCAGTTTTTTGATTCCCCATAAAAAACCCCACATGAGATTTTGATTTCAATGTAATCAGTTTTAAATAGCGCAATTATGCGTCGAATGCAATCGGTCTCACGTCGATATCATTTTTTGTTCTTGATATAATCGAGACTAAAAATAATTTCAAAAGTTTACAACTTTTTTCAGTTTTTTGATTCCCCATAAAAAACCCCACATGAGATTTTAATTTAAATGTAATCAGTTCTAAGTAGCGCAATTATGCGTCGAATGCAATTGGTCTCACGTCGATATCATTTTCTGTTCTTGATATAATCGAGACTAAAAATAATTTCAAAAGTTTACAATTTTTTTTTGTTTTTTGATTCCCCATAAAAAACCCCACATGAGATTTTGATTTAAATGTAATCAGTTCAAAGTAGCGCAATTATGCGTCAAATGCAATTGGTCTCACGTCAATATCATTTTTTGTTCTCGAGATAATCGAAACGAAAAATAATTCTAAAAGTTTACAATTTTTTTTAGTTTTTTTATTTTCCATAAAAAACAGTTTGACCGGTTTTGCTAAAAATATAATCAGTTTTAAGTTGCGTAATTATGCGTCGAATGCAATTAAACCAACGTCGATATCATTTTTTGTTCTTGAGATAATCGAGACTAAAAATAATTTCAAAAGTTTACAATTTTTTTCAGTTTTTTAAATTTCCCATAAAAAACAGCAAGAGAGATTTTGATTAAAATGTAATTAGTTCTAAGTAGCGCAATTATGCGTCGAATGCAATTGGTCTCACATCGATATCATTTTTTTTTTTTGAGATAATCGGAACGAAAAATAATTCTAAAAGTTTACCATTTTTTTTAGTTTTTTTATTCTCCATAAAAAACATTTTGACTGGTTTTACTAAAAATAAAATCAGTTTTAAATTGCGTAATTATGCGTCGAATGCAATTGGACCAACGTCGATATCATTTTTTGTTCTTGGGATAATCGAGACTAAAAATAATTTCAAAAGTTTACAATTTTTTTCAGTTTTTTAAATTCCCCATAAAAAACAGCAGAAGAGATTTTGATTAAAATGTAATCAGTTCTAAGTAGCGCAATTATGCGTCGAATGCAGTTGGTCTCACGTCGATGTCATTTTTTGTTCTCGAGATAATCGGAACGAAAAATAATTCTAAAAGTTTACAATTTTTTTTAGTTTTTTTATTTTCCATAAAAAACAGTTTGACCGGTTTTGCTAAAAATATAATCAGTTTTAAGTTGCGTAATTATGCGTCGAATGCAATTAAACCAACGTCGATATCATTTTTTGTTCTCGAGATAATCAAGACTAAAAATAATTTCAAAAGTTTACAATTTTTTAAAATCCCCATAAAAAACAGCAAAAGAGATTTTGATTAAAATGTAATCAGTTCTAAGTAGCGCAATTATGCGTCGAATGCAATTGGTCTTACGTCGATATCATTTTTTGTTCTCGAGATAATCGAGACTAAAAATAATTTCAAAAGTTTACAATTTTTTTCAGTTTTTTGATTCCCCATAAAAAACCCCACATGAGATTTTGATTAAAATGTAATCAGTTCTAAGTAGAGCAATTATGCGTCGAATGCAATTGGTCTCACGTCGACATCATTTTTTTTTCTTGAGATAATCGGAACGAAAAATAATTCTAAAAGTTTACCATTTTTTTTAGTTTTTTTAATCTCCATAAAAAACAGTTTTACCGGTTTTACTAAAAATATAATCAGTTTTAAATTGCGTAATTATGCGTCGAATGCAATTGGACCAACGTCGATATCATTTTTTGTTCTCGAGATAATCGAGACCAAAAATAATTTCAAAAGTTTACAATTTTTTTCAGTTTTTTAAATTCCCCATAAAAAACAGCAAGAGAGATTTTGATTAAAATGTAATCAGTTCTAAGTAGCGCAATTATGCGTCGAATGCAATTGGTCTCACGTCGATATCATTTTTTTTTCTTGAGATAACCGGAACGAAAAATAATTCTAAAAGTTTACCATTTTTTTTAGTTTTTTTATTCTCCATAAAAAACAATTTGACTGGTTTTACTAAAAATATAATCAGTTTTAAATTGCGTAATTATGCGTCGAATGCAATTGGACCAACGTCGATATCATTTTTTGTTCTTGAGATAATCGAGACTAAAAATAATTTCAAAAGTTTACAATTTTTTTCAGTTTTTTAAATTTCCCATAAAAAACAGCAAGAGAGATTTTGATTAAAATGTAATTAGTTTTAAGTAGCGCAATTATGCGTCGAATGCAATTGGTCTCACGTCGATATCATTTTTTTTTCTTGAGATAATCGGAACGAAAAATAATTCTAAAAGTTTACCATTTTTTTTAGTTTTTTTATTCTCCATAAAAAACAGTTTGACTGGTTTTACTAAAAATATAATCAGTTTTAAATTGCGTAATTATGCGTCGAATGCAATTGGACCAACGTCGATATCATTTTTTGTTCTTGAGATAATCGAGACTAAAAATAATTTCAAAAGTTTACAATTTTTTTCAGTTTTTTAAATTTCCCATAAAAAACAGCAAGAGAGATTTTGATTAAAATGTAATTAGTTCTAAGTAGCGCAATTATGCGTCGAATGCAATTGGTCTCACATCGATATCATTTTTTTTTTTGAGATAATCTGAACGAAAAATAATTCTAAAAGTTTACCATTTTTTTTAGTTTTTTTATTCTCCATAAAAAACATTTTGACTGGTTTTACTAAAAATAAAATCAGTTTTAAATTGCGTAATTATGCGTCGAATGCAATTGGACCAACGTCGATATCATTTTTTGTTCTTGAGATAATCGAGACTAAAAATAATTTCAAAAGTTTACAATTTTTTTCAGTTTTTTAAATTTCCCATAAAAAACAGCAAGATAGATTTTGATTAAAATGTAATTAGTTCTAAGTAGCGCAATTATGCGTCGAATGCAATTGGTCTCACATCGATATCATTTTCTTTTTTTGAGATAATCGGAACGAAAAATAATTCTAAAAGTTTACCATTTTTTTTAGTTTTTTTATTCTCCATAAAAAACAGTTTTACCGGATTTACTAAAAATATAATCAGTTTTAAATTGCGTAATTATGCGTCGAATGCAATTGGACCAACGTCGATATCATTTTTTGTTCTCGAGATAATCGAGACCAAAAATAATTTCAAAGGTTTACAATTTTTTTCAGTTTTTTAAATTCCCCATAAAAAACAGCAAGAGAGATTTTGATTAAAATGTAATCAGTTCTAAGTAGCGCAATTATGCGTCGAATGCAATTGGTCTCACGTCGATATCATTTTTTTTTCTTGAGATAATCGGAACGAAAAATAATTCTAAAAGTTTACCATTTTTTTTAGTTTTTTTATTCTCCATAAAAAACAGTTTGACCGGTTTTACTAAAAATATAATCAGTTTTAAATTGCGTAATTATGCGTCGAATGCAATTGGACCAACGTCGATATCATTTTTTGTTCTTGAGATAATCGAGACTAAAAATAATTTCAAAAGTTTACAATTTTTTTCAGTTTTTTAAATTTCCCATAAAAAACAGCAAGATAGATTTTGATTAAAATGTAATTAGTTCTAAGTAGCGCAATTATGCGTCGAATGCAATTGGTCTCACATCGATATCATTTTCTTTTTTTGAGATAATCGGAACGAAAAATAATTCTAAAAGTTTACCATTTTTTTTAGTTTTTTTATTCTCCATAAAAAACAGTTTTACCGGATTTACTAAAAATATAATCAGTTTTAAATTGCGTAATTATGCGTCGAATGCAATTGGACCAACGTCGATATCATTTTTTGTTCTCGAGATAATCGAGACCAAAAATAATTTCAAAGGTTTACAATTTTTTTCAGTTTTTTAAATTCCCCATAAAAAACAGCAAGAGAGATTTTGATTAAAATGTAATCAGTTCTAAGTAGCGCAATTATGCGTCGAATGCAATTGGTCTCACGTCGATATCATTTTTTTTTCTTGAGATAATCGGAACGAAAAATAATTCTAAAAGTTTACCATTTTTTTTAGTTTTTTTATTCTCCATAAAAAACAGTTTGACCGGTTTTACTAAAAATATAATCAGTTTTAAATTGCGTAATTATGCGTCGAATGCAATTGGACCAACGTCGATATCATTTTTTGTTCTCGAGATAATCGAGACTAAAAATAATTTCAAAAGTTTACAATTTTTTTCAGTTTTTTAAATTCCCCATAAAAAACAGCAAGAGAGATTTTGATTAAAATGTAATCAGTTCTAAGTAGCGCAATTATGCGTCGAATGCAATTGGTCTTACGTCGATATCATTTTTTGTTCTCGAGATAATCGGAACGAAAAAGAATTCTAAAGTTTTCCATTTTTTTTCAGTTTTTTAATTCTCCATAAAAAACAGTTTGACCGGTTTTACTAAAAATATAATCAGTTTTAAGTTGCGTAATTATGCGTCGAATGCAATTAGTTCCACATCGATATCATTTTTTTTCTCGAGATAATTAAGACGAAAAATAATTTCGCACATACGCACATACCTACATACACACTCACAGACGTCCACTTAAAAACTGTTGTATTCGACCCTAGGGACCTTAAAATGTGGAGATATGTCAAAATTCGGGATTCGCAAAATCAGACCCATTACTATAACTTCTCTTATTAATCGGTTATAACAAATATAAGGCATATTTAAAAAAAATCACCCGAATTGGAATTGTTAGGGTTAAGAAGTTTAAGTGACTTAACACTTTTATTAATTGAACTAGTACCTATTTAGTAATTGATTTATGCGCTTTAAAAAAAAATTCTACGATTTTTGTGACACATTATACCATTTTTGACAATTTCCAATGCAACTTTAATAATAAGACACAGGTTTATATTCAAAAAACAATAGTTTTAGCTACAAAATTTAAAAACAAACGTGAATTTCGATCCGTCAAAATAGTATCAACTAAATGTGCGAGTTCGATCAACAGTATAAAATGTAATTTCATATGATTCTATTGCACAGCTATTACATAGGTGCGCTGCAGAGTGCATGTTGCTAAAAAGCGGTTCCGAATCCATCAACTAGTCCCTGAATAAACGTCTTGTTTTTGTCTTTCACTTCTCGAAAAGTAGGCCGTGCCTCGATCACTGCGACTATCAACATTGAGTTGTTAGCTATCAGAGAGCGCGGTGGTTCGCGCTTCGTTTTTGTTTAATTCCGTTGCGTTTTTCCATTAGTTTTTTAATTTTGTCAGATTTTCGAGTGTAAATTACGAAACATTTAAAGAATTTCACGAAGTTGTAAGTGTTTAAAACACCGAGCAGGAACGAATTTTTCGGTTTTAATGATGGTGCTGTTTTCAAGAACGGAGATGGACGAGGCGGTAAGTGTGTTTCAGATGGTTTTTTTTGCAGTTCTTAGTAGGCTGTGCCAGGTGGTGCCAGATACTCTTAAATTTTATTAGCCTTCTTCTTTATTTGATAGTTAAATGAATGTTTTAATTTACTATTTATTATTCATTCCACCATCAAATTTTTTTCAATTATTGCTATTATGAAATAGTTCACTTAATGTTATATGTGCAAAAATTAATATCCAAAAAAAAAGAGCGTATAGGAAATTAAAATTCAGGGTGAGTTTCTATTTCATGCGACTCGATCCTGATTACCGAACATAACCTAAAAAATTGGCAAAGTTGTGAAAAGCGGTTTTTTGTTAATAACTAAAAAACTACAGCTCCGATCGAAAAAAGTTAAATTAGGAAATTGTAGGTATTAAAAAGATCTATCTATTAAATAAATTATAATTTTTCGATATCATTGATACTTTTAGAGTTATATTGGAAAAACCGTTAAAAATCGGGTTTTCTATAACTCGTTAACTGTAAGGAATTCAAACTTGTTACTTACTGTTAAGTGTAGCCTATGGCAAGCCAAAAAAGTCTTTCTTGAAAAATTTATAAATATTGATTATTTTCCAAGATATATGAAGTTTTCTCCAAAAAGATGCTGTCTTAATTTAGCTAGTTCTGCTCGGGGGATGATGCTACATTAACGATTTAGGGCTTAATTTTTTTCTGTAAAAGTTGTACTTTCATATTATTAAAAAGTATATTTATTTCTTTATTTTAAGGGTTAAAAAATTGTAATATTCTTTTGCATGTTTTTTTAAAATTTTTATAATCATTGGAAGCCGAGATAATTTTTTTATTTTAAAAAAATCTGGAAGGCGCAATAATCATCGTACCATCGAAATGGATAAAGAATTGCCAAACTTCATGGACGATCTGCTAACAGACAATATTGAAAAAGAAGAAGGAGAAGAAAAAAAAGCAAAGCCAATTGATTCAGCAGACAATCCTCCAATAAAGAAAAGGAGAATTATTGTTTAATGTAAATCTTTCTACTGAATTTTTGTCAACCTTCAGCTAACCTGATTTTAATAATGGTGTACTGTTGAATACACTTTAAGTTGCGATAGCTTAATTAAATTTTCTACATAGAGTTTATTTATTAAAGAAAGAGACCTGTCAAAGGCCCAACTTAATTCCCAACGAAGCGAAAGTGTCGATTTAAGTCGAATTGGTTACTACCCAGTGACACCCTTACTTCTTCAACATGATGACATATTTCGCTTAAAATATAGAGGCGAACTTATTAATTGTCAAGCAGATTAATTCAGTAACCGTCGTGTTTTTTGACATTTCATCCCACTCCGACTGATTTAACCGGAAGTGGTTCAAACAATAATAATTCAACTCTAGATACATATTTAGTCCATAACGTACTTGTCCACAAAACAACAATAGCTGCACGTTCTCTGGAAGGCAGGTTAATTATTTTGTGTGGGGTTGTAACTTAGCTTTTGGGGTGAATTTTTTAAATATAAATCATTAAGTAATGTTGCAAAAACTTTTCTATTACTGTCGATCATTTTTTTTTTAATTTAAATAACCTTGCTTTTAAATATGAAAGGTTATTTTTAGTTAGTGTCTTAAGATTAAGAAAATGTCAGTTTACACCTCTATCCATCCGACCGCTTGAGTACTAAACCAGCAAATACAAAAATATTAATTGGTTTTTAATAATTCACCCAATAAAAACAACGATTTCTCATAAAGTCCTTTCCTCTCAAGTGCCGTCTCTATTGAGGTTGGCGACCACCGTGGCAAATTCCTCTCTGTTCTGAGCTTGATGTATTAGATCAGTACCAACCATGTTTGTCCAATCTCTTGTTTCTGAGCCAGAACTTTTTTTCCTATCTTTACCTCGTTGGTCATATTCCTCGTGTCGCATTGGATGTCCCAGGTAGGCTGTTTTTCTTGCCTTCATTGTATTCTTTAGCTGGGGGCGGGTGTTCATTTAAGTTAGAACTTCTGCATTTGTTGTTCTGGTAGTCCAGGCTATACGAAGCATTCGTCTATATATCCACATTTCGAAGGCGTTTAGTTTCTGGAGTTTTTCCTGCTTCACCGTCCATATCTCGCATCCGTATAACCATATATAACTCTTTACTGTTTATAGCCTAACCTCTAGCGATAGACCTGGATTACATAGTATGTTTTGCATTTTTAGGAGACCTGCCCTGGCTATTTCTATCCTTCTTTTAATCTTCTTCGCGTAGTTGATTTGGTGGTTTATTTCTCTGCCCAGGTATAAGTAACTATAGACATTTTTGGAGGGTGACGCCGTTGATTATAATATTTATATGTTGTTCTTGTGAATCGTGATTGAAAACCTTGGTTTTAGTTTTTGACGCATTCACCTCCAAACCCATTCTTAAGCTTTCGTTCGTGAGCGTTCTCATCAGTGCTTGCAGATGTTCTTCGGATTCTCCAATAACTACAGTGTCGTCTGCGTAGCTTATGTTATTAATTCCATTTATTTTTTCTCCCTCAGGTTGATCTTTTGATAATTGTTTGATTATATATTCCGCATATACATTAAATAGTAGGGGGGACAACAGGGATCCCTGGCAAACTCCTCTCTGGATATTTATGTAAGATGTATTGCCATTTGTTGTTCGAATGCACCCCCGGGGGTTCTAATAAAGTAAAAGACAAAAATACCGTACAATGGAGGAGTATATATAGGTAAAAGAGAAAACCACCTATCTCATATGTATTTTTACGGATTGTGGTAGGCGAGTACACTCCTGTAGTCATTATTTGAAATGGGGGCGATGGCGCGGCTATTTGGTGCACGAAGCAGGGGTTGTTATCATTTTTTCGTACAATGTGAAATTATACTTCACTTCGATAATAGTGGACTGGGTAAATTATAGGTCGCTGGTTTTTTAAAGTTTTATTGAACACTGAATAATTCTCTCATTAAAACACTATGCACTTGAACCATTAATGCATTGCCTTTTTACGTAAATTCACCCTCTTCCTGAAAGATACTGTGAATTAATATGAAAATCCGATCGTTCGATCGGGGAATGAATGGGAATCCAACGACCCCCAGTGACGAGCGTTTGGGACGATACCGATGGCTTTTAATCGACGGTTGATGGTGCGGTGAGGAGAGAGTTGTTCTCAGAAAGTAAATATCTAAGTGAATTATTAAGTAAGAGCAAGAACAGCAAGATCAGGTTAGGTTAGGTTAGGTATCATGTGAATGGGGCGTGGTCGCCCCTCCACCGCGACCAAGATCAGAATAAATTGTTTAGTTTTTGTATTAAGTATTGTAAATTAACGAACCCAAGACTAAATTTATTTATGTATTTAGCATATGGCTCATCACAATATTGATAAAAAAATACAAATAAGACATGATAGGATAAAATGTGGATATACAAATACACAAATACATTAAGAGTCACAAACAAACATCTAATCTAGATATATATTCAATTGCATAGTCGGTCGCGTTCAGATCATCAAAGTGTCCCCGGTAGGACCTTAGGGGCCATCCCTGGGTGATGTGTCGGCCGGTCTGTCTCTTAGCTCCACAGTCGCATATCGGAGAGGGCACCTTTCCCCATTTAAAAAGCATGTCCGCACATCTGCTATGGCTCGTGCGGACTCTATTTATTGTGGTTCAGTGGCTGCGTGGCAGATCGTAGCCAGGCGGCTTTTCATCTATGCATTGAAGTGTTCTGCAGTCGGTAGGGGTTTCGGTCTCCCTAAGCCTCTTTCCGTTGAGATCTGCTAAGTCTAGATGAATGGAGAGGTTGGTGGACTGCACGATTTTGCGATGCTCTCGAACAAGCTCGTTTTCTCTACGAAGCTGTGGTGGGGCGATATAGCTCAGTATCGGGAGCCAGCAGGTGATGGTTAATCTTATTGTGGCAGTAATCGTATGCAAAGATATTGATTAAAAGATTAACGAATAAAACTAAGAATATGATGTGGGATGTGCAAGCAGGATTTAAAAGAAGAAGGAGATGTATGGATCAGGTCTTTTCATTACGACGTATTAGTCAAAAAATCCTTAGCTATAAGTCAGAAGGTCCTTTGCGCTTTTAAAGACTTGAAAAAGGCCTACGACAGAGTAGTAGGAGTGAATTGTGGTCGAGATTGTCTATGTATGAAGTGAGAGGTAGTTTAATACGAGCACTGAAATCACTTTACGAGGATTTCACGGCTTGTGTCAGAATAAACGGAGATTGCACGGACTGGTTTAAAATTGAAAAGGATGTGAGACGGGGATGTGTGGCTTCGCCATGGCTGTTAAACTTTTACATAAACGATTGTTTAAAAGATTTGAAAGAAAGTGCGTATGGATTGAAAATGAATGATTTGATTGTCGAATGCCGTCTTTACGCCGATGATCAAGTCATACTAGCATCATCTGAAGAGGAGTTTTTTTTTTTTATGTTCTGGTTCCCACGAAAAGGGATATCCTGTAATGTTCAGAGAACATCGTGGGAACCAAGGGAAAGAAGGTAGGAGTTGGTGTTCTTCTTAAATTTCTGGAGGTTGTATGCCTCGGGAAACACCTCCCTAGGCAATGAGTTCCAAAGCCTCGCAATTCGTTGGATGAATGAGTCTTTGGAAAGTGATGTTCTGCAGGTCTCCAAAGTGACCACGAAGGGGTGTGAAGACTGAACTTGACGGGTTAATCTTGAAGAGACTGCCAAAGGAGGAACGATTGTTGATATTTCAGAAGAGCATCGCCCATGAAAATATCCATAAAATAGAGACAAATCGCCAACTTTTCTACGGTGTTCCAGACAAGTGAGCGAGTTTGTAAGCGAGGCATCACCGACGAGACGAATTGCCCTTTTTTGGACAGAATCCAGTAGCTTCAGGATATGTTTAGGTGCTGCACTCCAAATATGGGAACAGTACTCCAGTACAGGTCGGATCTGTGCCTTATAGATCATAAGCAGCTGACTAGAGGTGAAATAGCTCTTGGCACGAAACAAAAAACCAAGTTTTTGGGATGCACTTTTGGCAATGGACCTCACGTGATTTTCTCAGGAAAGGTTATTGCTGATAGTAATACCAAGCATCGATATGGATGACTTCAGTGGTATGGTTACTCCTGACAAAGTTATGTTAGGCACAGTGAGATCGGCTTTTCTAGAGAAAAGACATGCTTGTGTTTTGTTTGCATTGAATTCTACCAAGTTATTGGATCCCCATTCGAGAATTGTTGCTAAGTCCATATTTATATTGTTAACATTTCTTCCTCGTTCATTTCTGGTTTCACGGGCTGATATAGGGGCCCTGGAAGAGAAAGCGGTATGGAGGGTACTATCATCGGCAAAGCTGTGTACGGGACATGAAGTTGCTTTCAATAGGTCGTTGATGTGAAGTAAAAATAGTGTTGGTGCTAGAATAGATCCTTGCGGAACACCAGCATTTATGAGTAGAGTGTCAGATGAAACTCCATCGACCACTACATAGAGAGACCTGTTTGAGAGAAAACTAGCAAGCAGAGAACACAGCTGAGGGGGCAAGCCATACGATGGAAGCTTGGCGAGGAGTCCCTGGTGCCAAACTCGATCGAACGCCTTGGAGATATCTAATGCCACAGCTAAAGTTTCTCCATACTTTTCAATAGATAGCTGCCATATATGTGAGACGTATGCGAGCAGGTCACCAGTTGATCTCTGATGGCGGAAGCCATATTGCCTATCATTGATAATTTCTGAGTCTTCCAGATATTTCATGAGCTCGATGTTGATGGCTTTTTCCATGACCTTTGAAATAATAGATAGCAGTGCGATAGGTCTGTAGTTGCTAGGTAGGGTCTTTTTGCCTTTTGTAGGGACTGGCTGTACTCTTGCAATTTTCCAATTGGACGGAAATACTTCCAAATTGTAAGAGTGGTTGAACAACTTGCAAAGAACAGGTGTTAGTTCGGGGGCACATTTCTTGAGCACAATCGGCGGGATTCCGTCAGATCCACAGGCTTTGTCGGTGTTGAGACCCAGCAAAATCTTTCTGATAGTACGTTGGCGAAAGGTGATCTCGGGCATGTGACTGTCAATAGGTGTAATGTTCGAGGGTTGTTTTCCCGAAGAATCCAGCAAGTTGCAGGCGATGGGTAATGTAATGCATGATGCCTTAAAAATTAAAGGGATAAAAATAAGCGAAAGTAATGGTTTTTGAAAGAGAAGAAAACATAACAAACTGTAAAGTTCTGATTAAGGGAAAAAGAGTGGAACAAGTAAATAAAGTTGTGTACTTGAGTTCAAAGTTTACGAGAGATGAAAAGTATGACAGTGACATTAAGCGAAGGGTGTTGGCAGGAAAACAAATGAATGGGGCACTGCATAGCTTTATGAGCAGCCAGAAAGTGTCAAAAAGGCACGTCTGGCGGTGCATAGAGGTGTGTTGGTTTTCTACATTTATGTACGGTAGTGAATGTTCGGTTTGGCAAAAGAAGCATAAAAACATGATTAATGCTGTGGAGATAAGTAGTCTGAGAAGTACAGCCGGATTGACTCTGTTGAATAAAGTAAAGAATAAAAGGGAAGCTGTAGTGTAAAAGAAGATTTGGTTACAAAGATAGATAAAGGAATGCTTAGATGGTTTGGACACGTAGATAGGACGGATGAAGGAAGATTGACGAAACAAATTTACAAGGCGAGTGTGAATGGACAAGTCGGTAAAGGTCGACCTCGGCGAACATATCTCGATCAGATCAATATTGTTTTGATAAAAGGCCAGGTCGAGAGAACCAACAACAGACGAGCATGTATGAGAGACCTGATAAAAGTAGAGGAAGCAAAAGATGTGTGTAAAAACCGATTCAAGTGGAAGGAAGTGGTCTCTGTCTACTTCTAAAGGAAAAAGTCGTGACTATATGTATGTATATATGTAATCGTTCTCATTGACCTGTTTAGTTGGATATCCACCTTACTCGTGTGAGGACTAAATAACGTAACAGTATTAATATTAGACTATTAAATGATTGCACCATATCAAATGATTCGTAAACCAGAAAATAAAATATTACTGGCTAAATCTTAAATTTGGGTAACAATAGTTTCGATCACAAGCAAAATTAAAAAAATTACGTGTTTTTGTTTATGGCTACATAACTTCTAAAACAACAATGTAAACAATTATTTACAAGCATTAGAATTACTAAAAAAAACTAATTATGATTGTAGTAGTATTTATCTCTTTTGAAAATATTACAAAGTTCGAATATTTGGCGGGGTTATCGGTCGAAATTGATAAAAGAGGTTTCATACAATTTTAGGCAGAATAAGTGCCAAAGTGTGACAATAAAATATATACAACGATTATTTTTGTAGTGAATTTTAAAACTGTAAAAAATGTACAATAGAAAAAACAACACATTAACAAATTTATCAAAATCAAAAAATGGAAAAATCAGATAAGGTGAGCACAATATAAATATTATTTTTTTTAAAAGTCATGTACATTTTACGGATTGTTTTTTGCCTTATTAGTTATTGACAAAATTTGTATAATATAGTGACTTTAAAAAAAATCATCTGCAAGAGTTAATCAATTGTTATAAAATTTGTACAAAAGGCGTGTTTAATAAAACTAAAAAAATAATTACGTTTTTAAGGAAAAAAAATTACCAAGTTATTCAATAATAAGTGGATACGTCGGAAATTATTTTACATTTTATAACTCTTTAAAGCATGCTTAAAATTAAATAATTCGTGGTTTTCTGTGAATGACATCACAGGAGTTTTAAAGTCAGTGACGAAGGTTAACTAAATTGTTTAGTTGTTGTGGTAAAAAGTCAGGGAGGAATAAGGCTATGAAAGCAGGGTCACATTTTTCTATAACTATTTTCTATAACTTATTTTTTAAAAAGTTTTTGATATTTTTTACATATCCTAATTTACCAGCAAAAAATTTATTTTTAATAATCAAATAATATAAATCGGCATTATTGGTTAAGAAAAACTTATTAAGTTATTGATTAAATTGTTATAAACAATAAATTTTTAGTTTAAAAATCCATTTATTTGAGTATAATGATTAATTTTTAGCAGTAAAATGACACTTTTAAAAAAAAAATTTAGTTTTTTGCAGGTAACTTACGATATGTACAAAATATCAAAATTTTTTTAAAAAATAAGTTATGGGAAATAAAATTTACTACAAAAAATGTCCCATAAAATTTTCTTATAAAGTTGATGGTTGCTTCGGAAAATAAAAAAAATGTAAAATTTTAATTTAATCCAACTTTAACGGTAAATACCTTCAGAAAAAATAACTATATCAAAAACTGTAAAAAACCTTTTTTATACAGCGTCAAAAACTCTATAAGAATATGTTTTGATCATTTTAAAATATTATCTTTAACGTGAGTTACAAAATTCCAAAATCCAAGAGAACGTTGTTCCCATGTTATTTGGGAAATTGAAATTTACGATTTATTACCTCTTAATATTAAGAGCTCCAACTTTTACAGTATGTTTTTTCACCATTTCCAACAACAATTTCGATATAATTAAGAAAAAAAAAGTATCGATTTTTTTTAAACAGTCTAATATACAGGTATGGAATAATATTTAAGGAACATACAAATTCCAATGCGAAATTCCGAGGTGCCAGAAAACCAGTCGACCAGCACAAAGTATAATAATTATTCGCGACAAACAATCAAGTAATTAACTACACGTCTTCAAGTTGAATTGTCCCCACCTCTTCGACATGTTTCTGCAACGAGTGCGATGCTAGAAATCAGTATGAAACTTTTAGCCACGGTATGCACCTCTGAGGAATATCTAGTGATACAATGTGAGGAAATAAAATTACTAGAGAGAAAATTTGACGGCTACCACATGCATAAAAAGATAAAGGAGATGGCTCGTTGTAACAAAATCAAAACTGCTGGTAACATAATTAAGGATACAGACGGTCGTATAATTACTAACGTGGAAGACAAGCTAAGGAGGTGAAAAATATACCTCTCGGAACTATTCTACGACGAAAGACCTCCAAGGCCGGTCTTATAATCAAGCAACGTACACCTAAAAATATTAAGATCAGAAATAGAATATGCTTTGGAAACTATGAAACCCGGCAAAGCTGCTGGTCCTGATCAAATACCCATAGAACTTGTCAAACTTTTTGATGACGATGTGATAGATATTCTTCTGGACCTCTTTAACAACATTTATGATGGGTGAGAAATCCCTAAGCAATGGCTGACATCTACTTTTGTACTTATACATAAGAAACCAAACCCAAGAGAATGCTCAGACTACCGGACCAATGCACTCATGAGTCACACCTTAAAGCTGTTTTTAAAGATCATCCATAAAAGAATATACAGAAAACTTAAAGGAGACATGAGCAACACGCAGTCTGGATTCCGCGAAGGACTTGGAACAAGAGAGGCGTCCTTTGGGATAAACGTTCTTTTCTAGCGCTGTCTCAATACGAACCAAAATATGTTTGCATGTTACAGCGATTTTGAGAAAGCTTTTGGCAAAGTGAAACATGGTAAGTTAGATCAGCTACTCGTCAGTAAAAACATTGACTTGGATGATGTGAGAATAATTAGCAACCTATACTGGGGCCAAAGAGCGAATACAAGGGTAGAAAACCAGCCAACAGAGGAATGGAAATCCGTCGTGGTGTAAGATAAGGATGCATCCTATCGCCAATACTATTCAACCTGTATAGCGAAGACATTTTTAAAGAAACCTTGCAAGAAGAATCGGTAGGGATAGTTATTAACGGAGAGGTTATAAATAATATGCGATATGCTGATGACACCGTCTTGTTAACAAGCAATCAAAGAGACATACAACATCTTCTAGAGAAATTAAATGATCGATGTAACGAATACGATCTAAAGATAAATCTTAAGAAAACCAAGTTAATGGTAGTTACAAAGTTCCCCCAAAATCACAACCATGTAAGCGTGTCAGTAGCAGACATCTTAATAGAGATTGTGCAGTCATACAAATACCTGGGAGCCTGGATAGAACAATCGGGTGACCAAACAAGAGAAATAAGAACGAGAATAGTGATAGCCAGGTCAACATTTACGAAAATGAAAAAGTTGTTCACCAGTCGAGATATAAAGATTGGACTTAGAATGAGGATGCTGCGTTGTTACGTGTTTTCCGCGCTTTTGTATGAAGTGGAGGCATGGACGCTCAAGAAAAATCACACAGAAAAACTATAAGCCTTCGAGATGTGGTGCTACCGTAGAATGTGGCGTGTCCCCTGGACAGAAAAGATCTCTAATGTGGAATAATCGGATGAATAAGGAATGTGAAGTCATTAACACCATAAAAAAGAGAAAGCTTCAAAATCTAGGTCATATACTGAGAGGACCCAAATACGCACTTCTCTAGCTGATAGTTCAGGGAAAGATTGGTGAAAGAAGGATTATTGGAAGACGCCTTGTGTCTTGGCTTAAAAATCTAAGGGACTGGTTTAATTGTAGCAATGTTGAACTCTTTCGAGCTGCAGTCAATAAGGTCCGGATAGCTGTGATGATAGCAAACCTCTGATAGGAGATGCACTTTAAGAAGAAAGCATGTCTGACTTATCAGGAAAGATGACTACGACGCATGCAAGAAGTCAAACAATTTCTTTTCTAAAGATTTGTTTACCCTCACCACAATAACCCCGAAAATAAAATAAATATTTAACGACGATATTTAAGACAATGGTATGTAGTGACCACTACCACATTGTTCCGCCGAACTGTAGACAAGGTTCAGATAGCGCTGATCATTGCCAAAGTCCGAGGAGGATAGGGCACCTAAAAAAGAAGAAATATTAACAAAACCAAATGGATGGCAGGCGACAAAAAGGTGGAATCCGCTCAACTACTCGTAATACTTAATGGTGAACCAATAGAATGACTAGAACCTAGCTACCTTAGAAACAAAAAAAAATCCACTGAGGCACGGTTTTAAACAAATACATCTATCATTTAATCCAATTAAGAATATTTGTTAACATTTACTCGGAAGCTAACTAAGCATGTTCGTGAAAATTTATAGCAAAACCCAAAGATACACAATTAAATACATTTTCACGTACCTAGCCCAATAGATATTGTTTGTAAAAATGTAACACAGAACACAATAAATCTATGTAATAATTTGACGTGGGCTCAAAAAAAGAAGCCTGCAGTGCCTAGCAGTCACTTTGGAAAATACAATATAAAATCCGGGAAGTAAATGAAATACCGGATGATCGCCAACAAGATCACATACCCACTTTTTTTTTATTATAATTAGTGTAAAATCAAAGTCATGGACATAGACGTATAAATCGCAGAGTAATGTTGGAAAAACCTGTACAGGTGACATTATCTAAGAATGATGTAATATGATCGATATATAATAATAGAATTTCAAACATTAGCATCGATCACGGTATAATTTTAATTTAAGTGTTGTTGTATTGTTTTTTCTCTATTTTTTAAAGATTATTCATGCATTACTGTCATAGACGTTCAAAGTTTATTTAAGAGGGTTTATTTTTTGTGCACAGTTTAAACCAATATACATTAAAGTAGGTTTGAGTTTTATACTAGTTATTTAAGGTTTATAAGGTTTATAGCAACGGGTAAAAGTTTGCGAATCCCGAATTTTGACATATCTCCACATTTCAAGGTTCCTAGATTCGAATTCAATAGTTTTTAAGTAGAAGTCTGTGTGTATGTACGTATGTGCTTATGTTCGTATGTGCGTTCGGAATTATTTTTCGTCTCGATTATCTCGAGAAAAAAAATGATATTGATTTGGAATCAACTGCATTCGACGCATAATTACGCAACCTAGAACTAATTAGATTTTCAGCAAAATCAGTTAAGCTGTTTTTTATGGAGAATTAAAAAACTAAAAAAAAATGGTAAACTTTCGAAATTATTTTTCATCTTGATTATCTTGAGAACAAAAAATGATATCGACGTGGGACCAATTGCATTCGACGCATAATTGCGCTACTAAGAACTGATTACATTTTAATCAAAATCTCTCGTGCTGTTTTTTATGGGGAATTAAAAAACTGAAAAAAATTGTAAACTTTTGAAATTATTTTTAGTCTCGATTATCTCGAGAACAAAAAATGATATCGACGTGGGACCAATTGCATTCGACGCATAATAACGCAATTTAAAACTGATTAGATTTCAAGGTTTCCAGAGTTGAATACAATAGTTTTTAAGTGGACGTCTGTGTGTATCTGTATGTACCTATGTTCGTATGTGCGTTCGGAATTATTTTTCATCTCAATTATCTCGAGAACAAAAAATGATATCGACGTGGGACCAATTGCATTCGACGCATAATAACGCAATTTAAAACTGATTAGATTTCAAGGTTTCCAGAGTTGAATACAATAGTTTTTAAGTGGACGTCTGTGTGTATCTGTATGTACGTATGTTCGTATGTGCGTTCGGAATTATTTTTCATCTCAATTATCTCGAGAACAAAAAATGATATCGACGTGGGACCAATTGCATTCGACGCATAATAACGCAATTTAAAACTGATTAGATTTCAAGGTTTCCAGAGTTGAATACAATAGTTTTTAAGTGGACGTCTGTGTGTATCTGTATGTACGTATGTTTGTATGTGCATTCGGAATTATTTTTCATCTCAATTATCTCGAGAACAAAAAATGATATCGACGTGGGACCAATTGCATTCGACGCATAATAACGCAATTTAAAACTGATTAGATTTCAAGGTTTCCAGAGTTGAATACAATAGTTTTTAAGTGGACGTCTGTGTGTATCTGTATGTTCGTATGTTCGTATGTGCGTTCGGAATTATTTTTCATCTCAATTATCTCGAGAACAAAAAATGATATCGACGTGGGACCAATTGCAGTCGACGCATAATTACGTGACTAAGAACTGATTAGATTTTCAGCAAAATCGGTTAAGCTGTTTTTTATGGAGAATAAAAAAATTGAAAAAGTGGTAAACTACCTGAATTTTGCAATTTGTAAATTATACTATTTTTAATACAGAATTTTAAGATCTTTTAAATAATATGATTATTGACTGCGGGAGCTGATATGATTATTGCATGTTAGGAATATTTGTATGAAAACTATGATGACAATATTTTTAATCTTCTTCTTCTTAAACGTGCCATATCCTCAGCGGACTTCGGCGATCATTGTGGCCCAAATGACTCTATTTACTGCTGCTCTAAATAATTCAGCAGATGTTTTCCCGGTCCATTGGCGTGTGCTCTTCAGCCAAGATATGCGGCGTCTCCCGGGACCTCGTTTTTTATAATAATAATAATTATAACAACAAAACATATGGTACTTTTTCATCCTTTTTTTCACTGGGAAGTTAGTCGTGTAGACCTTTCGGGTCGCACCCAGACCACTGATATTTATAAATTAATTCTCTGGAACTTTTTTTATTTTTATAAAAATGGTTTATTACATTAGCATCATTATTACATTAGCATCATTAGATGTTTCACATCAAAAATCGTATCCAAATAATTTAACGTGTAAGACTGCGCGCGCCTTTTTGAAGTAATAACTTCTTATAGCATGCTGTGAACTTTTCAGGCGATTGGTCGCGATCCCAAAATCGTAACGATATTTTAATATTTTTAAAAAAAGTTGGATACTCGGGAATTTGAACTTAAATACACTGCCGTGCTCATTGTTACTTTTGTAGGCTTAGGTAATGATAAAGTAAATAAAAGATTGTCAACTATATATATATATATATATATATTTATATTTATATTGAAGAATGTTAATTATTATACATAAGATATATTTTAATTTAAATAAATAAGCTGTTCACTTTCTTAAAAGGTTTTCTGCTTTAATTATTATTATTTTACTTCGGTGTGTATTGGTTAATTTCACAATCTATTTGTTCGCGTTTAACATTTAATTTGTGTTTAGTTAAAAAAAAAACTGTCAAAATAAATTAATTTCATATTTAAAATGACAAGATTTGAAAGCATAACTTTAATTTTCTGAATCCTGCTATAAATATGAAAATCTGACAACGTTGTCATATTTTGTTTCGTATCAACTGTAACTTAAATTTTTCATTGTTATTTGGGAACTCAAAAAAGTCGTCAATATTTTTTTTTCAAGTAAACAATAGTAACAATAGTATATAGGATTATGTTGATCCACTAAAGTAATGGTTGCGACAAGTGCAGAATAGTCAAAGAAAAAAGGTTATCATTTTCTTGGAAATCGTCTTGACCAATCAACTTTTATTTAATTGGGTTCATCTCAATAAACCCGAACAGTTGATTGTCGTTTTGGTTATTTTTTGTCATTAGCAACCCAATAAATAAATATTATGCGTAGATACTTATGTATCTAAGATTTACTAAGCGTAAAATTTATCATAAAAAAATTCCAATAATTTATGAATCAATAATGATAAAAATATATGTTCTTTTTTTGTAAGTTCAACTAGAATAAGAAAGGCACTTTTAGTTGCACTATAATTACATTAAAATATTTTAATTAACACGAACACATTTAGAAAGTAGAAACGTACTAGAACAATATTAAATTATAAATAAATCTTATTAAAATTTAATGTTACTAATTCTGTATTTTAAACTGCTATTTTCGTAAAAAAATAATCAAACCTTTATCGTGATAATTCCAACACTTTTATCTTCTTTTTTTTGCAAATTACCTGCTTTAAAAAATCAAAGACCTGTTTGTATAAACAAGACAAAGAATGAGTATAAAAGGTTAAAAGGTGTGGTAAAAGAGGTTGTGGCAAAAAAAAGGAGAGTAATAAAGATGAATTTGATAGAAGGTTATCTGACGATTTTCAAAAACAATATTAAGGTCTTCTGGAAGTCCATAAAAACAGCCAGAGGTAAAAATACTACCTCGCAACTGGAAAAAATCAGAAACCAAGATGATAGTATGGTAAAAGAAGAAGAATGCGTATTAAAGAGATGGAAGGAATACTTCTAAAGTTTATTTGAGAAAGAGGATACACAAGCACAGGCTCCATTCGGAGACATGAGTGAAAATTGCAATGAAAGTGAAATTATTACGAAAGAAATTGTGGAAGCGTTTAACAGTATGAAATTTGGTAAAGCTGTTGGGTACGACAGTTGAAATGCTGAAGGATGGACAAAGCGTGGTAACTAGTCTGCTGTAACGCCATTTAAAACTTTATTAAAGAAGTGGTAGCGTACCAGACGACTGGTGCAAGGCCGGTATCGTGCCGCTTTACAAGAAAAAGGTTTGCAGCAGGACTGTAAGAACTACCGAGGTATTAGTTTACTCAGCATAGTCGGCAAACTGAATGCAAAAATATTAATTGAAAGAGTGACGAATAAAACTAAGAAGATGATATGGGATGTGCAAGCAGGATTAAGAAGAGAAAGAAGATGTATGTATACTGTTAAACGTTAACTTTTGAATGCTTGAGAGCTAAATCTTTACTGTTGAACGCTCGTTAAAGGTGTCGTAGGCAACTAAAAGCCTTTTGCCATAAAACAATATACTCTTACCTGATGGTAGGTACGAAATGGTCTATACCACATCTGTTTTTAAGTGTAAATTTAACAATATTTAACATAACTATGGTACCGAATGGTCTTGCACTTTCATCTGTTTTTAAAAATAAAATATAAATATATAAAAAAAAATCCCAAACAATTATCAAAATCCTATCACAGTACTCTGTAAAACTGATTGTGTTTTTTAGTTAAAACATTGATTTCAATTAAAAATTGGTTTTTCTCTATGACATGACTCACCAATTATATCATGTAGCAATAATGTTTTTTTGATAAACCGTAGTACTAGTAATTACCTTCATTAAAAACTCTGATTCATTCATTCATAGAGTTGTTATATTTACTATAGTGCGGTTAGAAATTCTGCTAGTTAATTTATTTACTGGGTTATGTTGTGCTACTAATTATCAATTCGATATTTCACCAAAATTGATTTTTAAAAATCTTAAATTATATATTTTGTATTTGTATCTTACTACCTGTAGGTAAGTTACCGTTTTTTGCTGTTGCTTTTTTATTTTTTTGGAAACTGCTAAAATAAAGTTCAATTTCTCTCAAATAAAATAAAATTAATTTATTGAACATAAATATTATCAACTGTATAAATAATATAATATCTGTTCAGTGTCCGTTTATTTTTCTTCGTCCAGTATATGGTTGATTTTCAAATAACACTTTATCTCTTAATTCACGCCATGAAGTGCAAAACAGAATTGAACATTACTTCAATGACCTCATAGCTGATCCTCAATCATTTGGAAGAAAGAATATAATTGAGTATTCGTGAAAACGAAGGACATTACTCTAAGTTATTGAATATTAATTTTATTTGTTTAGTCGGATTTATTTTAATTTTCTTCTGGTGATTATTTGTTTCATGAATAACTTTAGCATTGGAATAATGTTATTGTTTTTTAATAAATAGGTAATTGTTTTTTTATTATACTTACTTTATACCAGCATCAGTTATTACTTCATCATTTTTAAATCAAAATATTCCGAAAACAGTACACAGTATCGTGTTTTACTAATTGTGCCTTATCGGTGTAAAATTAAATGTTGTTTAAGTTCACATATAATTTGGACTAGAAAATTTAACCTAAAAATTTAAAACTTCTCGGTACGAACCGTTCAACTGGCGCCCTCTACAAGAGTCAGAAATATAACTAAACTCATGCAATGTGTCAGCTTCCAAAACATATTCGTACAAAATTTCATTGCAATGTTGCCAGTAGTTTCGACATAATCGATAATGTGTGTAAAAATTTTTCTTTTAGCATCGTGTATTTTAAACACGGATGACGTTACGAAATTTTTTTAATAAACAAACACAACTTATTTTGCAGTGTACTACCTATCCTAGCGACGGGGCCACCTATTTTTGAAAAACTCTGTATAAGAACAACAATTTAAAACTTGATTGTAAGAATGCTTACAATAATACTTATTGCAACACCAGGGAAAAAATATTTAAGAGAGCTTTTCGACGTAAAATTCTTGTGAGGATTAGTCTGCCATTAATCCACGACTGACCAATAAAGAAATGTTTTTTGTGGGATCTAGATTTGTTATTATTTTCTGCAAATGGTTTCATTGGAAACTCGATAACCAGTATTCAACTGTACATTTAAGAAGTACGAAAGTAAATTCCCCTAATATTTTTAAACAAATTTTGAAGGTAACGAATTTTATTTTATATGGGACTCCTTGTTTGTTTATTAACACGGTTAATTTTGCAACCAAATCTTTTCTTAATGACTTTGTTTATTGTACATAATTAGAGAGGTAGGTAAGTAATCCAAACAAATTTAATTAATTTACTAAGCTATTAAGCTTTAATTTGGCTTGTTGATTCATTTTTGCTAGATTTCTAGAAAAGTAATTAGTAATCCCGGGTTATTATTGTAGTGGGTACCGTCATTAAAATCGTATAGTACCGATTTTTAAGAAATTATACTTACTGTAAATAAGAATGCTCTTCATTTGTTTATCTGGACCAATCTTGGATTTTTGCTAATGGTAGAACAAGAAGAATTTGGCAGGACGATAACATAAAGTCTATAAAACACACCGACGGTGAAGGAAAATGCCTATCTAAAACTAATGAGGAGCAGTATACTTAACAGAAAATCTAAGATCACAATTTTTAAAACACTTATAAGACCAGTAGTAACCTATGGATTTTAAACATGGACACTAACAAACAACGATGAAAATCAATTGACAATATTTGAAAAAAAGATCCTTTTAAGAATATACGGCCCAATACATGAAAACGGTATGTGGGGAATAAGAATGAATCACGAAATTGATGCACTTATAGAAGGAGAGGATATAGCAAGATACATAAAAAGTCAAAGGATAAGATGGTTAGGACATGTATACAGGATGGGGCAAGAGAGAATTGTGAAAAAAATCCTCGAATGGAAACCGCAAAACGCAAGACCGAAAGGGCGACCAAAGAAAAGGTGGATAGAAAATGTGGAGGAAGACCCAAAAACCACCAAAAGGGTTATGAGCCAAAAGAAGAAGAATAAGCCCGTTATAAGCGGTTTTTAGACATGTTTCACCAACAAATTTAAGGAGTTTTTTTAAAAGAAATAGATTCTTTGATGCTTTACTTTGGGTGTACAATGCGTGGTCAAAACAATTATTCCCACAAGGAATTTTACAGTATCGCTATCAGTTTTTGATGGTCTTAGTGTAAAAGTTAGATTTTTAGTTTTCTGTACATTCAGGTAAAATTAGTTTGTGAAGTACCATTTCCTGGTGATCGACTGTGCTTCAGTTAACCATTTATTGAGTTCTACTAGGTTAGTGTGTTTGCCTTGGTGAACAAAATACAACATTCAAATATTTAGCATTCTTTAAATGTTTTGCCGAATAAAAATACTAATAATCTATCACCGATATATTATCTTGATTTAAAAAAATACATATACACACTATCATACAAAATATCAAGGAAATAAATCTCGTTAGACATTCTTTTCGCGCGCTCGGCTCTGCAGCTCGCTAGATGTGATTACGTTATGCTTTTGGAAAAACCAATCCGGATGACCTTGTAGGTACCACTTTTGCAATAAAAGTAGATACTTACCACGCCAACGTTCAATTAAATGTTATTACTTCATTATTTTCGTTCGGAATATTTTTTATTTTGAAGACAAACATTTTTCTCCAATTGTTAGTCTTCGCCTCCAATATAAAGCTGGTAATGTTTGTTGTTTTATATTTAAAACCATTTTCTATCGAACGGATTCTTACAATTTTATGATTGAGACCTAAAAGTATGTAGGTGTGTCATGTCTTCATTTATTTTAAAATTAAACATCTAAAGTCATTTTAATTTTAACCTTCTGCGCGATGGTATTAAATATTGTTAAATATCAGTGGTCTGGGTGCGACCCGAGAGGTTTACACGACTAACTTCCCCGTGGAAAGAATGAAAAAATACCATATGTTTTGTTGTTATAATAATTATTATTAAAATTATTATAAAAAACGATTTAAAATTGTTTATAACAAATTATAATTGTTATTAACAATATTCTGTTTGTGCCAACCGTATTCTTTCAAACTTTTTCTTATCATTTCATAAGCGGGAGCCATTTTTAATTGTTTATAACATTAAAAAATTTTTTTTAATTATTATGATCAATAATTATTTGTTAGTAACAATATTCAATTGTTATAAACAATGCTTAATTATTAATAAAAATTATGTTTTCTTCAGTGATATTCTCTCAATACTGACACAAGTTTAAAATTCGCCAATTCCTATTTTTGTTTTCTAAAACTATCTCTTTTTATGAAATATTGACATCATATTTTTCATACAAATATTTCTAACATGCACTAATCATATTATTCAAACGATCTTAAAATTCTGTATTAAAAATAGTTTAATTTAAGGCGAGTTTATGCGGCAAATAAAATAAAATAAGGAACCGAATAAATCAAAAAAAGAAAGATAAACATGCCCAAAACTATGAAAGCGTTTATACAAGAAATAAGATAAAATAAGAAATAAGAACAAAATATGGCCAACTTTTATCTCTTTGTCTTATTTTATTTTATTTTGTTTAAAAACTGGTAATGCGCGTGACCCAAATCTATTCTGTTCTAAATGTTCCGAGTTTACAATCAACCTAACCTAACCTAATGATATTATTTGTGAAGGTATTTTTGATTTTTCTTCTATGGCCCGTATATATAATTTTTAAAAGCTTTCATCTGTGTTCAGAAGCTTCAGCTACAGAAAAAGTGATTTAAAAAACGTTAAACTCTTTGATTTTATGGCACTTACGTGCTTTTCCCATTATATGAGCAATTGTGAGCCAAGCATTTTTTTTTAGTCGGCTGTTCGTGTATTTTCCATCAGTTTTTGCATATAACTAAGGTAAATTCGATACCTACTCTATCAACATGCCATCATTCATTATAATTTTTTTTAATAGGAAATGGATGGTAGATATATAGTTGGATAATTTTAGATAATGATAAAATTTAAAAAATCCGTATTTAAAATAAAATAACAAATCAATTTGGAGATTATGTACTGTTATGCACAAAACACAAAAGTCATTGTCAAAAAAGATGCGATTTCATTGGTTCATTCTTATTTTATTTTAGTCATCTGTATAAAGCAATGTTTTTTGCACTCATTCCTTATTTTATTTTATGTTATTTCTTATTTTATTTTATTTGCTGTATATACTCGCCTTTATAAATTGCAAAATTCAGGTAGTTTTTTGATTCTCAGCTTGACTGATTTTGCTAAAAATCTAATCAGTTCTAAGTTGCGTAATTATGCGTCGAATGCAATTAGACCAACGTCGATATAATTTTTTGTTCTTGAGATAATCAAGACTAAAAATAATTTCAAAAGTTTACAATTTTTTTCAGTTTTTTAATTCCCCATAAAAAACAGCACAAGAGATTTTGCTCAAAATCTAATCAGTTTTAAGTTACACAATTATGCGTCGAATGCAATTGGTCCCACGTCGATATAATTTTTTGTTCTCGAGAAAATAATTCCGCACATACGTACATACATACACAAAGGCGTCCACTTAAAAACTATTGTATTCGACTCTGGAGACCTTGAAATGTGGAGATATGTCAAAATTCGGGATTCGCAAAATTGACCCGTTACTATAACTTCTACTGGGAAGTTAATTAATCGTTTATAACAAATATAAGGCATATTTTCCGATAAATTTATACTTTGTTAAATGTTATTGTGAAGTTAATAATTTAGATATTTTTCAATTTAAATGTAAATATATTTTTGTTCCTTGCAAAATGGTTTCGTTTTTAAATAATATAAAACTAAAACATTTTAAAAAAATCACCCAAATTGGAATTGTTAGGGTTAAGAAGTTTAAGTGATTTTACACTTCCATTAATTTAACTAGTACCTATTTAGTAATTGATTTATGCGCTTTAAAAAAAATTTCCACGATTTTTGTGACACATTATACCTTTTTTGACAATTTAGCGCAATTATGCGTCGAATGCAATTGGTCCCACGTCGATATCATTTTTTGTTCTCGAGATAATCGAGACGAAAAATAATTCCGAAAGTTTACCATTTTTTTCAGTTTTTTGATTCTCCATAGAAAACAGTTTGACCGATTTTGCTAAAAATATAATCAGTTTTAAGTTGCGTAATTATGCGTCGAATGCAATTGGTCCCACGTCGATATCAATTTTGTTTTCTCGAGATAATCGAGACGAAAAATAATTCCGAAGGCACATACGAACATACGTAGGTACATACACATATACACAGGCGTCCACTTAAAAACTATTGTATTCGACTCTGGAGACCTTGAAATGTGGAGATATGTCAAAATTTGGGATTCGCAAAATCGGACCCATTACTATAACTTCGACTGGGAAGTTAAATATTTTTGAAATATGCCTATTTTGCATTGTAACAATCGATTTAGAGAGAAATATAGAATTCTTAATTTTTTTCTACGGTATGTACAAATGGGCCCGCCGTAAACAATCCTCTCGGAAACAAAACACTGCCGGAAAAATAATGCGAACTAAAAGATACTCTAAAGGACCTTCGTAACTGACAGATAATAATTTCAGACGGCTTTTACTTTTTAAAATAACGGTATAACGCATGTAGCTCCCGAGAGTGGAACAGTAGGCAACTGCTAACTAATGCGATGTAATATACGTCGATACCACATATAACAGTAAATTTCACGTTACAAGTGATTTCTTTGATTGAAATAGTATCCGACATCTCGCTTATTTAAAGAGTTGTCGACACCAACAAAAACGTAGTAGACATATTTATGGTATGGGATACTTTTCGTCTATAAGTTATAAGTTACTGTTGCAATGAGACAATACTTAGGATACCAACATTATTTGTCAATAAGGAGCAGTTGTGAAATACCTACATTGACATAATATATAATCGTATATTAAGTCAATGAAAATTATTAAAAATTCATCTATTAATTTCGAAGTTTGTTTTGCACTAATGATTACTTAAACATTTACTGCAATATAAAATCGTTTGGCATTCCCAATCAGCATTTAATCTTTATCTTCTACTTTCATCAGCGCTTTCGTACATGCTTGTCCTCTATCTCTCTCTTTCTCTCTCTATTGCTGGCACTACAACTCTGCGTGAGTCTTGGCCGCATCCACTATTGCCCTCCAGCTCTGTCTATCTTTTGCTTCCATTTTCCATTGTGCTATACCCATTTTTCTCAGTTCCTCCGTAACTTCGTCCTTCCATCTCCTCCTAGTGCGGCCAAAAGATCTTTTTCTCTCCTGTTATACTGTCACTGCATTGCTCTTTATATTTTTCTTTTGAAGACTAACAGCTTATCGATTTCGCGTTTGTTTGAAATCCATGTCTCGCTACCATATGCTGTAACAGGTCGTATTAAGATTTTATACATCCTTACCTTAGTTCCCCTTGTAAGAAGTTTGGATTTAAAGAATGTAGATAGTGCATGCTTATCGGTCTCTGGTCGACCTTAACTGACTTGCCCATTCACACTTGCCCTAAAAATCTGTCTCGTCAATCTTTTTTCATCCATTATCTTTACGTGTCCAAACCTTTTAAACATTACTTTATCTATCTTTGTTACTTCATCTTTACACCATAGGGTTCCATAGTATTCCTTACTTTATCTATCAGAGTTATTTCAGTTATACTTCTCAGACTACTCATCTCTACAGCATTATTGTTACTTTTATGCTTTTTCTGTCAAACTCAACATTCACTACGATACATAAGTGTAGGATCCATCACTCCTCCAAGCACAGCCAGTCATGCCTTTTTTTAACGTTCTGGCTGCTCATAAAGTTATGAATTTGTGTTCCTACCAACACCCTCTGCTCAATATCACGGTCATACTTTTCGTCTCTTGTAAACTTTGAATCCAAGTTTACAAAATTTTTCTTTTTTAACTAGAAGCTCGCAGTTTGTCATACTTTCTTCCCTTTCAAAAACCTTTACTTTTGTGCTGCTTACATTCACTTTCATCCCGCTGATTTTTAGGGCATCATGCACCATCTTCTGCAGCTCCTCCTCAAATAATGCTAATACCTATGACCCGATCATCGGTGTAAATTTTATTTTTACTTAGCGTATGGCTCCTTCACAGGCAAGTTATAAATACAAGAAAAAATAGAACTAAGTAGATACAATACAATGAAAACAATTGCATGCTGCAATATGAAAATACCTCTTACAACTTTTAGGCTTTAATCCACAAAAACTTACACATAAGTATCAACGTGAGAGTAAACATAAATATATAAAAATGTGACAATTCAAAAATTAAAAGTACATACATACATATAGTCACGACTTTTTCCCATAGGGCTAGGCAGAGACCACTTCCTTCCACTTGCTACGGTTCTTACACACATCTTTTACTTCCTCCACTTTCATCAGTGCTCTTATACAAGCTCGTCGGTTGTTGGTACTCTTGACCTGGCCTTTCTTCAAAACAATGTTGATCTGATCGAGATATGGTCGCCGAGGTCGACCTCTATCGACTTGTCCATTCACACCCGCCTTATAAATTTGTTTCGTCGATATTCCTTCCTTCATCCTTTCTATGTGTCCAAACCATCTAAGCATTCCTTTATCTATCTTTGTAACCACATTTTCTTTTACACCACAGCGTTCTCTTATCTCATTATTTTTCACTTTATCCAAACGAGTCACTACGGCTATATTTCTCAGACTATTTATCTCCGCAGCATTAATTCTATTTTTATGCTTTTTCTACCAAACCCAACATTCACTACCTTACATAAGTGTAGGAACCAACACACCTCTATGCACAGCCAGACGTGCCTTTTTTAACACTCTCTGGCTGTTCATAAAGCTATGCAGTGCCCCATTAATAGTAAGGGCGAATATTATACAAAATAAGTAAAAAGAATAGTAAGAAAAAAACATGTCAATTAAATGACACATGCGCCTGTGATTTTTCTTGCCAGGAGATCCGAAGATTGTCTGGCGCCTCTTGTGTTAGTTCATTTAGCGTTACCCAGGGTGCACCACAAGGAGGCGAACTAACTTAACAACCCATCGATGTAAAGAAGGTATTTGATGATTAAATTATTTACCCTGTCGAACACCTTTTTTATATTAAACCAGTCCCTGTAAGCTCGAAAGCTAATATGTACTGATGAACGTTTAGAAACCGATTCTTTAGTGCTCGAAAGCTAATGTGTACTGATGAACGTTTGAAAAACCGAATCTTTAGTGCTTAAAAGCTGATGTGTACTGATGAACGTTTAGAAAACTGAATCTTTAGTGCTCGAATGCTGGTGTGTACTGATGAACGTTTAGAAACTGAAATCTTTAGTGTTTGAAAGCTGATGTGTACTGATAAACGTTTAGAAACCAAAGTGCTCAAAAGATGATGTTTGGGAGTTGAATTTTTACTTAATGCCAGATGTGTCGTAGGCAGCACCAAAGAATTTTTCCAAAACCACAAACTCTTACCTTGATAGTAGGTGCAAAATGGCCTGTACCACATCTGTGTAAAATCCAACAGTCATAAAACATAGTTAGCGTACCGAAATATGGTCTTGTCCTTTTATCTATTTTTAAAAGTGCAATAAAACATTTATAAAATGACTCTGTCTTATATTTGTCTATTTAAAATATAATACTTACAAAGGTTGTTTTAAATTAATTGTCGATGATGAAAATAATGCGAAAATGGTTTATTTGCACAGGGGTTCCACAATTTTTGGCAGTGTATTTGCAATAGTCTATAACACGAAATAATTAGAGTGTCCTTCTAATATTAGTATTTCCTGAAAGTTACTCGCGTTATTTAACACCCAAGATTGGTCCACGGGTATTAACGAAATATTTCATAACTTAATTCTGTTATTTGCTGCGTCAACCGTTTCTAAGAATGCGAAGAGAAAGTAAGTTTATGCTTAAATTATCGAGGACCTACCTTTAAGACTTGATATGCCCCGTTGCGGTTTTAGTTTTACTTTTTTTTGTAGCTCGGATTTATGTCTTTACGCAAAATCCGCTACTAAGAGATGATTTCAGAAGTTACGATTGTGTCGGCAGTCGTAATGTGTGCGTAAGACAAACGTAAAATTATTAAATCAGCATTTTCACGAGTCCACTGTCGCTTATTAATATTATTATTTTTATCTTCCTATTTCCACGAAAAGAAGATTCCTGCTGGTTTGATCCTCCACAAAAAGATAATTTCATGCAGAATGGAAAGATTGGTTAAAGGGTAGAAGAAAAAAGCCTTCCAGTGAAGAGGAAATAACGAAAAATAAAGCTTTAATGTAATTAAAAAAAATAAAACCAAAAGCGTGTACATAACTCCCATGGTCAAAAATATAGAAATATTTCCTGAAAGAACAGAATACGAAAATGTGCCAGAAAAAAGAGAGAAAGAGTGGAACAAGTAAATGAATTTGTGTACTTGGGTTCAAAGTTTACGAACGATAAAAAGTATGACAGTGACATTGAGCGAAGGGTGTTGGCAGAAAAACAAATGAATGGGGCACTTCATAGCTTTATGAACAGCCAGAAAGTGTCAAAAAGGCACGTCTAGCCGTGCATAGAGGTGTGTTGGTCCCCACACTTATGTATGGTAGTGAATGTTGGGTTTGGCAGAAAAAGCATGAAAATAGAATTAATGCTGCGGAGATGAGTGGTCTAAGAAATATAGCCGTAGTGACTCCTTTGGATAAAGTGAAAAATAATGAAATAAGAGAACGCTGTGGTGTAAAAGAAAATGTGGTTATAAAGATAGATAAAGGAATGCTTGGTTTAGACCGTTAGAATGGATGGATGAAGAAAGATTGGCAGGACAAATTTAAAAGACGAGTGTGAATGGACAAGTCGGTTTAGGTCGACCTCGGCGAACATATCTCAATCAGATCAACATTGTTTTGAAGAAAGGCCAGGTCAAGAGTACCAAAAACCGACGAGCATTGATAAGAGCACCGATGAAAGTAGAGGAAGTAAAAGATGTGTGTAAGAACCGTAGCAAGGCGTGCCTATATGTATGTATATGCATCTCAACCCGGATAAATTAGTCAAGTGCAGGATCGAGTCAGCTCGCGCAACCTTTAAAAAAATGAGATCACTTTTCTGCAATAATAAACTAAATTTAAAGCTCTGCCAGAGAATGATCAAGTGCTACATATGGTCTATACTGTTGTATGGGGTAGAGATTTGGACCTTAAAAGCAACAACCATTAATCGTCTTGAAGCATTTGAAATGTTGCTACATAAACGTATGCTCCAAATCCCAAGCAGACAAATGAAGCGCTTTTAAATAGAGCAACGCCGTTCGCGAACTACTAATAACAGTTAAATGCCGAATGCTGTTCTATCTAGGTCACATACTCAGGGGTGATCGTTACCGTATTCTTTAGCTTATAATGAAGTGCAAGATAGAAGGCCGTAGAGGAGTCGGTAGAAGACAAGCTTTGTGGTTAAGGAATCTTAGAGAGTGGACCGGAATTCGAAGCGCAGAACCACTCTTTAGAATCGCCAAAGACAGCACAGCTCGCCATTGTGATTGCCAACATCTGGAGGACCTGATATGGCACCAAAAGAAGAAGAATATGTAATTATGTATGTAACTTAAGGTCATTTTTAAATTCCTAGCTGATGAAGATTTTGGAATCGGTAATCGAAAAAAGTTTTAATTGGACAGTATACTTTTCAGTGGCGTACACATTATTTTTTTATAGTATAATACTAATGTAATTAATTACAATATCTCGAATGTTTGCGAATATGAGTAATATTTTTAGACATATTAAAACTTTTGCTGTTTAAAAATTTCTCCACATTTTAAAACAGTTGGTTTTCAGAGAAAAAAAAACGTTTTCAACAGAAATATAAATATTTTGACACACTTTGTTTACGTAAGTTAATTCTCATGCATAATTTACGTAGTTTGCATGGTATAAAGAAATTTAAATCAATAATACGTCATTAATACATAAAACATCAACGTCAATTTTTATGGTAAATAGTAAGGAAACTGAATAAAACTAAATTTAATTGTGTGCATTTAATGATTTAACAAAGAAAATTGCTCAAATGCATAATCTTGAATTCTTTTAAAATATGTTCACCTTAATTTAAAACATATTTTTTAGTTAAAAATTGGGGGACCAAAGCGTAATGTCACATTTTTCATGTAATAAATAATTGTTTATTTATAAAATTTAACATCACTGATGACAGTACAAATCATAATTCTTTTGCCTGATTCAGCTAATGTCATTTTAAATTTTTTTATGATTATGAAACTCGCATTTTCATACATACATACATACATAAAGTCACGCCTTTTTCCCATAGGGGTAGGCAGAGACCACTTCCTTCCACTTGCTACGGTTCGTACACACATCTTTTGCTTCCTCTACTTTCATCAGTGCTCTCATACATGCTCTTCGGTTGTTGGTACTTTTGACCTGGCCTTTCTTCAAAACAATGTTGATCTGATCGAGATATGTTCTCCGAGGTCGACCTCTACCGACTTCCATCCATTCACACTCGCCTTATAAATTTGTTTCGTCAATCTTCCTTCATACATCCTTTCTACGTGTCCAAACCATCTAAGCATTCCTTTATCTATCTTTGTGACCACATCTTCTTTTACACCACAGCGTTTTCTTATCTCACTATTCTTAACTTTATCCAACCTAGTCACTCCGGCTATACTTCTCAGACTACTCATCTCCGCAGCATTAATCCTATTTTCATGCTTCTTCTGCCAAACCCAACATTCACTACCATACATAAGTGTAGGAACCAACACACCTCTATGCACCGCCAGACGTGCCTTTTTTGACACTTTCTGGCTATTCATAAAGCTATGCAGTGCCCCATTCATTTGTTTTCCTGCCAACACCCTTCGCTCAATATCACTGTCATACTTTCCATCTCTAGTAAATTTTGAACCCAAGTACACAAATTCATTAACTTGTTCCACTCTTTCTCCCTCAATCGAAACCCCACAGTTTGTCATGCTTTCTTCTCTTTCAAAAACCATTACTTTCGTTTTGCTCACATTTATTTTCATCCCTTTGATTTTCAGGGAATCATGCATAACATTAACCATCGCATTTTTAAATAGACTAAAAGTAGTCCAAAAAGGTTTTTAGGCAATTTAAGTCCCTATATCTTTAAACTCGAGATTTAGAAACCAGCTCTCTGTATCAACCCACAGGACTTCTGTCTATCGTTGATTTTTTTTTATAATGTTTCCTATCTTCTTAGCCGGTTTCCCAACAACCTTAAAACTCTATCTGCAAGTAGATACTCCTACTCGAATTACTTTTATTATGTTCGCAACAGTTATTTTATTGTTTAATATCCAATTATCCACCCTGGGGTTAAATGAAAGTGTTCTAAATATAAGTTTCCGACAAAATATTCAGAAATTGAATTCAATCTTTTCGTTGGTATTTATTTGTCTTAACTTATTATAACATAGTAACAACGGTACACACCTTAACACTACTAACAAAACGCAAATCAAAGCTAGAGAGAATATTACATCTAGCATCCCCACTCCAGGGGGAATTAGACAGGGAGATAGCCTTAGTCAATTTTTATGTAACCTTCTGATGGACAATATCATAAAAGAAGTAACATCCATGAATTCGGGATACAGAATGAACAATAGGGCTATCAGCATGGTCTGCTTCGCCGACGACGCTGCAATATTCGCAGATAGTGAGAATGACCTACAGAGACAGTTATTTAAGTTCTACCAAATCAGTCAGCAACTCAATATGGATATATCCATAGGTAAAACGAAAACCATGACCAACGCTAGTGAGCCAATAAGATGCAAGCTGGTAATAGATAATAAACCTATAGGACATACTACTCATCTCCGCAGCATTAATCCTATTTTCATGCTTCTTCTGCCAAACCCAACATTCACTACTATACATAAATGTAGGAACCAACACACCTCTATGCACAGCCAGACGTGCCTCTTTTAAAACTTGCTGGTTGCTTATAAAGCTATACAGTGCCCCATTCGTTTATTTTCCTGTCAACATCCTTCGCTTGATGTCACTCTCATACTTTTCATGTCTTGTAAACTTTGAACCAAGGTACACTAATTCATTAACTTGTTCCACTATTTCTTCCTTAATCATATCTTCACAGTTTGTCTTGTTTTCTTCTCTCTCAAAAACCATTACTTTCGTTTTGCTTCTATTTATTCTTTGATTTTCAGGGCATTATTCATAACATAAACGATCGCCTGCAACTCCTCTTCAGATGACGCTAATATGACTTGATCATCGGCGTAAAGAAGGCATTTGACGATCAAATCATTCATTTTCAATCCATACGCACTCTCTTTCAAATCTTTTAAAATAAAAATTTCAAAAATTATCCGCATCGATAATCCAATTACCATGTAGAGCTCATGTTTAAAATTAATGTACGCATAGAAAATGTGTACAATAGATGACGTAAGTTATTTAACAAAATTTCCGAGTAACAATGACAAACAAGGATTTCATGCGTAATAGACAAAGACGGAGTTAATGGATATTCCTTTAGAACGGAGACAGATTGTTCAAAATCAAGGTAAAGACAATATTTAAGAGAAAGGGAAGCAATGAGAATTCTGTAAGACTAAAAAAGATGGTTTCTTTAGTCAAGTTAATAATTTAGAGCGAATCGTGATCGTGCGTTTGTGAACTTTGGCGGATTATTATTTTTTTAAATTTTCCAGTTATTTTAAATAATATGACTACATTTTATCAAGGTATTTAAATTACTTAATATTTTATTTAATTACCATTTCTACATCATCTCTTTACAATTATTATAAAACAAAATTAATCAGAATATTTTATTATATTAAGTGTTTAGCTCATATTTTACAGTTATAAAGATTTATTTCATGCAATAACAAAAATAAAAAACAAAGTTTTTAAGTTTTAGTCAAACCATACAAAAAATATAATACAATAACAAATTTTGACCATGGACAAAAAATAATATTTCTTATTTAATATTTTACCGGTGATATAATCATCTCATTGATAATGGTAAACAAATTATAAATAATATTAAGGAAGCGGAAGAAAACGAACTTTAGTAGGTTAACAATTATTTGTCTGTTTAAATTTATCCCGTTTATAAATAATGAAAATATAATAAACAAAATTTATTCTGATTTATTTGACACTTAAGGTTAAAATGTATTACGTAGACAAAACTCATTTTGTTACACATGCCTATCTAATATTTTTTATTTACTATAAAAATCAAATAAACAAATATGGTTTTAATATTTTTATTATTCATTACAAATGCTAATAGTTTAATTAATAATTTTCATAAGTTCAAAGAAATTGGATTAAACGAACATGATTTAGTCAAAATCCAATGTTACTTCCTTTATTTTTGTATTTTTTTATAAACAGTAACTATGTCATATTATTACTAAAGCATCAACAACAATATTAACTTTGAAATTTATCATACAAAATCTTGAAGTATTTTTGTTAAATTTTCATAGGAAGTACAATATGGCTGGCTATTTATTGTATTTAAACCTCAAACACTGTTATTTGACATTAACATTGACGTTTGGTTTTGGTTAGTTGTACCGGTATTTTTGCAAGTTCGTAAATAATGTTATTTACTTAAGAAAAAGTTTTTTTCGAAAACTGTCATCAAATGTTTATATGTTTGTTAAAATCTCAGTTAGAGAACTGGCTCTTTTCTGTCACTCAGCTGATAAAAATTTTACGTTCTAGAACGTAAATTTTAAAGAGTTGGTTAAATGTTGGAAACTTATTTATGAATTTATTAATTGAATACTCAACATACGAGTACATTAGTTTCAATAAATAATAATAATAAAATATTATCCAAGACTCACATAATTCGCGAACTCCACAGTTTTCAGATGGTTGCTGGTTTTCAGTTTTCACTATTTTCCGTTTCGCTCTTCAGTTTTTACATGTTTTTTAATGTCACAGATAGCAGATGAAAACATTCCTTTTGTGTCTTGTCATCTGTCATCTGTACGGTAGAAATGCGATAGCGAGCTATCGATATTGCACGGATGAGGGAGATATGTATCCAGATATGGGCCATCATAACACGTAACTTATTTTAAGTGAATAAAAAAACTGTATTAAACATGACGACCATTTTAATTATTTATTTTTTGCTACATGTAAATTAAAATTGGTTGTAATATCGGCTCCTGAGTCGGCTAACAGGGTTGCGCAAGAGCGCCTGAAGCAGTGTCCTGTATAGGTTTCTGGGTGAGGCAATTTGAGATAAGTTGCTATTTCTTTTGGTACATTCCTTATTTTGTTGACGCCACCCACTTGACTAACACATTTTTCTTTGACATACTTCACAAACATTTTTCGACTAGTGATAACTGCCGGTCGTAACGCACAGTATCTGCGGCATATGTTAATGTAGTTTGAACTTGAGATTACGAAAGTTTTTTGAGTAATTGTTTTGGAATCGGGAATTCGTATAATAATAGTTGAATTCTTGTAATCTATATCATCGATAATTATTTTTACCAACTCATCTCTTCTTGTATAAATCTTTTAATTTCTTCCCTTGTTAACATTCTCGATTTCTTTGGACGATATCCAACTGATTTGTTTTTCAGATATGGTATCAGTTTTGGAAATATTGTACTATTTACATTTTCTTTGAAATTCAACGTACTTTTTAGCATAGAATATACTGACCATAAAGTTGTTGGCTTTACTTTTTTAATTTTATGTTCGAAGTATGCCAATAACACAGATTCGGACACTTTCTGAATGCTCTTGGAACTGCACCACTCTTTGAATTGAGTATAGGCAACTTCGTACTGTCTTGATAATTTCTGGGGGATTAATTGTGAAATCGCACTTTCTGCCGCTTCCAATACTTCTTCTGGTAAATAGTCATCATTACTTCCAGAGCTCATTTCTAATCAAACACTTTAGTACAATGACTTTATAGCTGTGACACATTACGAAAGTCATGCAAACAATACCACCCGCTAGATCGTCTTAGTTTAAATACCAATAACACAGATTCAGACACTTTCTGAATGCTCTTGGAACTGCACCACTCTTTGAATTGAGTATAGGCAACTTCGTACTGTCTTGATAATTTCTGGGGGATTAATTGTGAAATCGCACTTTCTGCCGCTTCCAATACTTCTTCTGGTAAATAGTCATCATTACTTCCAGAGCTCATTTCTAATCAAACACTTTAGTACAATGACTTTATAGCTGTGACACATTACGAAAGTCATGCAAACAATACCACCCGCTAGATCGTCTTAGTTTAAATACCAATAACACAGATTCAGACACTTTCTGAATGCTCTTGGAACTGCACCACTCTTTGAATTGAGTATAGGCAACTTCGTACTGTCTTGATAATTTCTGGGGGATTAATTGTGAAATCGCACTTTCTGCCGCTTCCAATACTTCTTCTGGTAAATAGTCATCATTACTTCCAGAGCTCATTTCTAATCAAACACTTTAGTACAATGACTTTATAGCTGTGACACATTACGAAAGTCATGCAAACAATACCACCCGCTAGATCGTCTTAGTTTAAATACCAATAACACAGATTCAGACACTTTCTGAATGCTCTTGGAACTGCACCACTCTTTGAATTGAGTATAGGCAACTTCGTACTGTCTTGATAATTTCTGGGGGATTAATTGTGAAATCGCACTTTCTGCCGCTTCCAATACTTCTTCTGGTAAATAGTCATCATTACTTCCAGAGCTCATTTCTAATCAAACACTTTAGTACAATGACTTTATAGCTGTGACACATTACGAAAGTCATGCAAACAATACCACCCGCTAGATCGTCTTAGTTTAAATACCAATAACACAGATTCAGACACTTTCTGAATGCTCTTGGAACTGCACCACTCTTTGAATTGAGTATAGGCAACTTCGTACTGTCTTGATAATTTCTGGGGGATTAATTGTGAAATCGCACTTTCTGCCGCTTCCAATACTTCTTCTGGTAAATAGTCATCATTACTTCCAGAGCTCATTTCTAATCAAACACTTTAGTACAATGACTTTATAGCTGTGACACATTACGAAAGTCATGCAAACAATACCACCCGCTAGATCGTCTTAGTTTAAATACCAATAACACAGATTCAGACACTTTCTGAATGCTCTTGGAACTGCACCACTCTTTGAATTGAGTATAGGCAACTTCGTACTGTCTTGATAATTTCTGGGGGATTAATTGTGAAATCGCACTTTCTGCCGCTTCCAATACTTCTTCTGGTAAATAGTCATCATTACTTCCAGAGCTCATTTCTAATCAAACACTTTAGTACAATGACTTTATAGCTGTGACACATTACAAAAGTCATGCAAACAATACCACCCGCTAGATCGTCTTAGTTTAAATACCAATAACACAGATTCAGACACTTTCTGAATGCTCTTGGAACTGCACCACTCTTTGAATTGAGTATAGGCAACTTCGTACTATCTTGATGATTTCTGGGGGATTAATTGTGAAATCGCACTTTCTGCCGCTTCCAATACTTCTTCTGGTAAATAGTCATCATTACTTCCAGAGCTCATTTCTAATCAAACACTTTAGTACAATGACTTTATAGCTGTGACACATTACGAAAGTCATGCAAACAATACCACCCGCTAGATCGTCTTAGTTTAAATACCAATAACACAGATTCAGACACTTTCTGAATGCTCTTGGAACTGCACCACTCTTTGAATTGAGTATAGGCAACTTCGTACTGTCTTGATAATTTCTGGGGGATTAATTGTGAAATCGCACTTTCTGCCGCTTCCAATACTTCTTCTGGTAAATAGTCATCATTACTTCCAGAGCTCATTTCTAATCAAACACTTTAGTACAATGACTTTATAGCTGTGACACATTACGAAAGTCATGCAAACAATACCACCCGCTAGATCGTCTTAGTTTAAATACCAATAACACAGATTCAGACACTTTCTGAATGCTCTTGGAACTGCACCACTCTTTGAATTGAGTATAGGCAACTTCGTACTGTCTTGATAATTTCTGGGGGATTAATTGTGAAATCGCACTTTCTGCCGCTTCCAATACTTCTTCTGGTAAATAGTCATCATTACTTCCAGAGCTCATTTCTAATCAAACACTTTAGTACAATGACTTTATAGCTGTGACACATTACGAAAGTCATGCAAACAATACCACCCGCTAGATCGTCTTAGTTTAAATACCAATAACACAGATTCAGACACTTTCTGAATGCTCTTGGAACTGCACCACTCTTTGAATTGAGTATAGGCAACTTCGTACTGTCTTGATAATTTCTGGGGGATTAATTGTGAAATCGCACTTTCTGCCGCTTCCAATACTTCTTCTGGTAAATAGTCATCATTACTTCCAGAGCTCATTTCTAATCAAACACTTTAGTACAATGACTTTATAGCTGTGACACATTACGAAAGTCATGCAAACAATACCACCCGCTAGATCGTCTTAGTTTAAATACCAATAACACAGATTCAGACACTTTCTGAATGCTCTTGGAACTGCACCACTCTTTGAATTGAGTATAGGCAACTTCGTACTGTCTTGATAATTTCTGGGGGATTAATTGTGAAATCGCACTTTCTGCCGCTTCCAATACTTCTTCTGGTAAATAGTCATCATTACTTCCAGAGCTCATTTCTAATCAAACACTTTAGTACAATGACTTTATAGCTGTGACACATTACGAAAGTCATGCAAACAATACCACCCGCTAGATCGTCTTAGTTTAAATACCAATAACACAGATTCAGACACTTTCTGAATGCTCTTGGAACTGCACCACTCTTTGAATTGAGTATAGGCAACTTCGTACTGTCTTGATAATTTCTGGGGGATTAATTGTGAAATCGCACTTTCTGCCGCTTCCAATACTTCTTCTGGTAAATAGTCATCATTACTTCCAGAGCTCATTTCTAATCAAACACTTTAGTACAATGACTTTATAGCTGTGACACATTACGAAAGTCATGCAAACAATACCACCCGCTAGATCGTCTTAGTTTAAATACCAATAACACAGATTCAGACACTTTCTGAATGCTCTTGGAACTGCACCACTCTTTGAATTGAGTATAGGCAACTTCGTACTGTCTTGATAATTTCTGGGGGATTAATTGTGAAATCGCACTTTCTGCCGCTTCCAATACTTCTTCTGGTAAATAGTCATCATTACTTCCAGAGCTCATTTCTAATCAAACACTTTAGTACAATGACTTTATAGCTGTGACACATTACGAAAGTCATGCAAACAATACCACCCGCTAGATCGTCTTAGTTTAAATACCAATAACACAGATTCAGACACTTTCTGAATGCTCTTGGAACTGCACCACTCTTTGAATTGAGTATAGGCAACTTCGTACTATCTTGATGATTTCTGGGGGATTAATTGTGAAATCGCACTTTCTGCCGCTTCCAATACTTCTTCTGGTAAATAGTCATCATTACTTCCAGAGCTCATTTCTAATCAAACACTTTAGTACAATGACTTTATAGCTGTGACACATTACGAAAGTCATGCAAACAATACCACCCGCTAGATCGTCTTAGTTTAAATACCAATAACACAGATTCAGACACTTTCTGAATGCTCTTGGAACTGCACCACTCTTTGAATTGAGTATAGGCAACTTCGTACTATCTTGATGATTTCTGGGGGATTAATTGTGAAATCGCACTTTCTGCCGCTTCCAATACTTCTTCTGGTAAATAGTCATCATTACTTCCAGAGCTCATTTCTAATCAAACACTTTAGTACAATGACTTTATAGCTGTGACACATTACGAAAGTCATGCAAACAATACCACCCGCTAGATCGTCTTAGTTTAAATACCAATAACACAGATTCAGACACTTTCTGAATGCTCTTGGAACTGCACCACTCTTTGAATTGAGTATAGGCAACTTCGTACTATCTTGATGATTTCTGGGGGATTAATTGTGAAATCGCACTTTCTGCCGCTTCCAATACTTCTTCTGGTAAATAGTCATCATTACTTCCAGAGCTCATTTCTAATCAAACACTTTAGTACAATGACTTTATAGCTGTGACACATTACGAAAGTCATGCAAACAATACCACCCGCTAGATCGTCTTAGTTTAAATACCAATAACACAGATTCAGACACTTTCTGAATGCTCTTGGAACTGCACCACTCTTTGAATTGAGTATAGGCAACTTCGTACTGTCTTGATAATTTCTGGGGGATTAATTGTGAAATCGCACTTTCTGCCGCTTCCAATACTTCTTCTGGTAAATAGTCATCATTACTTCCAGAGCTCATTTCTAATCAAACACTTTAGTACAATGACTTTATAGCTGTGACACATTACGAAAGTCATGCAAACAATACCACCCGCTAGATCGTCTTAGTTTAAATACCAATAACACAGATTCAGACACTTTCTGAATGCTCTTGGAACTGCACCACTCTTTGAATTGAGTATAGGCAACTTCGTACTGTCTTGATGATTTCTGGGGGATTAATTGTGAAATCGCACTTTCTGCCTTTTCCAATACTGCTTCAGGTAAATAGTCATCATCACTTCCAGAGCTCATTTCTAATTAAATACTTTAGAACAATGGCATTGTGACACGTTACGAAAGTCATGCAAACAATACCACCCGCTAGATCGTCTTAGTTTAAATACCAATAACACAGATTCAGACACTTTTTGAATGCTCTTGGAACTGCACCACTCTTTGAATTGAGTATAGGCAACTTCGTACTGTCTTGATAATTTCTGAGGGATTAATTGTGAAATCGCACTTTCTGCCGCTTCCAATACTTCTTCTGGTAAATAGTCATCATTACTTCCAGAGCTCATTTCTAATCAAACACTTTAGTACAATGACTTTATAGCTGTGACACATTACGAAAGTCATGCAAACAATACCACCCGCTAGATCGTCTTAGTTTAAATACCAATAACACAGATTCAGACACTTTCTGAATGCTCTTGGAACTGCACCACTCTTTGAATTGAGTATAGGCAACTTCGTACTATCTTGATGATTTCTGGGGGATTAATTGTGAAATCGCACTTTCTGCCGCTTCCAATACTTCTTCTGGTAAATAGTCATCATTACTTCCAGAGCTCATTTCTAATCAAACACTTTAGTACAATGACTTTATAGCTGTGACACATTACGAAAGTCATGCAAACAATACCACCCGCTAGATCGTCTTAGTTTAAATACCAATAACACAGATTCAGACACTTTCTGAATGCTCTTGGAACTGCACCACTCTTTGAATTGAGTATAGGCAACTTCGTACTGTCTTGATAATTTCTGGGGGATTAATTGTGAAATCGCACTTTCTGCCGCTTCCAATACTTCTTCTGGTAAATAGTCATCATTACTTCCAGAGCTCATTTCTAATCAAACACTTTAGTACAATGACTTTATAGCTGTGACACATTACGAAAGTCATGCAAACAATACCACCCGCTAGATCGTCTTAGTTTAAATACCAATAACACAGATTCAGACACTTTCTGAATGCTCTTGGAACTGCACCACTCTTTGAATTGAGTATAGGCAACTTCGTACTGTCTTGATAATTTCTGGGGGATTAATTGTGAAATCGCACTTTCTGCCGCTTCCAATACTTCTTCTGGTAAATAGTCATCATTACTTCCAGAGCTCATTTCTAATCAAACACTTTAGTACAATGACTTTATAGCTGTGACACATTACGAAAGTCATGCAAACAATACCACCCGCTAGATCGTCTTAGTTTAAATACCAATAACACAGATTCAGACACTTTCTGAATGCTCTTGGAACTGCACCACTCTTTGAATTGAGTATAGGCAACTTCGTACTGTCTTGATAATTTCTGGGGGATTAATTGTGAAATCGCACTTTCTGCCGCTTCCAATACTTCTTCTGGTAAATAGTCATCATTACTTCCAGAGCTCATTTCTAATCAAACACTTTAGTACAATGACTTTATAGCTGTGACACATTACGAAAGTCATGCAAACAATACCACCCGCTAGATCGTCTTAGTTTAAATACCAATAACACAGATTCAGACACTTTCTGAATGCTCTTGGAACTGCACCACTCTTTGAATTGAGTATAGGCAACTTCGTACTGTCTTGATAATTTCTGGGGGATTAATTGTGAAATCGCACTTTCTGCCGCTTCCAATACTTCTTCTGGTAAATAGTCATCATTACTTCCAGAGCTCATTTCTAATCAAACACTTTAGTACAATGACTTTATAGCTGTGACACATTACGAAAGTCATGCAAACAATACCACCCGCTAGATCGTCTTAGTTTAAATACCAATAACACAGATTCAGACACTTTCTGAATGCTCTTGGAACTGCACCACTCTTTGAATTGAGTATAGGCAACTTCGTACTGTCTTGATAATTTCTGGGGGATTAATTGTGAAATCGCACTTTCTGCCGCTTCCAATACTTCTTCTGGTAAATAGTCATCATTACTTCCAGAGCTCATTTCTAATCAAACACTTTAGTACAATGACTTTATAGCTGTGACACATTACGAAAGTCATGCAAACAATACCACCCGCTAGATCGTCTTAGTTTAAATACCAATAACACAGATTCAGACACTTTCTGAATGCTCTTGGAACTGCACCACTCTTTGAATTGAGTATAGGCAACTTCGTACTGTCTTGATAATTTCTGGGGGATTAATTGTGAAATCGCACTTTCTGCCGCTTCCAATACTTCTTCTGGTAAATAGTCATCATTACTTCCAGAGCTCATTTCTAATCAAACACTTTAGTACAATGACTTTATAGCTGTGACACATTACGAAAGTCATGCAAACAATACCACCCGCTAGATCGTCTTAGTTTAAATACCAATAACACAGATTCAGACACTTTCTGAATGCTCTTGGAACTGCACCACTCTTTGAATTGAGTATAGGCAACTTCGTACTATCTTGATGATTTCTGGGGGATTAATTGTGAAATCGCACTTTCTGCCTTTTCCAATACTGCTTCAGGTAAATAGTCATCATTACTTCCAGAGCTCATTTCTAATCAAACACTTTAGTACAATGACTTTATAGCTGTGACACATTACGAAAGTCATGCAAACAATACCACCCGCTAGATCGTCTTAGTTTAAATACCAATAACACAGATTCAGACACTTTCTGAATGCTCTTGGAACTGCACCACTCTTTGAATTGAGTATAGGCAACTTCGTACTGTCTTGATGATTTCTGGGGGATTAATTGTGAAATCGCACTTTCTGCCTTTTCCAATACTGCTTCAGGTAAATAGTCATCATCACTTCCAGAGCTCATTTCTAATTAAATACTTTAGAACAATGGCATTGTGACACGTTACGAAAGTCATGCAAACAATACCACCCGCTAGATCGTCTTAGTTTAAATACCAATAACACAGATTCAGACACTTTCTGAATGCTCTTGGAACTGCACCACTCTTTGAATTGAGTATAGGCAACTTCGTACTGTCTTGATAATTTCTGGGGGATTAATTGTGAAATCGCACTTTCTGCCGCTTCCAATACTTCTTCTGGTAAATAGTCATCATTACTTCCAGAGCTCATTTCTAATCAAACACTTTAGTACAATGACTTTATAGCTGTGACACATTACGAAAGTCATGCAAACAATACCACCCGCTAGATCGTCTTAGTTTAAATACCAATAACACAGATTCAGACACTTTCTGAATGCTCTTGGAACTGCACCACTCTTTGAATTGAGTATAGGCAACTTCGTACTATCTTGATGATTTCTGGGGGATTAATTGTGAAATCGCACTTTCTGCCGCTTCCAATACTTCTTCTGGTAAATAGTCATCATTACTTCCAGAGCTCATTTCTAATCAAACACTTTAGTACAATGACTTTATAGCTGTGACACATTACGAAAGTCATGCAAACAATACCACCCGCTAGATCGTCTTAGTTTACATACCAATAACACAGATTCAGACACTTTCTGAATGCTCTTGGAACTGCACCACTCTTTGAATTGAGTATAGGCAACTTCGTACTATCTTGATGATTTCTGGGGGATTAATTGTGAAATCGCACTTTCTGCCGCTTCCAATACTTCTTCTGGTAAATAGTCATCATTACTTCCAGAGCTCATTTCTAATCAAACACTTTAGTACAATGACTTTATAGCTGTGACACATTACGAAAGTCATGCAAACAATACCACCCGCTAGATCGTCTTAGTTTAAATACCAATAACACAGATTCAGACACTTTCTGAATGCTCTTGGAACTGCACCACTCTTTGAATTGAGTATAGGCAACTTCGTACTATCTTGATAATTTCTGGGGGATTAATTGTGAAATCGCACTTTCTGCCGCTTCCAATACTTCTTCTGGTAAATAGTCATCATTACTTCCAGAGCTCATTTCTAATCAAACACTTTAGTACAATGACTTTATAGCTGTGACACATTACGAAAGTCATGCAAACAATACCACCCGCTAGATCGTCTTAGTTTAAATACCAATAACACAGATTCAGACACTTTCTGAATGCTCTTGGAACTGCACCACTCTTTGAATTGAGTATAGGCAACTTCGTACTGTCTTGATAATTTCTGGGGGATTAATTGTGAAATCGCACTTTCTGCCGCTTCCAATACTTCTTCTGGTAAATAGTCATCATTACTTCCAGAGCTCATTTCTAATCAAACACTTTAGTACAATGACTTTATAGCTGTGACACATTACGAAAGTCATGCAAACAATACCACCCGCTAGATCGTCTTAGTTTAAATACCAATAACACAGATTCAGACACTTTCTGAATGCTCTTGGAACTGCACCACTCTTTGAATTGAGTATAGGCAACTTCGTACTGTCTTGATAATTTCTGGGGGATTAATTGTGAAATCGCACTTTCTGCCGCTTCCAATACTTCTTCTGGTAAATAGTCATCATTACTTCCAGAGCTCATTTCTAATCAAACACTTTAGTACAATGACTTTATAGCTGTGACACATTACGAAAGTCATGCAAACAATACCACCCGCTAGATCGTCTTAGTTTAAATACCAATAACACAGATTCAGACACTTTCTGAATGCTCTTGGAACTGCACCACTCTTTGAATTGAGTATAGGCAACTTCGTACTATCTTGATGATTTCTGGGGGATTAATTGTGAAATCGCACTTTCTGCCTTTTCCAATACTGCTTCAGGTAAATAGTCATCATCACTTCCAGAGCTCATTTCTAATTAAATACTTTAGAACAATGGCATTGTGACACGTTACGAAAGTCATGCAAACAATACCACCTACTAGATCGTCTTAGTTTAAACACAGAACGTCAGTTAACAATGACAATTACTTAAATATTTATTTTTATATTCTTAAAATAGTTGTTATCCAGTTTTTGAAAAAATATTGTTTGCATCTCGAATGTGAAACTCTTTTGCGTTATCAAATGGTTATTTTGCCTCGCTGAAGCTCGGCAAAATAACTCGCATTTTTAAACGCAAAAGTATCATTTCGCATTCTAGATACAAAAATAACTATTTTAGTTGATTTGGGTAAACAGAATAGTCCAAGCATTATATTCGTCCGCGAAGAAATTTCGGACCATTTTAATAAACAGACACCAAATAATGCTGTTGTATTAAACATTATAACCTAATTTAAAAGAACTCGAAGTATGCTACAATAAATAAAAAACAAGGCTGTACGTATATTCAATAAAATTATGGACTCACCATATCGTAGTCAACGAAGATCTGCTGTACAATTGAATATAAACAGAAGGACTCTTCAAAAGATATTGAAACATTTTGATGCTCATTCATGCGTTATTCAGCCGATCCAATAGTTGTAAAAAGGGTGATAATGCTGCAAGACTGGCATACTTTGCTATAATCCTTGATGATAGACCCAGCTTTATCAGTAACATCTGGTACAGTATGGTATGTCAGTTTGAAAGTTTCAGTACCATAAATTAATATCCATACTGTAAAAGTGAAATAAAATATCATTTATCGTCACGATAGTCACGTTTTTATTGCAAATTTACAATTTACTCAAGAATATACAAACTAATAAGTAAATGGATTGGTTTATTGTTAGGTGGCATGAGGCGGGCACCACCAATCGATGGGTCTCCGGGGTTTACCTACTGTAAGGGGTCTTCTCGCCAGTGACGTTTTAGTTTTCTACATTCCATAGGATAAGTATATATCATTATATCAATTAATTTGTATGATATTTATTCCTAGTTCTGTTTTTGTTGGCCAAGGTTGACGGTTGGAATTCCAAGATCGTTGTGTATTGTGTGTTTGCTTACGAACCATGGACCATTAGCTATTGTTTAAAGTGTTTTAGATTGGAAAGCTTGTAATATTTTGGTGTTTGATGGTTTGCTACAACGCCATAGCTCTATACCGATAAAAAATTGATTAATTAAAAATAAAAACAATTAAAAAATTCTATAAATAAAATACTTTTAAATGAACAAATACTGTTTTATTTGTTTGCATTTGTAATATTATTAAATTATTAAAATTCATATTAATTTCGGAAATATTTGTAACAAACAAAAGTCGTAACATTTTTTGAACCTCAAGTATCAATTGTTATTTTTTGCTTGTAAAATTACTGACGGAATTTTAAAAATTCCGGAAATTCCAAAGATGATTCATTTATAGTTAAAAGTTTTAAAAATAAATTTAAAATAAGAGATTCGCGCATCAGTATTTAAGGAGTATAAAAAATTAATTTGCATTACGCGTTCACGTAAATCTACGTTATGCGGTCACTAATATTTCATAGTATTTGTCTACAATTACAAAAAAAAGTTACTGTTTTTTATATTAAATATTCCATGAAGGTTGAAAGATATAATTAACGCGAATGAATGCTTGCAAGTGTTAGTTTAGAAATTAATAATGAATCAATCGCTGTAGTTAAAAAAGCTAAAAACCGAGGCATTATCATAAACAGAGATTTAAGATTTGAGAAACATGTAAATCAATTTATTTATCGTGCATATATAGTTCACTGAAACTGATTTTCGAAAACAGGCATTTATTTACTCGAAATATTTAAATAAAATAAAACTTAGTTTTATCGCATTTCAACTTCGCTGACTTCGTCTATGGTCCGAACTTAATAACTGTATATAAAAATAAAATTCAAAGAGTGCGGAATTCATGTTTAAGGCTAATTTACAGTGTGAAAAAAAATTTAGAGAATATTACATAAATTAATACAGAATAGATGATTAAATATGCAAAATAGAAGAATTCATCTCGCAGTCACTTAATAACATAAAATTGTTTTATTTAAAATTCCTACAAAGTTGCACCACCAAAAATGCAACAAATTTTGGCACAAGTCAAGCTGCACAAAGTACAGCGGTTAGCTTGTGTTGGAATCACAGGGGCAATATTCACGTGCCCTACTCCAGCCGTAGAGGTAATGCTGAACCTTCCACCATTGCACTTATGTGAAATGAAAGAAGCAGCAATCAGTGTTTTCAGACAATAAATCTTAAAGCAGGAAATCAGATTGGACTTTTGAAGATTTTGGAAAATATTTCCCTAGAACTCATGTCTAAGCCAACAGATATTATGCCAGTTATGTTCAAAATGCAGTTTAAATTGGTCATAAACAACCACCAAGTTTGCACAGAGAACGGACCTCAACTAGGAAGGGATGCTTTAGTGTAGTACACTAATGGATCCAAGATGGATGAAAGGGTTGGAGTGAGCGTTGCAGGGCCGAATTTCAGGTTCTCAAAACCCCTTGGTAACACTCCAACCATCTTTCAGGCAAATAATAAATAATTGGAATTTTAACATGCAATTTTTTTTAAAGCATTGGGAGGAAATGTAAAATTCAAAGACTATTGTAAAGAGAATTGTCAGAGCTTTTAAAAGACATCTTATTCAACCCCCAATGCCGTTTAAAATTTTTGCGTAATTCTTACCCTCGCTTGGGGTTAAAAGTAGTGGAGTCAAAAAAACCTTTAATCATAAATCAATGTATCTGAGCGATTTTCTAAAATGTTGACGAGGTCCCTGCAAATGGCTGTTTCGTTTTCGGTTGGCCAGCCTATATGTAAATACTTCTTTGTATATTAGGTACTTGAAAACAATATTATTATTATTTGAACACTACGTACAAATACATCTGGATATTATTAAAACAGCCAAAAAAGATATTAAGGATAATTTCTTTTTTCGAATAATGTGCTAGTTTAATGTATCTATTTAATCAAATTAAAATATCCCAGCAACAAAAATTACAAAACCGCGGTATGAAAATAATTAATTCATAAATGTAATCGATTCACCTCGATCCAAGAAATGCATGAAACTTTAAAATGGATGTCAATACGCAGGAATGTATACTAGTTAGGGTCGATGATATTTATATGTATACAAATTCTTAAACGGTTTTCAACCAAAATATTTCAACAGATTTGTGTTGAACACTAAGATTCATGACTATGTGGCAAAGTTGAAAAACGAAGAATAAATTTCATATTGGAAAAACAAATTAAACAACTGTATAAATGTAAAAGGATCACAGAATTTGAGAAGTTTTAAGTCTTTGTTGCTGAAACATATTTTTGATTACATTTATATTTCCATCATGGTGTCACAAAATTCCATGTTTTACAGATTTAGCTATTGTTTGGAAGAACAAGGTGGTTTGTTTGAACCTTTATTGCTTTGAATTTGTAATGTTTTTTTTTAGTTTATTTTTTTAAAGTTAATGTTATGTTTTTTAATTCGTAGAATATTAATTTTATTTTCGGGGCCATATCTGTATATAAGCTTTCATCAAACTATATCTGATATTTAGCGATATAGTGGAATTTGCAATTAAGACTTAACTCTGTCGTTAAACAGCATCCTGGATATATTTTTTTTAACCTCTTAACGACCCAACCATGACACCGTAAAAAAAATACTTAAAAATTTAACACAACTTTGTCACATCCACCATGTATTACATGTAAATGCATAATATTTCTTACATAATTTCTAACAAGCCATATCTGTTACCTTTGACTTTTTTATTAACTACTACATCAAGATATGGATGTTTACATAAAATTTTTAATATTGTAGTGTTACGTACAATATAGCTTGCCTCAGGTAACTTAGGCCAAGGCCAATAAAGGGAAAGAAGAGAAGTGCGGTGACAGTTGGCGGGAAAAAAGTGTGAAGGTTAATACAATGCAATGTTCAGTTCTTTTTTTATGAAATTAAAGCATTTAAAGTGTAATTAGTTTTATGAATCCGTTAGAGCCTTCCTATAATAAATAAAGGTCTGTAACTGTCTATTTTTTAATAAAAAATTAATGTCTTAAAATGTAATAACATGCAGTGTGTTCCGTTTATAATACCAAAGTTGCTGTCCACTTCCAGTATAACCATGTAACCGATAATATGTCTATCAAAATATTTTACCTAAACTCACCATAATTTGTATTCCATGTCCACTTTTTTATATAAATATCGCTTTTCTTGCTCCTCAAGCCAAAAGTACGGTCTCTCTGACCGCATTTCACTTCAGAACAAACGACTTTTGTGTCGTGCTAAACTTATGAGGACTGTTTAAAGTACAGTGCGTTCTCACCAGAGTGGGCTACTTTGCATGGTTGGGTACGAAATGGAATCCAGCTTACTTTTTCCAAAAAAGTTAAATATTTGGGCGTAATAATCGACTAAAAACTGACATAGAACAGCCAACTCAACCACGTTCTTTCCAGAGCTATAGCGGCAAGCTGGACATTCCCCAGAGTCTTTGGCAAGACATGGGGTCTGAAACCAAAAATGATCTACTGGTCTTACTAAACGATCATCAAACCCATGGTCATCTATGCCAACAATTTGACAAAGTCAAGCTGCAGAAAGTGCAGCGGCTAGCGAGACAATAAATACTAAAGCAGGAAATCGGATTGGACATTAAAGGAATTGGAAAAATATTTTCCTTGAATCCTTGTCTAAGTCGACAGATATTATGCCAGTAAGGTACGATTTCGAAATGCAGTTTGAAGTGGTCATAAACAACCACCAAGTTTGCTCAGAGAACGGACCTCAACTAGGAAGGAATGCTTCAGTGTGGTACACTGATGGATCCAAGATGGATAAAAGGGTTGGAGTGGGCGTTACAGGCCGAATTTTAGGCTTTTAAAACCCCCTGATAACACCCCAACCATCTTTCAAGCAGAATTACATACTATAGAGATATATGCCCAGGAGTGCATTGAAAGAAACACCCGAAGGGCAGATATCTATATTTTATCAGATAGCCAAGCAGCACTAAAAGCTCTAAAGTCATACACTTGTGATTCTAAGCTGACTTGGGACTGTAAACAATCCCTGAGACAAGTGTCAGGTTACTCTGATGTGGGTTCCAGGTCACAAGGGAGTTGAAGGCAACGAAGAAACAGATTGCTTTGCCAAAGAAGAGGCAAATACACAATTTTCCCGCCCAGAACCCTTCTGTGGACTTTTCAAAGCCCACTTGAACGCTTTGACGCTGGGAAAGGCTAGTAAGCCTTGAAGTCTACAGGGTGGCTAAAAAAGTGTGACATATGAAAGTTGTGTTTTTTTAAATGGAACACCCTATATTTCGTTACACTTTTAAATAGTTCAGGAAAAAATAATACGACTTCATAAAAGGTACTATGTAGCTAACTATAACCGTACCCGAGTTATTGATTTTTTTATGAAAATGCTAGGTACAATTTGAAACTAAATAACATCGAAATGTATAGAAATCATTTCTTCGAATTCTGACCAAGCATAAAAGAGGTTTTGGCAATATTTATTTTAATAGAACCCGTTTCTCAATATTATACAGAATGTTCAAAAATCATTGTCACTTTTTTATAATTTCGGACAAAGATAACTTTGTTATTTCAAATGGAACACCCTGTATTTTTTTGATCTGAACAATATAAAATTCAATTATCTTTCATTTCAAATTGGGATTCCCTATACCTAACCCAAATAGTTTTTTAGATATTGGCTTTTTCAAATAATACTTCTTTTTTCAATGCATTCTTTGAATTAAGATAGCTTGAAACGACATTTATTTGATGTGCTCACAGAATTTTCATTGAAAGTAGTTATACTTCACTTCATCGAAAATATTTACTTTTCATATTCTGACAGTAGTTCATTAAACAGACTATACAATTTTTTTATTTTTCAACTGAAACAACAACAAAATATGAAACACAAATGTATTTAATTCAAAGTAGATGCTTAAAATGACGACCATCCTGTTGAATACAAAGAGCCACTCTCTCTATAAAAGACTGCTTAACACTTAATAATATTAAAGGCGTCACCCTGTGAAAAGCAGTCCTTATTAAGGGGTTTTCTATGATTGATCCCATAATAAGAAATTCATTTTCCTCATTTCCAATGATAGGTTTTTGTCTATTTGCCTTTTCATAAGCTACACTTAAGTCCTACGAAATTCCTGTAGCAATCGTTTGAGAACCAACTTGTTTGCATGATTCCGGTCTGGATATTTTTGAGCATACACCCTCGACACCAAAATCCAATTCTCTACACACTCACCAATCGCTAAAATCATATCTATCCGCTCTTGAATGGGATAAATTTTCATTTTCGACGGAAATAATTCAATGAATGTTTTGAATAACGTAAAATACAACAATTGATAATCAAAATTCTTTCAACAAGTTAAATAAATGTCGTTTCAAAGCTATTTTAAGTCAAAGAATGCATTAAAATAAAAACCACTATTTGATAAAGGCAATATCTGAAAAACTATTTAGGTTAGGTATAGGGAACCCCAATATGAAATGAAAGATAATAGAATTTAATATTGTTCAGACCAAAAAAATACAGGGTATTCCATTTAAAATAACAAAGTTATCTTTGTCATTAATTTTAAAAAAGTGACAATGATATTTAAACATTCTGTATAATATTTAAAAACGGGATCTATCGAAATCAAAAGCCCAAAACCTCTTTTATGCTTGGTCAGAATTCGAAAGGATGATTCCTATACATTTCGATGTTATTTAGTTTTCAATTGTACCTAGCATTTTCATAAAAAAATCAATAACTCGGGAACGATTATAGTAAGCTACATGGTACTTTATATAAAATCATATTATTTTTTCCCAAACTATTTAAAAGTGTAACTAAATACAGGGTGTTCTATTTAAAAAAACACAACTTTGATATGTCACACTTTTTTGAGCCACCCTGTAGACTCCAAAATAATTTACTTTTGCAGTCTTAATCAATATACATCTATACATCTTTTTTATATGTTCTGGTTCCCACGAAAAGGGATATCCTGTAATGTTCAGAGAACATCGTGGGAACCAAGGGAAAGAAGGTAGGAGTTGGTGTTCTTCTTAAATTTCTGGAGGTTGTATGCCTCGGGGAACACCTCCCTAGGCAATGAGTTCCAAAGCCTCGCAATTCGTTGGATGAATGAGTCTTTGGAAAGTGATGTTCTGCAGGTATCCAAAGTGACCACGAAGGGGTGTGAAGACTGAACTTGACGGGTTAATTTTGAAGAGACTGCCAAAGGAGGAACGATTGTTGATATTTCAGAAGAGCATCGTCCATGAAAATATCTATAAAATAGAGACAAATCGCCAACTTTTCTACGGTGTTCCAGACAAGTGAGCGAGTTTGTAAGCGAGGCATCACCGACGAGACGAATTGCCCTTTTTTGGACAGAATCCAGTAGCTTCAGGATATGTTTAGGTGCTGCACTCCAAATATGGGAACAGTACTCCAGTACAGGTCGGATCTGTGCCTTATAGATCATAAGCAGCTGACTGGAGGTGAAATAGCTCTTGGCACGAAACAAAAAACCAAGTTTTTGGGATGCACTTTTGGCAATGGACCTCACGTGATTTTCTCAGGAAAGGTTATTGCTGATAGTAATACCAAGCATCGATATGGATGACTTCAGTGGTATGGTTACTCCTGACAAAGTTATGTTAGGCACAGTGAGATCGGCTTTTCTAGAGAAAAGACATGCTTGTGTTTTGTTTGCATTGAATTCTACCAAGTTATTGGATCCCCATTCGAGAATTGTTGCTAAGTCCATATTTATATTGTTAACATTTCTTCCTCGTTCATTTCTGGTTTCACGGGCTGATATAGGGGCCCTGGAAGAGAATGCGGTATGGAGGGTACTATCATCGGCAAAGCTGTGTACTGGACATGAAGTTGCTTTCAATAGGTCGTTGATGTGAAGTAAAAATAGTGTTGGTGCTAGAATGGATCCTTGCGGAACACCAGCATTTATGAGTAGAGTGTCAGATGAAACTCCATCGACCACTACATGGAGAGACCTGTTTGAGAGAAAACTAGCAAGCAGAGAACACAGCTGAGGGGGCAAGCCATAAGATGGGAGCTTGGCGAGGAGTCCCTGGTGCCAAACTCGATCGAACGCCTTGGAGATATCTAATGCCACAGCTAAAGTTTCTCCATACTTTTCAATAGATATATATATATATACCAATATATATATATATATATATATATATATATATATATATATATATATATATCTACGAAAAGACAAAGTCATATAAATGATCATAAATATTTTATAGTTAAAAGCAAATCTCGTTCTCGCGATCTATAAATAAAGTTTTGAAAATATTAATAGAAAAAGTTGTAAGTCAATTCGCCAATCTAAAATTACTAGGAATCCGTTAATAAAATAAATAAACGCAAGAAAATTTTATTTTTACAAACTAAAATCTGGTTACGGTCGAACAAAAGTACGCGGTACAATGACGTGATACTCCTGAAAAATACCGAATTTTTTTTGATTATTTGTCAATCGACGTTCTCAGAATTAGCGAAAGCACAAACTTTATTGTTCCAATATCTATTGCACCTAATTGTTTCATTGACGTCACAAACATTAAATACACACCAAAAATAATCGATTTTTTTTAACAGTGATTATACAAATATAATTTTAACTAAATAGCTTCATAATAACAAAGTTTTTAGAATAGTTTTTTTTTGTAGTTAGAAATACATTTCCAAATTGTCTTATGGTATAAATATAGTAAAGCCTTTCGTGGCTGCTTCGTAATAAAATAAAAACGTATAACTTTTTCTGGTTATCAAATATTAAATATGATTAGGATCATTTGTAAAAAAAATAGTATTATATTAAACACCTTTTAATTGGATTTTGTTAGCAAGTGGTTGTATAAAACAAATTTTATCTTAAAACATAATTACACAGTTTTTAAAACTTTTAACCTTGTTGGAAATCAGTACTTCCAACTGTACAATACCTATCTGAGAAATTCCTTGATTTTTAAAACCACTCAGTACGTCCCTGAAGCCGACAAAAAAACTCAGCTGAAACCCACTATAATATCCGATCACTCTCTTGTCACGTGAACATTATTAATTAGCTAAAAACAAAAGGATCGTGTGCAATTTTAGAAATCAGCTGTAAGATCACGTGAAAAAGACAGTTACGCTTTGATCAATAAAAACGCTAAATTCAGCGCGAGAAACGAAGCCTCGTTTGACCGGGTTTCCGGCCTTTCGTCCTCTATTCCATTTTATCCACCGGCCGAAGAACATCTCGCCGCAAGAGCACAGCACCCCGCTCTCTTCCGCTCGAACCTCCCAGCAATACACAACGCTCGCCGCTAAGAGGCACCTCTTTCAAACACCACCTGGTAAAATGTACATCAATATGATCAAATAAAATTAATTAATCTCATAGTCAACAGCCAGTGAAAATTTTCTGAAGATACAGGAGGCTTGAAACTGTAAGCTCCATGTATAAATTATACAATATATTCTCGATGACAAGTGTGTTGTTTTATTTACCACTAGATGAACCGGCAAACGTTGTTTTGCCATATAAATAATTTCCTAGTAAATTAGCACTTTTGAATGAGCATAATATTCAATATCGGGCTCATACTGGAATGCTAGACGCAGGAATGAATCAGATATAAATGCTCGATGTACCTGTTGTCGTTGTTGGTCATTTGTTCTTCGTCTATTGACTGTGAAACGGCGTGATTGTCGTTGTTCTAATCTTCTGACTTCATTGCGTTCAGCTCGTGTATCTTCTGGCTCTTCTTGATGCAATTGCGCCATTCTGATACGTGCATCAGTATTTTGTTGCTGGATTTGTTCTTCTGTTCTTTCGGATCTGCTATTTCGCAAGTTTCGAGCTTTACTTGTACTGCGGCTCAAATCAGCCCCTTTGCGTTTTCTTGGCATTGCTCACCGTACAAAGCATACATAAATAGAATTAATGAAATTATTTAATGATGAAAAATGTTAAAAGTATAATTAGGGCCAGGATTTTTGCCGCAGTTTTGAAATGATTAGTTTTAATTTATGAAATTATAACAAAAATATAAGTTTTATGGAAAAATTTTTCAAACAAAAGTAAAAAATTAAATTTTATGAAAACATTGTCTCTTATAATTTTTTCATGCAACCAATATTTCCATTGACATTTCAAAATAAAGATTCATAATGATTGATTTTTTGGAAACTATGAAAATCTTAATTGTTCAATTACATTTTTTTTATAAAATTAAATTAAAATTACCTTTTTATAAGATCAACAACATTTTCGATATAAATAAAAAAAAGTATACTTACAACACAAAATCCGTTGTTATTGGAAGCTCGTGTCACGTGTTGAGTACTTTTGAGGTTATAAAATCACTTGATTAACTAATCGTGCAAAATACACTCAAAATTGATAATTTAATTATTATTGATAAAATAGGAATGATTAAAAGTTAATATGAGAGTTACACTGAGATAGCAAAATAATAATTGTCAACGTTACTACTACACTTGATGCATAAACAATAATGATGGCTGACAACTGTGTAGGGAGTGAGAAAGAAAGGAGACCGGCTTCGTTTTCATCCCTACTCCGTGCTGTTTACTGGGTCAGAAGTGACACCTGTAGACATCTGGCGGGGATAACTAATTAAATGACGATTGATCAGTTTTCGACCGGAGAGGAAAAATGATTAAATTACTAAAATGGCTATTAAAAAATAAGGGTTGATCGTAGAAGGGTGAAAATTGAGGATTGTATGTATTTTTGTATGTTGTATCATAAAATAATAGAAATTAAAAATTTTGTCTAAAAAATAAAAAAAAAATTTAGGGGTGGTTAGTCTTTTGCAAGTGCACGGAAATATATTTTCTTAAATTTAAGAAAAAAAATTAAAACTTCATTTAACTCACCACCTTTTAGGTATGTCTCGGAAGGGGGAGGGCCAAGGAAATGTTATAGAAAAGATCCATCATAATTTCATACGTGCAATCACCTCCTGACTTTTTTGCATGAATTTAGAAATTCTCTGTATATCGAGAAATGTATCGGTCGCAACACTACGCCCTGAGACACACCTGTGGATATTTCATATGGTTCATGTTTCATGTTCATGTTTTTTTTATATTTAAAGATACATATCCAAATTGTCCTATGATATAAATATATTTAAAGCCTCTCTTGGCTGCTTCGTTATAAAATAATGAAAACGGATAACTTTTTTGGGTTCCCAAACATTAAATATGATTAAGACGATTTGTAAAAAAATTTTATTTCATATTAAACACATATTTAATTGTATTTAGCTGACAAATAGTTATATAAAACAAATTTTAACCAAAAAGCATCATAATAACAAATATTTTAAAACATTTTATGAATATCTTTTCTTTGTGGTTAATGATACATTTTTAAAATTGTCTTATGAAGCCTCTCGTGGTTGCCATGTTTTAAAATAAAAATTTTTTCGGGTTATCAAAGATTGAAGATTCTCGGAAAGATATTAACAAAAAATGTTATTTCATTTTAAACACCTTTTAATTGGATTTTGTTACATAAAACAAATTTGACCTAAAAATCCCCATATAACCAAAGTAGTTAAACAGATTTATGATTTTTTCTTTTGGAGTTAAAGATACATTTTTAAATTGGTATAAATATAAAAACGTATAATTTTCTTGGGTTAACAAACATTAAATATAATTAAGAGGATTTGTAAAAAAAATTGTAATTTTATTGTAACACCTTAAAATGTATTTTCTCCTTGTTACAGATGCCGCAAACTGTTCCTTCGGCAGGGTTTACACCTCCATGTGATTACAGTAACTTCGCCGATAACTTTGATCTTTCACTTTTACCAGGAGGTGATCAGCAGCCTGTATCGCCATCGACTCAATTCTACTCTCAATCATTTGATGCTGAAAAAATTCTTCAGCCTAAAATCGTGACTTCTTTTTATCCTTCCTCGCCATCAGAACAAGAGTCTGATCTAGAACAACTCGGTCCCGATTTGCAGACTCTTCTGGTGCCAAACGAATCGAAGAAATATTCTGGAAATATTTATTTAGAGGTACCCAGTCCATACTCTCCGATATCCCAAGGATTGTTGTCCCCCAACGAGCAATTCTCGAATTACAGGGATAACAACTATTATCCCAGTTCGCCAGAGCAGTCTGTGTACACTCCATCGCCTAGCTCTGTTTACTCGACTTCGCCTGTTAGCGAGGACTACTTACAGAAGCACTATATAAAAAAAGAAACATCTCCTGTACCAAACTTTTCTCAGTTTACAGTAAAGGAAGAGTCTTTTCTTTTACCCACAAGTCGCGCTTCGTACACACCGAACTCTCCAGAACATCAACTTTGCCTGCAAATAGACAACTCGGATGTTTTGAATCTATTTAACACAGTTGGCATACAAAAAGAAATAAAAAAAGAAAATTTTGACGATTTTAATAGCTTCCAAAGTACACAGACTTTAAGACAACTATTAGAAAAAGACGTACAAAGCTCAGATTCACAGACTGTTCCGGAACAACCAAAGGATCATTTATTGTTAAGAGAGGCACTGAGGGATACCAGCTTTCAGAAAAAGTTTAACATCAGGCCGATCGATTTTGGGTTTTTAGGAAGTGATATTAAAATGGAAGAACCGGAGCAGGACGATTTAATGAGGACTTGCAACGAAGAAATCGTTAAAGGAAACATTGAACCAGTTTTAAATATGGCAATTGAACAGATGAGAAAGGACGTCGATAATACGTGTGCTACGTTGGGAATTTCTGCAGGTTAGTTTATTACTCTTGGTTGCTAAAATAAAATGCCGCTGTTAACATTTTTTATTATGACATTTTTCCGAAATTATTTTGGAAAAAACTAAACCCAACTAAATATTTTTTGAAAAAATGTATTTTCCGCAAATCGCTAGGAAATATTGACATTCCAGACAAAATTTCTTAAATAAAAAGTGAAGATTTCCTAACTGTTATGAAATATTCATTTTCTTACTGTAAGGAAATAATATTTCCGAACAGATGTTAGAGTTCTACATAAATGATTGAAAACACGTTGCCACGTCTTTTTTTTCGTTCTCTATAGAGTACTCTCCCAGCGGTCTCTCTGCTGGCAAATTATGCCCGAGCTCAGCCGTAGGGGGTAGAAGAAAAAAAAGAAAATAAAAGTGAGCCGCGCCACCGACTTAGACGGTTCAAGCCGGAAACCCCTAGGTCTTATAGGCACTAGCAGAGCCACACGATAAACAACTAAGATTATGGTGAACTAAAAAAAATAAAATTATAGCTAAAATATATTAGATACTTTACTCCTACAATAAATCAAAGTACACAGTTCAATAATAAAATTATAACAAATATAGTCAAAATTAACAGCCAACAATAAACCAAAGTACACAGTTCAATAATAAACTTATAACAAATATAGTCAAAATCAACAGCTAACAATAAATTAAAAATCCAAAGTTTACGTGTCCATAAAATAACCAAAACAAAGTAAGAGTAACAAACTTTACCAAGTTACCAGAAAAAAACGTGTACAAGTCAACTTTTTAATAATACTTAATCAAACGTTCACATAAGGCTGCTAATTTACTCATGTTTTTACCAAATACATAAAGATTTACACTGTTAAAACAATCGAGTTTATTTAAAAATATTTTTTTACAATCCTTCAAGATATCAATATTGTAGGATATTTACAAATAAGTATGAAGAAAACATTTTTACTTGGACACAAAGAACTATTGAGAAGATTACTTTAATCAAAGTTCAGCCTTGGCATATTATCCAATGCAATAAATAGTTTTCAACAGTGTACCATATTAATAAATTAAAACAAAACTTAATCGTGGTGTCAAAAACAAATCACGTCGTTTAAATATTCTAAAATAAATCACTTGTAACCTTTGGGTATACGAATTCACTACTCCTGTGGCCGGTTTGATTATGGAACGGCACCTGCTAATTAACGATGGCTTCCCTCAATCAAATCCCGCATGCGGTTATTTTAACTCGACATCAAAATCCAAAATATCAACAACAAAGGTAAGATAGAATGGTCAAGTTAAAAATTAAATGGTTTTTCTTTAAAATCCAATTAAGATGGCCCAAATACAGCCAGATATGAAAGAAAAACCGTAGAGGTTCTGCACACGTGTTAGTATCAAATCGCCCCAAAATTTCTCACCACACCACTCCCAAGACTGTCACCAAACGACTACCACCAAACGACTGACTTTCCAGGCCGGATATCAGGAAAAATGACACGGAACCGACGTCAACCAACAATATTCGCAAATCTATGTTCCACACTCAGAATCGCGCTCGTGTGTGTTGATAGCCAGCCCCATCCACACAGAAATGCAAACCAAACAATAATATAACCGACAACACACAACAATCGAGGCCAAAAACCAAAGCAAAATCTAATAACGAAAACCCCCACTCAATCTCCATCGATTAACGAAAATGCCACAGCCATTAACAATCGAATCCTATCACAACAAGGTATGCAACACTATTTACAACGAATGATATATTTAAGTTACAACAAAATACGGTACACGACACTATTTACGAGTACCTGAGGAATGCAAAACTATCAGAGACCCAATTATAATGGAACTGTAGAAGGGAAAAAATAGGCACGTTACAACGTAGTTTATAAGGAATTAATTTATATTTTGAAAAGCTCAATGCATTGCAGAATACATTTTAAAATTAGTTTGTTATATTTACAATTATTTGACAGTTGGTACAATAATTGAAAATTGAAGAAAGATTATTAAAACTATGAGAAACATTTTGGAGAACATGCGAGGTAGTAGGGTTATTTTGTACTGTGAAAATTTTATTTGCCACCTCAACTTATTGTTAAGAGATTCTTCGATATATCCTTCAGCAACGTTTGATGATTTCCATCCGCCATGCCTCTTTAAACTAGTTATGTCGGCACCAGAGTCAACCAATATTGTTGCAGAAGACCAACGAAAGCAGTGATCAGTATATTCTGGCGGATTTTCCAAGTTCAAATAAATAGCAACTATTTTAGGCATTTTTTCTAAATTGATGTATTCCTACTACTTGTCTACAACCCTTTTCGCTTAGATATTTAAAGAAAAATCGGTCACTGTTCATATTTTCTGGTGTTAACGAAACATACTTTCGATGATTCAAGTACATCTGATTAACTACAAATGATCTTGGTTTGTTAGTCTTCGAATCAGGTATGCTAATTAAAAGCTTAGTTTCTGGATCTTTTACATCGTGTAGAGTCATTCGGACTAACTCATCCATTTTACAGGCCCCAGAAATACCAAATAATAAAGCCACCTAAAAAATGAATAAATCTTAATAAAAATTAAAACCTTGTACAAATAAATTCATTAAATTTTCTGGAGCTTCCTGGATACATTTTTCAATTTCTTTCTTCGTTAAAATCTTAGATTTTATTGCTCTTTAACCTTGAGCTTGCCGTTTCAATAAAGAACGAAGTTTTGAATATGTAGATATATCTACATTGTGTTTAAATGCAAGGGTTTTGAGTTTAACTTTGGATAATTGGCCCAAAATGTTGAAGATCTTTAAACAAAGGTCTAGGAAGTATGCCATTACAACATTTTCCGAGAAAGAACTCGTGTTTTTACTCTTACGATAGTCCATAAAATGTTTATATGCATATTCGTACTTTTTTCTTGATTTCTTTGGCAATAATTCTAATGAAGCAGCATTCACTGCCTCAACCAGCTCTGGAGGAGTCCCAGAAATGGAAAATTCATCATCACTTACCATTTTGCATTGTTTTGTTTTCGAAAACACCAGCAATTAAATTTATATGCGTCAAGTTTGACAATTCAACATTAATACGTTTCTATAGTAACGCAACCAATTTTATTACGAATTTCAGAGCACCATTTATTTATAAATAAAATTATTCGCGATGTTTTTAAAATTAATTAATATCTGTCGAATTTTAAACGATTTGCGGAAAAATAGTATGTTTACCTCGTAGGAAAAGCCACATTCCTGGACTCTGTGTAACTAGCAATCTCCACAGTCGTCCAGGAATGTTCGTTCTTATTCTGTTAAGTGTTGACCAGATTCGTCTTGGTTGGTCAAAACCCTCTGGCCCTTGTGTTACGCATGGCATGCTTCGTTTAGCAGGTGCTGCATTATTCTCCCGGTCTTCTTTCCAGCGTTCGGTTATGTTGAAGTTTGTTTTTTGATAAGCATTTTTGCAGTTTTTAGAGGAAGCCCATTTATATCTTCTTCAGTAACTCCAATGTGGGAGCGGAGCACAGACTCATTAAAGTTTAAAGTTATTTGCTTTCAATTAATTCCACTTTTACTAATCACACAAAATTTAAAACATAAACTAACCAAATAGGTCGCTTTCTGCTTTTATTATTTGTATAAATTTTAAATTATTTTGCTTTTTTAATCGTCAGAATGGTAGATAAAGAAAAACAATTACGGGTTAGGTATCGAATGCTAAAATCAATTCCTAAATACTCGTATGCTAGGGTAAATCAATTTTGTCCATAAAAGTTATGATATCAAATTAACTAATCATAACAGCTTTTATCTGTATATGTATATAAAAATGAATGTTTGTATATATGTTATCGTTTTACTCCAATACCGTTTAATCTATCACTATGAAAATTGGCATGTATATGTATTTTTTTGCGGAGAATGTTTTTGTGCTATCCTCTTTGTTGCAGCCCCCCACCAGGTGGCGCTGCAGCATATCAACTTCTGCACTGTTTAACCTATCACCTTAAAAATTGGAATGTATATGTTTTTGTATATGTGTATGTTTTCATGAACAATTCGTAGTAACTTAGAAAGTACAAAGTACAAGCTGTTATAATACAGACTGGCAGGACAACGTCTGCCGAGTTCATCTAGTAAACTATAAAATAACCAGTGACTGGTACAACTTTTTCGAAACAATTTTTTTTCAAAAACAATACAATAAAATACGGTCCAACCCATAAAAATATTTAACACTAATGGGTATTGGACTATATATAAATATAGACCATAAATAAATGCCTCAAGCATACCAGAGCGGAATTATGTCCTTGATCAAGCCACTCCTTACGTGATAAATCTATTTCATCACATTTATTTGTCGTGGAAGAAAACTCAAGATTTTACAACTTCTGAGTGACTATTTAACTAAAATAATTATCTTTGTTATCTAAGTTTAATTAGATATGGTTGATAATTATAAAACCACACAGCAGTGACTCTCGCAAAGCAAATAATTGCTTTTATTAATTTTATTTAATTTTTACTAAAATTTATTGTGCTGTATGTAATTTTCCTAAAAACTAAAGTGTATTTAATGAAAAGGGGTAATAATAATAATAATAAGTGGGGAATCCTTCCGAATCCTGCTGATAACAGTCGGACAACGTCCATTATGTCTCCCTGGTAACTTCCTTAGCTGCTCTGACTAAAAAAAATAAGCCCAGCAAAGTCAGCCCTAGTCTGGCATTGGCCGAGGATATGAAGGCTGATTTTCTCCTTCCCACACATTCCACAATTAGGGGTGTTGGACAGCCCTCAGATTTTGCATGTGGTATCTAAGGGTACCATGACCGGTCAGTACGTGTACCGCTAATCAGGCATCCTTTCTACTCAGTGACATGCTAGTACCTTTCGGGAAGAATATCACATGAGCGCCCTTGTCTGTCTACACTGGTTTCTAGGGTAAAAAATTGAGATAAAAATTGATGTGTATTTTATCCCTATGAAAATGGGTAAAAAAACCATTTTTGTGTCTCACCAATTTATGTTTCTTTTTATTTTACAATAAATTCATTTAAAAATTGTTAACTTTTTTTCGAAAGTATTTTATTTTAATACCCAGTAATTCAGGTAGCAGTACGAAAAATACTATTTTTTTGAACGAGTAGACAAGATTCTAGGATGGGACATACGTAAATCCTAAAAGTTTGTAAGTTCTGAAAGTCTGCGAATCCAAAAAAAGCAGTTTCCGAGCGTGTACACTATATTTTCGGCAACCGTGAAATAAAAAATCAATAAAGCACTTTTCTTATATTTATTTGCAAAACAAAATTATATGCATTCTAATTCTTGTTAATATTAATATACTGTTAAATAAATTGACCTTTACCCTGACGTCACTAACAATGAACAGTAGTAAACACAAACCTTGTATCCTTCTACTGACAGTAGAAACACATCATACAATGTGTACACTTGTCTTTCAAGCAATGACATACGTTCTTTTGTATCTCTCAATATGACCTCTAAATGTTAAAAAGAGATAGCGCCAATAACGATTAATCGGTTTGTATTCATAAGAATTTATTTTGACCTTTTTGACAACTGTCATTATTTTGATACATTGAGTTTTGTTCAAAGCGTTTTATCATTTGCATTCAGATAAATTCTATAAAATTGGTTTTTTTAAAACCTCTAAAAGAAGATGTGGTTACAAAGATAAATAAACTAATGCTTAGATGGTTTGGACACGTAGAAAGGATGAATAAAGGAAGATTGACGAAACAAATTTATAAGGCGTGTGTGAATGGAAAAGTTGGTAGAGGCCGATCTCGATCAGATCAACAATGTTTTGAAAAAAGGCCAGGTCAAGAGTACCAACAACCGACGAGCATGTATGAGAGCACTGATGAAAGTACAGGAAGCAAAAGATGTGTGTAAGAACCGTTGCAAGTGGTCTCTGCCTACCCCTACGGGAAAAATGCGTGTCTATATGTATGTATGTATTAAAGAGATAGGAGAAAAAGATACATAAGCCATAACATAAGAGGCGGAAAAATATGAATTACTGATAATTGAAGAAAAGATTCATGGAAGAAATATTTGTTGGTAGACGTCAGAACTCCTGGTTGAAGGACCTTAAAAGATGGTTCGGGTGCACTTCGACTGAGATATTTAGAGCTGCTGTATCCAGGACAATGTTAGCCATATGTATCGCCAACCTTCGTGAGTAGAGGGCTTGATAAGAAGTAAAATTTATTTGTTTTTATCTTGTGTTATAACATTTGCTTTCTGCGTTTGTTTTTCATCCATTATAGTTCCTAAATATTAACATTTTTTCACTTGCTTTTTTTTTATTTTCGTCTCCAATTAATATTCTTGTCCTGTTGTTTATTTTTATTTAACTCTTTTGCAACTTTTTATGCCAAATGTTTATATTGTCTTGTAATTTTTTCGCATTCATTGTTACATTACTATTCCTATATTGGTAGTAAAATTTTCCGGTATTTTGTTTTTATTGATGACTGTATTTGTAGTGTTCCGGTAATTTTTTTGTATTATTTGTAGCGTTTAGCCGTTTTCCGTAATAAGATGATATTATTCTCAAGCCGCGCAATCTCGCTGCAGGGAATGCGAATAAATATTTCAATGACCCGATTAGGATTTTTCTTCTGCAAAGTTCAATGCTTGACTCTTTAGAAATGATAAGTTAGAAAAGTGCCTTTTTCGAAATCAAGAGTGTTCGACCATGAAACGTCGCTTAAGAGATAATGTGTGTGGGTGAATGGTGCTCTGTTTACAAATAATCTCACCGTGAAGGTTAGGGCGTGGTGAAACTTCTCGTGCGTATTCTACACCAGAACCGAACTTATCAAAACACATTAGAATAAAAAAAACAACAATAAACAACATTAATCGTTACCAGATACACATTCAACCACGAATGTTTCAATCTATTTCAACTACGAAACCCAATAGCTTTTGCTCAGGATCTGAGTTTACATCAGGATAACTGAACCAAGTGCCGCAACCAGATAGCTAAAAAAGTTACTTGTTTGGGATTCAAAAGATTTTTAAGATTTGCTACTTGACCTGCATATCAATAAAATGTTTTTTAATGATTATAACTATTAAGCATTATTAAACTACTCGTACATAATGCTTGAAATTAATACATTGGAAATGAAAAAGCAATTTTTTTATAAAAATTTTGTTAAACAAATTGAAATCATTATTTTTTTACTGCAAAATACATTTTATATTAAACGAAAAATTAATAATTTAACGAAAATTTTAACGCTTTTGTCAAAAGTTCAAAATACTCGATGATTAACAAAATGGAATTCCAATTTATCTAACACAGTGTTTACACATATGGAAAAAATCTAAGGTTCATTAAATAATTTATTGCATTTTTAACCTACATTATATGTTACTGTATTTTCTGTTATTCCTACTTTATAACAATAAAAAAACAGCTTCATAAAACATATTTTTGTTATTGTTTTATATTTTATCGGTTTCAAACACTGAAAATGTGTTTGTATTGCATTAAATTTAATGCAAATTGTATAAATTTTTGTATTGAATAAAAAAAGACACCGTGAACAAATGCCGAAAGCCACTGACTTGCTAAAAAATGGCGCTCGACAAACAAATGTGGCATCAGCATTTGGCACATCTACGAGGATAGTTCACGAATTGTTGTCCCTAACATAGTTGGCGTTGAATGACAAGTTCAAATAAAGTGTCAGGAAAAAGCTTATTGTATGACATTAGTGTCTGCCAATTAGCATCAGAGCATCAGTTTGTGTTTGTTAAATAATAATTTTTTTTTGAGATGTGCGTGATTTTATAAAAATTGATAAAATTAAAATAAGAGTATTTTTTTTTTATGAAAATAGTCGCAAAAAGGGTAGACCTATCGTGTGGGCCGCGGACTGCCCGAACTGCGACTATTTGAAGGGGAAGGGATTATAGAAAGGAAATGATTGTGGACACGCATTTAAAAAGTTGCAGGTCATAGTTCTCTGGAAAAACTGATTTTGGAAGCTTATTCCATTCCGTAGCAGCCCTGTAAAAGAAGGATTCTTAATAAAAATTGGTCCTTGTAGTGTCAAGCTTGAGAGTAAATGTGTGAGACTGATCAGCGTGCCGAGTTCTTCGGCCGAATATGGCCAATGGTGATACAAGAGTTTTTATTTCTCTGGAGCATCTGCCATGGAAATATCTGTAGAGAAATGACTGGTCTACAACTCTTCTTCTATGTTCTAGAGGGTAAAGGGTATCTGTGAGAGTTGAGCTGTTTATTAAGCGAATGGCTCTTTTCTGAATGGAATCTAGAAGACGAAGAGAATGCCTTGGTGCTGAACCCCAAATGTGCGAGCAATACTCCAGTAGAGGTCGAATTTGAGCCTTGTACGTCGTCAACAGTTGATCAGGAGTAAAAAACTTTCTGGCTTTCCACAGAAAACCTAGCCTCTGGCTTGCCGACTTTGCGATGTTAGCAACGTGGTCATGCCAAGACATATTATTGGACACCGTGACTCCCAAAATCGAGATGGAGGGACTTGGTTCAAGGGTTTTTCCGGACATTGTGATGGGATGATTTGAGGAATTTACTTTCTTGGAAAATGTGGCACTTTGTGTTTTTTTGGCGTTGAACTGAACAAGATTGTTGGTTCCCCAGATCTCTATTGATGGAATCGACCTGTTCCTGCCTGAGTCTATTTGTATCATTCACCGAAAGTGATCGATAGGATGTGAAAGTTGAGACAAGTGTGCTATCGTCTGCGAAACTGTAAATGGGGTTCGTGGTGGTTTTCAAGAGGTCGTTGATGTGTAAAAGAAATAAGGTGGGAGACAGGATGGAACCCTGGAGGATCCCGGCATTAGTTTTAAACGCATCGGAAGAAATACCGTCAACTGCCTCATGTAAGGAGCGATCTTGCATGAAGCTCAAGAGCCATAGGCGCAGTTTGGTTGGGAGACCGTAGGCAGATAATTTACTTGCCCGGTGCCAAACGCGGTCAAAGGCTTTAGATATATCCAAGGCTATTGCACGGGATTCACCAAACTTTTCAATAGTGTTTGTCCAGAGCTGAGTGACATAAGCCAGCAAATCTCCAGTAGACCGAAGTTGTTGAAATCCATATTGTCTGTCATGGATTTTCTCAAATTTCTCCAGATATTTGATAAGTTCTGTGTTAATCGCTTTTTCCATAACTTTGGATATGACTGAGAGCAATGCAATAGGGCGATAATTTGCAGGAATAGTCTTCTTTCCTTTTTTCGGAATCGGTTGGACTTTAGCGTTTTTCCACATGGACGGAAATACTCCTTTGCTGTATGATAACTTGAAGAGTCTACAGAGAACTGGGGTGAGCTCTTGAGCACAGGTCTTCAGGACAATTGTCGAAATTCCATCTGGTCCTACTGCCTTATTAGAGTCAAGATTTCGTAGGATTTTCCTGATAGTGCGATGGCGGATAGTGACCTCAGGCATTGATGCGTTTATTCTAGATATCGTTGGGGGTTGTTTTCCATTGGTATCGTGACCATGACCGGTATGGTGACCATGTTGAAAAATAAATTAGATCCATTCTTCTCATGTTTGCTTCTATGTTAGGGACATCACTTCGTGAACTATTCTCGTAATTTACTACATTTTATAAAAACTGAAGATGCATCTAAACGTATTAAGACTCAGAATTTAGCATACACCCTGACTTAAGTAAAAGTTTGGAGAGTACTGCGCAATTAAGCACAATTGCAGAATGCACAAGAGGTTTATTATTATGAAGAAGTTACAGTAAAAGGTTGGGATGAAATCAGCATCGAAAGTGCTTGACCAATTGTGCTTCCATATTTTGCAGCCACCAGAAAAAATTTCTAATACATGACCACACGTTGCAGCAAAAGTGGTTAACTTTTTTAATGAAAAAAGTAATAAAATATTTCAAAAACGCTAAGGTCTTTACAGGAAGCATGGATAATTCTAAACCTCTACAAGTAATAGATAATCTGATTCTATTCAAAGACGGTGTAGAATTTAAATAAATATTAGATGGTAGTTTGATTTAACTATGTCAAAATCATTTGTTTTAATTTATCAAATGCAAGACCTTAATTTGGTTAAAAATTTTCAGTTTGGAGTAGAATATTTTTAGATTATTTAGATTATTATATGTTTATTAACTTTTGTGCCCTAACCATAAAAAATTGTGTTTTTAGCTACCGAAGAATAGTTTATTATTGCTGTATATATACTTTTTCAACTGCTAATCCAATCCTGCTAACTTTAACCGCTAATTGTTAATTTATTTTGTTGTATTAACGGCTTACTTATCAACGTATGATCTAGATTAGAATGGTGAGATAATACTGACTCTAGGACGTTGCTAGAAGCTTCAGGGTATTTTATTTAAATGCATGCCTAGTCATTATTGAATAATAAGCAGTTATTTGAAAAGGTTACCCACAGTTATTATCTGAGAAAAATAATGTTAATTTACAAATTTGCTAATCCTAAACCATCTTTATAATGCATTTCAAAAATATATTGGAAGCCAGTTAAGTGACGAGATTCGCTTAAGCAATAAACACGATTTTTGGTGAAAAAATAAAATAATTACGACATACTTTGAAAACTATTACTTAACAAAAACGTGATAATTTTTTGAATCAAAATAAAGTTTTTTAAATTGGGCGCCGACTAATTAAATATTAAAAACACTATTTATTTAAAGCGACAATTGACCCAATCTTAAAAATATTATTCTTCTTCTTAGTCGCTAACCTGACACAGGTATCGTGATATCATAAAAATTTGTCTTGCCGATGCCTCTTCATTTTTCCCGGTCTTCCGTCATTCTTGCACATTCTAATAGTAAAACGCCAATTGCTGCGACAATGTGGTCGGTGTATCTTGTGGGAGATTTGCCTCGGTCTCTTTTACCTTCCACGCCTCTCTGTATCGCAAGCTTCTCAAGACCGTTTCTTCGAAAGACATGTCCAAAATAGCCTATTATTTGCTTTGTTACCTGTGTTTTCAGTCTTTTCTAAATATTCAGTTGTTCTAACATTGACACATTTATTCTGCGAGCTGTCCGAGGAATTATGAGCATACGTCTCCAGCAAAACATCTCGTATGCATTTATGCTCTCTTTGTCAGTTTCCTTAAGAGTCCAACATAGAGAAAAATTGGAAAGACTAGGCATCTGACCAGTCTTATTATGATCGCTACGGTGATTTCGTTACTTTTCCAGATTTTAGTTAATTTAGCCATTACTTTTTGCAATAGCTGATCAACGTTTAATATCCTCAGTGCATTCGCCAGTATTGGTTATTGCAAATCCCAGGTACACAAACTGACTTACAACGGCAATATTATTTATTTCCGTTAGTTGGTTTTGGTTGTCGTCGGTTTTATCTGTTAACATGATCCTTGTCTTTGTTCTGATTATTTTAAGACCTGCCTCTATGCTGATGTTTTGTATTCTATCTAATAATTGACACAATTCCTCTTCTCACTTAGCGAAAATGGTTGTGTCATCTGCATATCTAAGATTGAAAATCTTCCTTTTGCCAATAGTCATCCCGTCATTCCACCCATTAATGGCCTTTCGCATAATCCATTCGCCGTATATATTGAATAGGATTTGACTCAGTCTTGCCTTAAAAATAATAGACATTTATAATTTAATTTACAACAAGATTTTTCCATTAGTTCCTAATACCTTCTAACATGCTCTTACCACTCAACTAAACTGCACAATACTTTATTTTTCACTTATTACTTACCTACACTCTTTTACAAGATTAAGGAGTTTGATCCTTTTTAAAAGTTAAATGTTTGTGAAGTACCTTCTTTTTGTCTTTTTCAAGTTCTTTTTTAAATATCCGTCCTAAAATTCTTGATGAAGAATTATTTGGAAGTAATCACTCCTTGCTTTAGTACATATTTTACATGGAAGTTAATTCCACAATATAAAGGTAAAATTACCTTTTCAGTTCGAGTGTATGTTGCATTAACCATCAACAACTAAATATTTTGAACTCAAAGAAAGTGAAAAAATATAATTATATTGGGTATACAATGCGATCAGTCGTACATACGAAAAATAAAATATTGAGACTGTAGTAGCACTAAAATTTATACATTTGTTTGTAGATCCATCGCAGTGGGATTCAGCCAGTGTTTTGTCATGGATCAGGTGGACGTCGAGGCATTTTAGCCTTCCGGAACCAGTATCAGAGCAATGGGATGTGACCGGATCAAATCTCATCACCTTGTCAGAAGAAGATTTTACTCAAAGATCACCACAGGTAAGAATTTATTAATTGTACGTTATAGTTACATTGTTAGTGAAAACATTTAAACACGTTGATTTAAATACTAGCTAAGCATTAAAAAAATATATAATACCATGGGTTTTACGAAATATATTGTTACGGATTGTGGTCAGCAAGTACGCCTCTGAAACCATAATATGGCATTAGGGCACGATGCGGCGTATGGTCTACAAAATATGTCGCAATTGGTAGCATCAAACGCCCGACAGCGGATGATTTATAGCCTCGGGCGGGAATTGGAAGATTCGTGATAATTTTTAGAAAAAACGTTTTCTTTCTAGAACGATTGTTCATACCTATTTAAAACATCGCAGTGCCGCAAAAAGTTAGTTAGCAAGCGATATAGTTTTGATTAGATTGTTTTAAAAAGTTTAAGTTTAGTTTTTTTAAACATGAGAATATCCAAGTTTAGTGTATTACAAGAAGAAAGATTATTCGTACAATAAATTATTTAGTTTTTGTACTGAGTGTTTTAAATTATCGAACCCACAACACAAAATACCGTAACAATATGTATACATTAGTATACGACTATATAATATACACTCATATTTTACAGATGTTCTAAATTTGAGGCATGTTTAAAGCAAGATAAAAAAAACATTTTAACCTTCCATTTTTTGTGTTACAAAAATTAAATATTTAGTACAGATTATTTTTTCCTGTCAGCTGCTCTTGATTCGGGGGTCGTAAGTCAATAAAAATTGTTGAATTTCTTATTTTAAAAGAAAACACATATGTTCATAAAAATTTGAGCGCCATGTAATTTATTTAGGTTAAAATACAAAAGCCTTTGCAATCTGATGCAATTCTTGAACATTAATACAATTTATAATATGTAAAAAGTGCAAATAAAAAAAAATAGAACAAATTTATCAAAATCAGAACCTTTTACAAAATATTGTTAAAACCCGAACAGATTAAGAGCGATAAACATACATACATAAAGTCCCATAGGGGTAGGCAGAGACCACTTCCTTTTTAAAGTGATTTCAGTGCTCGTATTAAACTACCGCTCACCCCATACATAGACAATGTCGACCACAATGCACTCCTCACCACTCTGTCATAGGCCTTTTTCAAGTCTATAAAAGCGCAAAGCTATTGCTACAATTTACAGTTAATTTACAAGATACTTTCAAACAAATAATTTAACTATAATCAATGATTAATGGTGTCAACGACCTAGGCTTGTCTCCAATTTAAGTTTTTTTTATCACAAATAAAAAGATGACACTTACTCCAGAATTAAGGTATTTGGGTAACAGGTACTTCTAGCAACACTAATAGACTTTGATGTCCAGTTTGAGAGTTCAACTACTCAGTTCGTCAGACTGCATCCATATCTGGAGTCTCTAACCAGAAATTTGTACCTGGAAGTTGCTCATCAAATAGGAACTCCGGATATCTCCTTTAAAATCAGTAACTCAAGATACTTTAAATATTCAATGTCCCCAAAACATATTAAACAGAAGTACATGTCCATTTATTGGCAAATTTAAGAACAGAAAAAAAATTAAAAATTCGAGTTATAGGCTGGTAAAGAGGGCTCTACAAAAAAGGGTGCGTTTTGCTCGACGTGATTTTAACCCTTATAGAAGTCTAAAACAAAAAAATTGGAAAATTTTTAATAAGTAAAAATGTCGCTCTGGTTCAACCCTTCGAAAAGATATAACAAATTCACAAAATGACGACGATATCTGAAAATCATTTGTTTTGACCAGTTTTTTTTACAGTTCCAAATTTAAAAAATAGCGTTGATCTATAGAGTAATATATAGTGGAGATTTTCAACAAATTACAAGAGAATAATTCAAGTAGAACCTGAGATATCACGTCGAAAAAAGTAGTTTTGAGAAAAAACGTTTAAAGTTTTTACAACTGCTGTGAACTGCAATTTTGAATTTAGTTTCTCGTTTGCAGGTAGCAAATACAACTAATGTTAAAGAGTTTAAAACCAAAAAAAAATTACAAAATGCACTAGCCAAAATTTTGATTAATAATTACTTCTTCATCTCCCAGATTTTTTTTTCCGAAAATAATTTAAATTTTGAAAAATCCTTGTGAGAAATATTCTTAAACGTCCAAACTTTAATTTTTAGGCCAGAATACCCCCTTTGCATAAGTAATACATTTAAATAACAATGTGGTAACCGTTACTAGTGCTACACATCCAGTACTCATAAAGAAATAGCTTGAACCTAACATTACAATCAAACTGCGCTAGCAACGATAAGCCTTATTCTCCTGATTTCAAACCAAGGTAGTCTTATTTAGTTTAATTTAAAAAACACTTAATTAAGTTGATTCTAGAGTTGCATAGATTGTGCACGTTTCCAAAAGAATCTATTTTCCTTGGTATTTAAATACCCACTTACTTTTTAATTATTCTAAGAGTTATTTTTAATCGGTATTTATTTAAATTTCATCGTAACGAAACGAGTAACACATCTTCTGTTGGTCTATTTTTGTCGCTTCTACTATGTACCCTTTATACAAGTTCAATATAAAAAATCGTGACATTACAAAACCAGGCTTGTATAAAATACAGTGCGAACCCTCTATATCTTTTTAGCAAACTCCGATAAACTAGAAAATAAATAGTTACCATCTCTAAAAAAGCTAACAAGTTAATGTATTGGCACATCCGAAATCCTAAAATTTATGTTTTATTTATTAATTGTTTTTTTTTTTTTTCGCAAAAAGGGTAGACCTATCGTGTGGGCCGCGGACGGCCCGCACTGCGACTATTAGAAGGGGAATGGATTATAGAAAGGAAATGATTGTGGACACGCTTTTTAAAAAGTTGCAGGTCATAGTTCTCTGGAAAAACTGATTTTGGAAGCTTATTCCATTCCGTAGCAGCCCTGTAAAAGAAGGATTCTTGATGAAGATTGGTCCTTGTAGTGTCAAGCTTTAGAGTAAATGTGTGAGACTGATCAGCGTGCCGAGTTCTTCGGCCGAATGTGGCCAATGGTGGTACAAGAGTTTTTATTTCTCTGGAGCATCTGCCATGGAAATATCTGTAGAGCAATGACTGGTCTGCAACTCTTCTTCTATGTTCTAGAGGGTGAAGGGTATCTGTAAGAGTTGAGCTGTTACTGTTACTGTGGAAGCGTTAGTTATGGACCAACTTACCATTTACTAGTTCTATTATACAGTACTTTCATTTTAAACCAGCCAGTCCAAGTACAAGTACACAAGTTCATTTACTTGTTCCACTTTTTCTCCCTCAATCGAAACTCCACAGTTTGTCATGATTTCTTCTTGTTCAAAAACCATTACTTTCGTTTTGCTTACATTTATTTTCAACCCTTTAATTTTCAGAGCATCATGCATAACATTAACCATCGCCTGCAACTCCTCTTCGGATGACGTTAATATGACTTGATCATCGGCGTAAAAAAGACATTTGACGATCAAATCATTTATTTTAAATCCATACGCACTCTCTTTCAAATCTTTTATACAATCGTCTATGTATAAGTTAAACAGCGATGGCGAAGCCACACATCCCTGTCTTTTACACCTTTTTCAATGTTATGCCGGTCCGTGTAAGCTCCGTTTATCCTGTCACAAGCAGTGGAATCCTCGTAAAGTGATTTTAGTGCTCGTATTAAACTACCGCTCACCCCATACATAGACAATGTCGACCACAATTCACTCTTCACCACTCTGTCATAGGCCTTTTTTAAGTCTATAAAAGCGCAATAGACCTTCTGACTTCTAGCCAAGAATTTTTCGACTATACCTCGCAATGAAAAGACCTGATACATACATCTTCTTACTCTTCTAAATTCTGCTTGCACATCCCATATCATCTTAGTGTTATTTACTCTTTTAATTAATATCTTTGCATACAAAACGTACAAATAGATAATAACTTACATAATTGTTTTACATGCTGCACCTCTTTTGTTCGCTAAATTTCTGACCAGCAATGAAAATACTTGTAGACGAATTATTATTAATTAAAAAAATTACAACTTTATTTTGACAAAATTGAACACAAATCACTCTGTATTAGCCCGCCATCTTGACGACCTTTTGCGAAACCGCTTAAACCATGGTAGGTTACAAATTAATAAATTCAATGAGTAATTGAAAAGTTGAAGTAACCAGCATGATTACCAACAGCTTTTGGAAAAACGTGACTCAAGTCGAGCGTTTAATTTTTTTTTAAATATTACTAGAACCGTGAGAAATTATTTGCTGTGATTTATCAATGAAATGATGTCATTAGTTTTAGAACTATTTATTTTTTACCAAATCTAAATAGTTTTTTAAATATTGCAGATATTTAATAATGTTTTTAAAATAACTATTATAATTATAAAAGTTAATACTGGCAATTATTTTAACATAAACTTAAAAAATTAAACCGGGAAAAAAATAAAATAACATAAGCAAAGTAATCAGCAATGTTTGTGTACTGCAACAAAAGTAAAATTATATATGACCGTCACTTTAGGGTTAAACTTAAGGGAGAATCCTCTGACCTTAAGAAGATTCGAGCTGGGGTACCTTAGGTCCTTCGACCTGTTCTCCACCTGCTTCATACCAACAAAATCCAACAAAGCGAAGTAGTAGTCACGATAATGTTTGCCAACGACACCGCTTATCTTAATTCCAATCAAGATATCCAGTTAACTACAAAACAATTAACAAGCAGCAGTCAACAGCGTCACCAACGAAACAAAGAAATGGCGCATTACACTAAATAAATCAAAGTAGATTCACATTAATTTCATTAATAAAAAATATGACTACACATTAGTAATAGTTCACCAGCAAAATATCTATGCACAACGAACTACTTCCTTTTAGAGTAGTCAATGAATGAATGAATGAGTAAATATGAGTTGTGGAAGAGGTCTAATTTTTTTTCGCTAGGCACTTCAGCATTTTCTGATTTTTGTACCTTTCCAGCTACTTAGTATAGTCCCATTTTTTCTGTTAAGGAGTAGAAGCTCTTGTACTGCTATTGCCCCAGATGGATCACTCCCTTGTATACAACTCATGTAGTACCTTCATTGGGCGGTGGCTTCACATTCGAAATTAATATGAGTGGCTGTTTCCTCCTACTCATTACATAATCTGCATAAAGGTTCTGTGTTAGACACGCCTATATTTTGCAGATGTTTCCTCAAAGACCAGTGTCCGGTACAAAGCTTTACAAATGTTCTAAGTTTTTCCCTACTTAGCAAGAGCAGCTTTTCTCTCTGCTTAGGTGAGGGTTCTTTCAGCGTTAGTTTGCTGTGCCTAGCTCCCTCTGTCTGTGCTCACTTCAGCAGATGCTGAGAGTGGATCCTGCCTTTGATCGCTGCTTTAACGCTGGCATTGGGTGTCCCTATTATTGGTTCTTGCCCAATAAATGGTGTTTCAGAGCCCCGCCTAGCTAGTTTGTCCGCTTCTTCGTTACCAGAAATACCTTTATGCCCTGGCACTCACGACAAGGTAACCTTGTTATGGTTAGCCAAGGTTCGTAGGTTTCTGGCACATTCCCAGACAATCTTTGAGACTATTCTCCGTGATGCCAAAGCTTTGAGTGCCGCTTGACTATCTAATTTGATAAGGATTGTTTTCTTTTTTTATCCTTGTCTCAGATTTTCAACAGCACAAGCGTTTATGACATGTGCTTCTACTTGAAAGACCGAGGCATGTCTCCCCAATGAGTTTTTTTGCTGATATTTAGGTTTTGAAGAGTAGACGCCTGAGCAAGTTCCTTCGCCAGTTTTTGATCCATCTGTGTACCAGGTGAGTTCACCCGGTTAATCATTATTTCCTTTGTCATCCCTGAGTTTTGCGTAAACCTCATAGTTTGTCCCAAAGGATATTTCTGCACTCATATAATCAGTTGCCATTTCCAGAAATGGGTGTCTGATTATATTTTTTATGGTTGTATGCCCATATGTTTTAGTACCTTTCCAACAGTTCTGTTGTTCTAGTCTAGTCGCCCCGGATATAAATATCTAGAGGTGGGAGGTTTAGCATTGCTTTCATAGCAGCAGTAAGGGTTGTTCTCATAGCACCCGTAATACATAAGCAAGCCAGCCTTTGTATACTACTGAGTGTATTTACGTTTTGGGATTGCCGTACTTTGGTCCACCACTAAATATAGCCATTAGTTATCGTGGGTCTTATCGCAGTTGTGTATAGCCAATAAGCTATTTTCGGTTTCAGTCTCCAAGACATTTCAATGACTATTATTGTCGCCATTAGCATCATTTTTCTTTTGTTTGAGATATGCTGCATATGGGTATATCTTGACAATTTATTGTCCAGAAATACCCCGAGGTATTTTGTGCCCTCACTGTATTGCATAGAGTAGTCGATACTTAAAGTGTCTGATTAAAAAAAATAATAAAAATTATAAAAACTCTATAGACCATATCAACTATCTCAGGGATAAGATCTGGATTCCTCGTTTCTATTCAACTCAAAAGAATGGATAAATCAGTTCGTTTTTTTGATCTATTCAACTAAACCGAATGAAATCTAAATTAATTTTTAAAATAAAACTACCAAAAATAGTGGTAACCTTGAGCAAATTAAACCGTTTCTATTTATTTTAATACAAATGAGTAAAGTGTTGAACCGGCACCAATGTTGTTATCGCTTCTTTTGAAATAAATAAAATAATTGCAAAAATCAATCAACAAGTTTAATACAATAAAAATAATATTAGAATAGATTATAGCGAATCTTTCGGAGGTAAAAAAAAATTGTTAAAGGAGAAAAAATTATAATTAAAAAAAAAACAGAATAACATAAATGCAAATTTAAGAAAAGATAGAAACTTGAAATGTACGTGCACTGGCAAAGTACTAACCACAGGTATATTTTCATCATTTCTGTTACATTACAAGGTTGTAAAGTTAGTATCCCTTACGGTATTTATTATCAAACCTTCTTTTTAATTTAGTTTTGTAAAATGAAATTATTACTTAATATCCCTGTTTATTTAAAAACATTCCTTAAGGCGGCCAGTGTTGCGTCACTTCTCGACCAATCCAAGTCCGACTAAAATGTACTAGCCTTTCCGATCTCTAAAATTAAATCCATATGATTTCTGATTCTGGGGTAACCTTAATAGCGTGTGATACTATAGGAAATACGCCTAAAATATTTGTACTTATTCGACGATCGATGACGTTCATAAATTTTGGCTGTAGGCAGTCATTTCCAACATTTAATATGAATCGTATTTTATTCTTGCATTTTTCATCTTTACTATTTTTCACTCTCAATACGTAGTTAATTATTTAATAAAGAATAAAAATTATACATACATACGTATAGTCACTCCTTTTTCCCGTAGGGGTAGGCAGAGACCACTTTCTTCCACTTGCTACGGTTCTTACACACAACTTTTGCTTCCTCTACATTCATCAATGTTCTTATGCATGCTCGTCGGTTGTTGGTACTCTTGATCTGGCCACTCTTCAAAACAATGTTAATCTGATCGAGATATGTTCGCCGATGTCGACCTCTACCGACTTCCGTCCATTCACACTCGCCTTATAAATTTGTTTCGTTAATCTTCCTTCATCCATCCTTTCTACGTGTCCAAACCATCCAAGCATTCCTTTATCTATATTTGTAACCACATCTTTTACACCACAGCGTTCTCTTATCTCACTATTTTTTACTTTATCCAACCGAGTCACTCCGGCTATACTTCTTAAACTACTCATTTCCGCAGCATTAATCCTATTTTCATGCTTCTTCTGCCAAACCCAACATATGCTACCATACATAAGTGTGGGGACCAACACACCTCTATACACAGCCAGACGTGCCTTTTTTGACACTTTCTGGCTGGTCATAAAGCTATACAGTGCCCCATTCATCTGTTTTCCTGCCAACACCCTTTGCTCAATGTCTCGGTCATACTTTCCATCTCTCGTAAACTTTGAACCCAAGTATACAAACTCATTTACTAATTTTTCCACTCTTGCTACCTTAATGAGAACTTCACAGTTTGTCATGCTTTCTTCTCTTTTAAAAACCATTACTTTCATTTTGCTTACATTTATTTTTATTTCTTTGATCTTTAGGGCATCATGCATAACATTAGCCATCGCCTGCAACTTCTTTTCAGAAGACGCCAATATGACTTGATCATCGAATTAAAGAAGGTATTTGACAATCAAATCATTCATTTTTAATTCATACGCACTCTCTTTCAAATCTTTTAAACATTAGTCTATGTATAAGTTAAACAGCCATGGCGTAGCCACATATCCCTGTCTTACACCTTTTTCGATGTTAAACCAGTCCGTGCAAGCTTCGTTTAAAAATTATATTGTATTTTATTTATTTTTGACTGTATCTATTGGTCCTAGGAAAAAACTTTTAGATCAAGAAATTTTTTTAAATAAACAGTGATTTTAAATAATATTTTTATTTTAGGAAACTAAATCTCGAAAAAAATATTTGATATTAAATAAGGTGGGCTAAGGAAATTTTGTTATAGGAAAGATTTATCATAATTTCATTAGGGCAATCACCTCCTACATTTTTTCGCATAAATTTAGAAACACTACATTCTACCACATTTTTTTGCAGGCTTAATTCTATGCTAAAGAATATAGAATTTAGAAAACATCATAGCTTTGTAATTAAAATGTATCAAAACTAAATATTATGTGAGCAAATAAAAACCAGTCTGTCAAAAATGGTCTGATATTGTAAAAAAATTCCAGTATAATTCGCTATTGGGTATCCCACGAGAAAAATTTTTTCACTAAAATACCTACGTTGCCGTGGTGATCTGTCAAAATAACGTATTTTGATTGGTTCAAAATTGCAGGTGTGGAATTTTCAGTAAAATAACCCATGAAAATCTGACGCTACCTCCCGGACTATAAAGATTGGCAGAAAATTTCATTCAAAATTGTCCAGCCGTTGGCCATAGAAATGAAATTAAAAAAGCGCGAACGTATTAGAAACAAAGATTATAACAAATAAAATAAATCTCATCACATTGGGCGATGAACAACAAGGATTCAGATCAGGAAGATCTTGTACTGATGCGATATTTGTCCTGCGACAAATAATTAAAACATCCATCGAGTATAACAAACCAGCTTTCATGTGTTTTATAGACCTGGAAAAGGCGTTTGACTGAATACAACTAGAGGACGTGGTACACCTTTTATACAACAGGCAAATCCCATACAACATTATAAAAACCATCGAAAATATTTACCAGAGAAACAAAATACAAGCCAAAATTAATGGCACAACTACCGAAGAAATTTCTGTAAAAAGTGGCATTCGACAAGGATATTCCCTTAGTCCCTTATTGTTCAACATCGTAATGGATGAAATAATAAAAAGCACTAGCAACCTGAAAGGGTATAAAAGATGTCAAAATTCTATGCTATGCCAATGATGGTATTCTGATTGCAGAAAACGAAGATGACCTACAAAAATTACTATTCAAATTTAGCACAACGGCAAAAAGTCTAAAAATGAAGATATCTGCGGCAAAGACGAAATGCATGACCACTTCAAAAACAGATGCAAACTGGTTGTGGATGATAAAATTATACAACAGGAGATAAAATTTAAATACCTAGGTATAGAAATATCAGGATACGGTGACATCGAGGCGGAGGTAAGAAACCAAGCGGCAAAAGCAGCACGAACCTCAGCTTACCTGAACGATACAATCCTCCGAAACAAATATATCGGAATCGAGACCAAATCCTGAATCTACAAGGCAGTCATTCGACCTATATTAACATACACGGTGGAAACTAGACCAAATACATCGAACACAAAGAGAATATTAGAAACCACCGAAATAAAAATAGTGAGCAGGATCGCTGGAAAAACACTTTTTGACAGGGAGAGAAGCGAGGACATTAGAAGAACATGTAAAATAGACAATGTAAATGAATGAATACTGGGAAGAAAGAGAGAGTGGAACGAACACATAGACAGGATGAATGACGACAGAATGGTCAAAATAACTAGAGACAAGTCGCCCTTAGGGTGCCGATGCGTTGGATGACCCCGCAAAAGATGGAGCGACAACCTTTCTAATAATTGAACGACAGAGGATACGAAAAAAAACAAGCAAATTGCTTACATTTAAGAAGGACGAAGAAGAAGAAGTATTATAAAAGAACCGAAGTTCAAAAAAAAATACGGTTTTAAATTAATTTTTCGATTTGAAACAGGTGCGCCTGGTAATATGCAAAAATCAACAATAATATTATAATTGCATTTATATGCATGGAAATGCTATTAGACATTTGTATTACAGTTTACATTTTTAAATAATCGACTAGCTTTCTTTGCATTTGCATCAAAAAATTAACCAAACAATTTGGCATTTTTTTTTAATTTGTATCTAAATCAAACAAAAAAGAAGACATTCTAGAACATCATATATATATATTTAAATCAGAATCTACAATTTTCGCCAGCAGCAATGTCGTTGTCCGTCCTTCACAACAAATTCCTAAAGGGGAAGGTGGGGCACGTATAAAGAAAAGAAACTAGAGATGCGATGCGATGCGACTGCGATCACACAGAAAACGTGATTTGACAAACAGGTTTTGGCAAAATCGCAATAAAACTATATTATTATATGGAATAGAAACGAAATTTTTTTAAAGATGTATAAAAAAACTTTCAGTCCAATTAGTCAAACCACAAAGTTTCCTATAAGATGACAGGAAATGAAGAGTGAACAAAATTGGGAAAATTTTTAAAAATATAAATGGTTAAGAAAAAGCTGAGATGAAGACCGGTTCAACATCAAAAAGTTGTTATACAGGGATGTGTGGTTTCGCCATGGCTGTTTAACTTATACATAGACGATTGTTTAAAAGATTTGAAAGAGAGTGCGTTTGGATTGAAAATGAATGATTTGATCTTCAAATGCTTCCTTTACCCCGATGATATGGTCATATTAGCATCATCTGAAGAGGAGTTGCAGGCGAAAGTTAATGTTAAGCATTATGCCCTAAAAATCGAAGAAATGAAAATAAATGTAAGCAAATCGAAAGTAATGGTTGTTGACAGAGAAGAAAGCATGACAAACTGCGAGGTGCTGATTAAAGGAAAAAGAGTAAAACAAGTGGATAAATGAATTTGTGTACTTGGGTTCAAAGTTTACGAGAGACGAAAAGTATGACTGTGACATTGATCGAACAAATGAATTCTTCTTCTTATAGTGCATCTCCTATCGGAGGTTTGCTATCATCACAGCTATCCGGACCTCATTGACTGCAGCTCGGAAGAGTTCAACATTGCTACAATTAAACCAAATTCTTAGGTTTTCAAGCCAAGACACACGGCGTCTTCCAATATTCCTCCTTCCACCAATTTTTCCCTGAAATATCAGCTGGAGAAGTGCGTATTTGGTTCCTTTCAGTATATGACCTAGATATTAAAGCTTTCTCTTTTTGATGGTGTTAATGACTACACATTTCTTATTCATCCGATTTAGGACTATTAGAGATCTTTTCTGTCCAGGGAATACGCCACATTCTACGGTAGCACCACATCTCGAAGGCTTGTAGTTTGTCTGTGTGATTCTTCTTGAGAGTCCATGCCTCCACTCCATACAAAAGCGCAGAAAACACGTAACAACGCAGCATTCTTATCCCAAGTCCAATTTTGATATCTCGACTGGTAAACAACTTTTTCATTTTCGTAAATGTTGACCTGGCTATCTCTATTCTCATTCTTATTTTTCTTGTTTGGTCACCTGATTGTTCTATCCAGGCTCCCAGGTATTTGTATGACTGCACATTCTCCATTAATATGTCTGCTACTGACACGTTTACATGGTTGTGATTTTAGGGGATCTTTGTAACTACCATTAACTTGGTTTTTTTAAGATTTATCTTTAGACCGTATTCGTTACATCGATCATTTAATTTCTCTAGATGTTGTATGTCTCTTTAATTGCTCGTTAACAAGATGGTGTCATTAGCATATCGCATATTATTTATAACTTCTCCTTTAATAATCATCCCTACCGATTCTTCTTGCAAAGTTTCTTTAAAAATGGCTTCGCTACACAGGTTGAATAGTATTGGCGATAGGATACATCCTTGTCTTACACCACGACGAATTTCCATTTCCTTTGTTGGCTCAACAAATGAATGGAGCCCTGTATAACTTTATGAGAAGCAAGAACGTGTCAAAAAACGCACGTATAGCTGTACATAGAGCAGTGCCGGTCCCTACAGTTATGTATGGTACTAAATGTTGGGTTTGGCAGGAGAAAATTCTTATTCTATTTCTTGGAGATCTGTCGATCTGTTAATTCTAAAGCTGCCTCTGCATCTTATCCTGAGAGTTAGATTGCCGACGATCTCTTCATCTTTTAGGTGGCCTTCTGGTTGGTCTTGAGCCGGGCGGGTTGTTTTCTAGGATTTTTTTCGGAAGTCTGTTCTCGTCCATCCATTTTACATGGTTGTACCACTGCCTCTTACGTTGTCTTTCTCATCTCACAATATCTTGTATTTCACATTGTTCTCCAATATCTGCGTTTGTTACTCCGTCTCTTCTTGTTTTCCCCACTGTTGTTCTCAGTGTTTTCATTCCGGCCACCCTTAGCATGTTTTTCGTCTTGTTGGTGTCTTCGCGGACTTCTGTACCGTACGTCATGAACGGTTTGATACAAGTCTTGTAGATTCTAATTTTGCTATCTTTGCGCATGTACGGGTTGTACCAGACTATACTTCCTAGGCATCCTGATAGTGCGAATGCTTTGTTAATCTGGCTCCTCAGGTCTTTAACTGGGTCGTGGGTATTTGATATGTCTGTGCCCAGATATCTGAATTGCATCACCTGTTCTATGGGATTGTCCTCCACCACTAGCTTACATCTGAGCGGATCTTTCACGATTGTCACACCTTTGATTTTTTTGATAGAAATGTTCATATTGAGTTACGGTTTACTTGAAAGACCTGGAAGAGTTGTCTCTGTGGGTCGTTTTCTGATTCGGCAATAATTGCTGCATCATCGGCGTAACACACCATACCAATTCTTTTATTGCCCAGTCTGTATCCGAAGTTAAGATATGTTATCTACTTCATTTATAATTTTATCCATGAGAAGATTAAACAAAAAGGGACTTAAACTGTCACCCTGTCTTATTCCTCCCGGTGTTGGGATGTTTTCAGTGAATTGATCTCCTGCTTTAACCTTTGTTACGTTATTGTTATAAAGGTTATGGATTATCTTTGTTATGTTCGCCGGTGCCTTATTTTCTATTAACATATGTAGAATGTCTCACAAACAAACCCTGTCAAACGCCATTGTTAGGTCAATGAAGCAAATATACGCTGGCAAACTGAACTCTATAGCCTTTTCTTTTATTTGTTTTATTATGAATACTGCGTCTGTTATTGACCGTCCCTTTGTGAAGCACTGTTGTTCTTCAGCATTCTTAATTTGCGTTTACAATTTGTACTTGAGAATATTCGTAAATAGTTTCATTGCTGTATTTAATAGGGTTATTTCTCTATAGGTTTGTGGGCAGGTTTTTAATACTTTCTTAAATATGGGTATGCTGATGCTATTATGCCATTCAGAAGCATGAAAATAAAATTAATGCTGCCGACATCAGTGGTCTAAGATGTATAGCCAGAGTGATTCAGTTAAAAAAGAGTAAGAAAAGGGAACGCTGTGATGTAAAAGAAGATGTAGTTACAAAGATAAATAAAGAAATGCTTGGATGGTTTGAACACGTAGAGAGGATGAATAAAAAAGATTTATGAGGCAAGTGTAAATGGACGGAAGTCGGTAGAGGTCGACCTCGGCGAACATATCTCGATAAGATCGAAATTGTTTTGAAGAAAGGCCGGGTCAAGAGTACCAACAACCAACGAGCATGTATGAGAGCACTGATGAAAGTAGAGGAAGCAAAAGCTGTGTGTAAAAACCGCAGCAAGTGGAAGGAAGTGGTCTTTGCCCACCCCTACAGGAAAAAGGAGTGACTACATGTATGTAAAAAGACTACATTACTTGCAAATGATGATATTTCACTATTAAAATTACCCAATTCATGACACGTCGATTTTATCGTTATAAAATCACTGTAGGTGAAATTACGCTCCAACTCGAGTACGAAGAAGAGAAACAATATTTTCTACTATTATGCCGTCGTCCAAGAAGAGAAAGTCTTTCTGTAACGACCTACTTGACCATTAAAAATGGCCGCGGAATGCGATTTTACGTGCACGAATGATTTTTCTTGGGTACAATTATTTTACGTCTTCGTTTTTAGTTACAACATGAAAATACCCAGCTTGCATTTCTACTTAACAGGAACCGTATTATGCAATTTATTTTTAATTTTTTTTAAGTAGTTCAGTTTAAATTTGTGTTATTTAATGTAAGCATGTAATAAATTAGTTTGCACCAGACAAAAAATTGCAATATGCGGTTTTTCATCTCAAAATAAAACAGAAAATGAGTGGAAAACAATTGAAAGTCATGCATCAAAAATAATTCACATTTAACAAAAATCTTTAGGGAAAAATCACGGATTGGGCGACATCTATTATTGATCGTATGAACTTCTCGAGGTGTGAACAACAAACTAACCTTCATTTGTTTATATGGGTGAAAAATTATGTTTGTATATTATTTTGAGCAATTAAAGCATTGAAAGTGTTTGTTATATTTGAACGACATTTTGCGAAGAATTGGTGTTAATAAGCCACAAAATCCGAAAATGCAAAGGATTAAAAAAGGTGATAAAATTGCGAAGAATATGCTCTCTTCCACAATGCTCTACATATGGCAATTTGATTATTCTTTGCTACATTTCACACTTCGTTCCGATATTTTCCCATTAACAGCGCTCATTTTGAAGCTGTTGGAAATATCTGTGACAAATAAACACAAAAATTATTACGTAATTTTTATCAATATCATACAACAGGTTTGATAGATTGGTGGTATGTATTTAAATATTAATGGTCATTAAAAATCTTAGTCGGGTAAATAAATAATAAATATCTACAGTAATACAATGGCGTAACATAAAAGGGTGAATAAAGCTGTCTCATACACTTTGTAGCGAATTTCAAAGATTTCCAATACAACTTATTTTATTTGAGCCTGTCGGCTGCTCTACACTTTCGGGAGGTTCGTGAATAAGGAAAAATTGTTGAATTTCTTTATTTTAAGATAATACACAAATGTTCATTAAAATTTGGGCGCTATGTATTTTATTCGGGGTAAAATACAACAACCTTGGATCTATGCAAATATTTTAACAGTAAAACTATTTGTTACTAACTTCTATAGTCCGTTCATAATTTGTCGATAGCACAAAATGTGCGTCCAAGTCATAAAACGGCCGTAATAGTCGTAAAATCATAGGCGGAGGTTCCTGAGGTGTTTATTCATGTCCGTACACAATTTGTTGATGGCTCACTGCAAGTTTGACCCTCATTAGGTTTAGTACGTTTTTGATCGCATTTAATTTATGGCTCGTTGGTGTTTCGGCGTCTACGGCAGTAATTAACGTCTCTAATATTTATTTTGCGAATTTTGTGCAGTGCGTGAGTAACTTGTTTTCATATTCCTACAAACATATACGTACCTTTCGTTCCTGCTTGTTTTGTTTGATTGCTTGCGATGGCTTCGTCATCATCATCAACATCATCAAGTTTTACACCGGTACTGTTGCGTACAGTCAGTAAGTCTGTCTATTCACCAAGAGAGAAGACTATTGTTTTGAACGTTCACGATGCTCTGCTTTCTCAGAATTCCACAAACACTGTTCAGAACATAATCAAGAGTTGTGCCCACATGACGGGCGTAGGGGAGTCAACAATATATAGGTTCCTATCAGAAAGAAAAAAACAAGGTATAGCTAACCCAAATACAAACGAATACTTAAAGAGGGGGAGAAAACCTATTGAAATTGATGAATTTGCCAAAAATGGTATTCGAAGGAAAATTCACGAATTTTTTTACAAAAAAGAAATACCCAACTTAAACAAAATTTTACAAGAAGTTAGAGACGACCCGGATTTGCCTCATGTCGGACGAACCAAATTGTGGCAAGTTTTAAAAGAATTAAATTTCCGGTGGGAGAAATCAGACCGAAAATCACTTTTGATTGACCGGGAAGAGATAATATGTTGGAGAAGAAAGTATCTAAGATCTATACGAAAATTTCGGGCTGAAGAAAAGCCAATTTACTATCAGGACGAAACGTGGGTAAACGCAGGTCATACTCTCACAAAAATTTGGTCAGATAAAAATATATCAAGCTCCAGGCAAGCCTTTATGGAAGGTTGGTCTACTGGTATTTCCCCACCCTCTGGTAAAGGCAGTAGATTAATAGTTTGTCACATTGGCAGTGAAAAAGGATTTGATAAGCATGGTTTGTTGGAATTTCAATCCAAAAGCTCAAAAGACTATCACGAGGAGATGACAGCTGATGTTTTCGAAGAGTATTTTGAGCAGATGGTTGAACATATACCACCAAACTCAATTATAGTATTAGATAATGCACCTTATCATTCACGACTAGTAGAAAGACTTCCAACGACTGCGTGGAAGAAACAGGATATCATTGAATGGCTGCGGAATAAGTCCCTGCCTTACAAATATGGAATGGTTAAAGCAGAACTTTTAAAAATTGCCCGGCAACACAAATCTAAGTTCAAGAAATACGTAGTTGACAAAATGGCGGAAAGACGAAACATCACAGTCCTTAGACCCTACCACTGCGAATTAAATCCAATTGAACTCATTTGGGCACAAATGAAAAGCTATGTGGCTAGAAAAAATACGTCATATAAAATACAAGCTGTACGTGAATTGTTATATGAGTCTTTACAACATATTACAGAACAAAATTGGCGAGATGCAGTAAGACATGTAATAGAAGAAGAACAAAAAATGTGGGATCTTGACAATATAATTGATGCGACTGTAGAGACACAACCGCTAATTATTAACCTGCAAGACGACTCGGATTCCGAAGATGATCCTGTTTATTTTGAATTTGAATAGTTTTGTAAGTAATCGTAGTTTATATCATTTAAAAATAGGTATTAATTAAATAAATGTATCTTTTACAAATTGCAAGTAACTTTTTATTTTTAAATAAAATAAAGAAATTTTATTAAAATAAAAATACAATTTACAGTACCTACAGTTTAAGAATATTAATATATTTATTTATTTAAAGTAACGTAATGATTTAATCATATACTCTACGACACTGGTCAGTCACTACCACTCAAAATACCTACATAATCGGATTAAAAGTTCTATAGCTGTATTGTATTTCTTCAGATACAAGGTGGGTTAGTCGAAAACATCTTAAACTGCCAGTTTTAGGTTGGTTTTTGTTATTATATCATACTACCTGTCCTCTCTGTATTTCAGTTCTCTAATGAGGGTCAAACTTGCAGTGAGCTATCAACAAATTGTGTACGGACTATAAGTAAAATTCAATGAAATATTTACAAAATCAATGCATTAACAAAAATTTTAAAAACCGTTTATTTTAATTAAATTTAAAAACTGAGTTTGTCAAAAACATACAAAGGTTATAAAATGAGTTAGATTTAAAAAAAACTACCAGATAAATTATTATAACATTAAATTTACAAGAAAATAAAAGGTGATAAATTAAATGTTGATTTACCAGTGTGCTAGATAAAAGAATAATTTCTTTGGCAAGTGAACGACCTTACATCAAATTTGACTTATCGTCTACAATATTAACACTTACTGCAGAGTATAATCTTTCCTGGTATTTGGCTGGAAACCACCTTTCTCAGACTAACAATTCTTTATCAATTGGACATGAATAATTTTCTGATTTCTTAATAATCTTAAAATTTGGTTCACACCTAAAAATATAAATATCCAACCGAAGATTGATTAAATAGATGTCAATATTTCTCAAAATATGTCATTTCTAAGTTAGGGTGATGTAAATTGCTAAGCATTTCTTTAAAACAAATCTTGAGAACATCATGGCTTTTCAGACATTTGAAAGGATAAAAAAAACAATTCCAAAGTATCTTAAACTTAAACTTCAAAAAGCAAAAATAATTTTCTTCATACAGTTGTATTCTAATATCTCTTTATCAAAATATAAAAACGTAATATCTTTATTCACAAGAAATTTACTTATCTTCTTACACACTTCAAAGAAGAACTCAGGAACGCTATTAAAAATTAACGTCTTCTTTCCAGGAAAGACCAACGACGAAAGAAAGCGAGTACTTGTCTTTTTATCCCTTCTCATCAAAATTCTATTTATCGACAGATCCGGGCTAGTAGGTTAACGATTGCTGACAGATCTAATTAAATATATTTAATTTCGCAACATGATATATTAGAATTCTCATAAATCAAATTCTATGATATTCCTGATAACTTTTTCAATATAATTTACCTCTCGTATACAATGTCACAATGCTGAATTACTTTATTTATGCAAAAAAATTATAAAACGATTTAATTAGTTATATGAAAACAAGCCAAAATAATCTTAGTTCTGAAATGACAACCATGTAGTATCTTCAATACCCATTTTCATAGAACATATTAAGCTGTCAATATTCAACTAATCAACCAATTATTAAGCTTTAATTGAAATCATGAAAACAAAATATACGAGGAAAATAAATAGTTATATCAAAAAGGAACGAAATTCACAAGTGTGAGATATTTCGTTACAACTTACACATCTGAAACAAAATACTTGACTGGTTTTATTTGTAAATAAGGTGAGGTTTGGGCAAAAACAAATCTGTCAACTTTTGTAAAAATCAATATTTTTAAATTTCTCCTTTCTTCGAAAATATGATTTTTTTATTATTGTAAATATAAAATGATTAGCAGAACCCAGCAGACGTTTTTCTGTCCGACCGTTGACTTGCCTTCTTTGGAAATATCACTATCAAACTTGGCGATACTAAAAACTATAAATTCGACACTAATATTGGTGTTTTAAGTTTTATATTTTATTTTCTTTCACCTCTTTTGATAACATAATTGGGAATATCACTATTAAACTCAGCGAACTCAAATACTATGAATTCAACACTAATATCAGCTGTTTTTAATAGTTTTATTTCACTCCCACCCCTTTCGCGGGGGTGCTAACAAAATTGGGGTTGTCACTATTAAAGTAAGCGACCCTAAAAACTATAAATTCTTTATTAATATTGGCAATTTTAATAGTTTTTATACTTCAACCCTCCCCCACCCCTTTCTTTGGCTTGCCTGCTTTGGAAATATTACTATAAAACTTAGCGTCCCCAAAGATAATAAATTTGACACTTATATCGGTCAGAAGGTCTATTGTGCTTTTATAGACTTGAAAAAGGCCTATGACAGAGTAATAAGGAGTAAATTGTGGTCTTCATTGTCTATGTATGGGGTAAGTGGTAGTTTAATGCAAGCACTGAAATCACTTTACAAGGATTCCACTGCTCGTGTCAGGATAAACGGAGCTTGCACGGACTGGTTTAACATTAAAAAAGGGTTAAGACAAAAATATGTTGCTTCGCCATGGCTGTTTAACTTATACATGAAAAATTGTTTAAAAGATCTGAAATAGAGTGCGTATGGATTAAAAATGAATGATTTGATCGTCAAATGCCTTCTTTACGCCGATAATCAAGTCATATTAGCGTTATCTGAAGAGGGGTTGCAGGCGATGGTTAATGTTATGCATAATGCCCTAAAAATCAAAGGGATGTGAATAAATGTTAGCAAAATGAAAGTAATGGTTTTTGAAAGAGCATGACAAACTGTGAAGTTTCGATTGAGGGAGAAAGAGTGGAACAAGTAAATGAATTTGTGTACTTGGGTTCAAAGTTTACTAGAGATGGAAAGTATGACAGTGACATTGAGCGAAGGGTGTTGGCAGGAGAACAAATGAATGGGGCACTGCATAGCTTTATGAATAGCCAGAAAGTGTCAAAAAAGGCACGTCTGGCGATGCATAGAGGTTTGTTGGTTCCTTCACTTATGTATTGTAGTGAATGTTGGGTTTGGCAAAAGAAGCATGAAAATAGGATTAATGCTGCTAAGATAAGTAGTCTGAGAAGTATAGCCCGAGTGACTCGGTTGAATAAAGTAAAGAATAGTGAGATAAGAGAACGCTGTGGTGTAAAAGAAGATGTGGTTACAAAGATAGATAAAGGAATGCTTAGATGGTTTGGACACGTAGAAAGGATGGATAAAGGAAGATTGACGAAACAAATTTATAAGGCGAGCGTGAATGAATAAGTCGGTAAAGGTCGACCTCGGAGAACATATCTCGATCAGATCAACATTGTTTTGAAGAAAGGCCGGGTCAAGAGTACCAACAACCGAAGAGCATGTATGAGAGCACTGATGAAAGTACAGGAAGCAAAAGATGTATGTAAGAACCGTAGCAAGTGGAAGGAAGTGGTCTCTGCCTACCCCTATGGGAAAAAGGCGTGACTTTATGTGTGTATGTATGTATGTATCAGCGTTTATAATAGTTTTTATTGTCTTATACCTTTCGTAGTGATGCTTACAAAATTAGGAATGTCATTGTTAAACTATAAATTTTATAGTAATATCGACAATTGTTAAAAGTTTTTTATATTTAAATTTCCTCTCACCCCTATCGTAAGGGCTTATCCCCTTTCACCTCTTTCGTTGATCTGATCGCTATTAAATTTTACAGGATCGACCCGCTGGGATAATATGAAGGTTGCCTAAAATTTTTATTAAAATCGGTCCAGTTGTTGTGGACTCCATAGGGAAGAGTTTTTATACTACAAACCTCTCTCACTTCTTTTGTTTGTTCGATTGTTACCAAACTTTACAGGATTAACCACTTGGCAAATCTGAAGATTGCCTAAAAATTCTATTAAAATCGGTTCAGCCGTTTTGAAGACCACGGGGAACATAAACACACACATACATACATACACACATGGACTTTTATATAATATATTGATGTCTCTGTTACAGGGCGGTATGATTCTTCATGCTCAGCTAGAAATTTGGAAGGCAGCATATTCCGAGGAGGATTTAAGAGTACAATGGAGACCAGAAACGACCTCCAGTAATGCTTCTAGTGGGGATTTATCTGATGGTAAGAATTCCGATTTCACCTATTGGTAATTTTATAATATCGCGGTCCCCACGTTTTTGCCAATCAAAATAATTGTGCAGCTTCATGTTGAACTCAAAATATCTCGAAAAATAATAACTTTATCGCCATGAAGAAAGAGTTGATTTACGAAGAAAGTATTGGAAAATCAAAAAATTGTGATAAAATTGCAATTCTGCCAGTGGCGTAGAATTTGGGAGGGATCAACCAGTCACTTACCCCTGTCGTACGCCTCTGGTAGTAGTCAGAAACGTTTATTTAATATAATTAAGTAGGGTGTATAGTACTTACACTTTCCACCAAATATGACAATAAAACTTTGAATAGTTTTAAAGTACTGGGCACAAATAATTTTTAAATTTTCAAATGAAACGGAAGACACATTTTATCTAGGTGATTTGGGTTAAATCTTCATATTTGAGTTCAGGATTCTATAGTTGAAATATTTCCAATTAGTCATAAAATACCCTGTACAAAAAAAAAGAAGAAGCAATATTAAAAGAAGTAATTTGGTTCCCAGAGTGAGAAGGGTCAGAAATAATGTGTAATTCGGTTCCCGATATTTTAGTTTTACCCGATTTTTATGTGTTATTTGGTTCCCGACATTTTACCTGGTGTCCAAGTGTAATTTGGTTCCCGGAAAAAAAATTGTTTCCAACCAATTGAAACATTTGTTTATTTGAGACAGTAAAAGTAAAAAAAATTAGCCTAACCTAACACCAACAGTACTTTTATTGAATGTGACTGAGCAAGCACGATTCAAAAACACTACTGACTGTCATGGAAGCAATACAATGCACATCATCAATTTTTTAAAGTAAAAATGTCGGGAGCCAAATGACACATTTTTTCTGACCCTTCTCATTTGGGGAACTAAATTACATGTACCCGGGAACCAAAATACCAACACCCATTAAAAGATCATTTTAGTATAAATTTATCCCGACCAAACCTGTATTTTTTCAAGCTAATCCAGTAAAATCTTAAAAAACTTTAATATCGTTATTTTTGCTTTTAATTCGCATGTATTAATCTCTAAAACAAAATAAAAACGTTAAAATACTCGAATTCGTGATGTGGTATCTAAGGAATGATCTTATTAAATAAAAGTTCAATCTTTTTTAAAGAAAGAGAGATAGATTGACAACGATTTTGTTAATAAGTTGTATAATAAGTAGAGTTATAGCAGTTTATGAAGGTGAACTACTCACCGATCTGCATATTTTATATTCGTATAAAAAATGCAAGAATTAACAACGATGCAATAAACAATAAAACTATTTTATACCTGCCATTGTTATTAGTAAAAGTAAGCAATATTTATTGCACTTTTTATTACACCAAAAGTATTAATATAATGGTAATCCAGTCCAAACTAGCACATCCATTTTTCCACAAGAAATTAGTAAGTTATTTAAATTAACTACTCTTGAAGTTTTCTACTATTTTTTAGGTCTTACAAATTAAAAAAAGTATAGGAATTTTTGTTTATTTGCACTAATTTTAAAGTATCAACCATTTTTAAAATATGTTACATATTAAGTGATCCAAATCGGTTTGATATCACCAATCACTGTAGTTCTGGAAAAAAAACTCATTTGGAACGCCTGTCTAAAAAAAACAATAAACAAAGCCAGATTTCGCCACTCGGGGATCACTCCGGGATACTGAGTAAAACTTAAAACAACCAAATCCTCGGGATGGTTCTTGACATACTAGCTAGTCCTTTAAAGCACTTTTCCCGAAGAAAGATCAATGGATGAGGGAAGAAATCCACATTCCAGAGACTGAATACGTAATGTACACAAATGTCTCAAAATCCCCAGATGGAGTGGGAGTTTCAGCAGGAAACCAAAGACTAAAATATATACTAGTCTTGGTAGGTATGCAACAATATTTCAGGCTGAAATCTTCGCTACCGAATTGAGTGCAAGAGAGCTGATTAACAGACCTTTAGCAAACAAAAATATTAGTATAATATCAGACAGCCAGGCTGCTTTAAAAGCACTGAGTTTCAACAAGATTAATTCTATACTTGTATGGATTTGAATCCCTGAAGTGCCTTGTTGCGAACAGTTACTTTGCTGTGTGTACCTGAGCACCAGGGGGTGTGAAGCAACAAGAAAAACAACATCCTTGCAAGACTGTGAGCCGAATCTGCGTTAACCAGACCAGAACCAGTCTTTGGAGTCACCACAAGTGCTGCCAAAACCATAATTTCATGAAGAGAAAAATATTCACGTGTTGGTCTGATATACCAGGGTTGATACATTCGAAGGCGTTTTTACCTAAACCCCCGAGAAACACAACCCAGCAGATCCTGGAATGGTGTAGGAATGACCTGCGAATTCTGACAGGACTGCTTATAGGACACCGTCGTCTAAGATACCACCTCGAAAGAATAGGTCTGAATCAACAAACGGACTATCGGTTTTGCTGCTTGGAAGACCAAACTGTTAAACACATATTATGTTCATGCCCCTGCTTAGGAAGAATAAGGTTTAACATACTTGGTAAAACCAACATAGAACCTACCGATTTCAAGAAAATATCACCCCATACAACCATGAGCTGTAGGGGTGAGCCACAATAGACCTATTAAGGATTGCAGTACGCGTCAATAAAAAAAATATATAATAATAATACTTATTATGATTTACGGATTTTTAGGGTGTTTTTTGTTCGCGCATCTAAAAATACAAATCGATGTGTCCAAGCGTTTTTCCCAACACGCTCTCATTTATTCGTTATCGAATTTATTTCATTTGGCTGTTCCACACTGCAGATAAGGACCACGAATAAAACAATAAATAAAATGTGAAAGTCATAAAGGCAATAAACTTTAATGAATTAGAAATACCATACAAAAAATACCTAAAACATAATATTAACTACAAGTTGGTCTAAAAAAATCCATTTATAATCAAGAACTTCGTTACGGTTAAACATACATACAACAAACATGCCTATGTTCACGCTTTTTTCCCGTAGGTCAACCTCAACCGACTTTCCCATTCACACTTGCCTTATAAATCTGTTTCGTCAATATTTTTTCATCCATCCTTTCTTCGTGACCAAACCATCTAAGCATTTCTTTATCTATATTTGTGACTACATCTTTTTTTACACCACAGCATTTCCTTATCACACCATTTCTTACTTTATCCATCAGAGTCATTCCAGCTATACTTCTCAGACTGCTCATCTCCGCAGCATTTTTTGACAAGTTCTGACGTCTCATAATGCAGGGCCCATTCATTTGCAGTTTGTCATGCTTTCCATTACTTTTGTCTTGCTTACATTCACTTTCATTCTTTTAATTTTTAGAGCACTACGCATAATATTAACTATCGCCTACAAATCCCCCTCAGATGATGCTAATATGATTATTGACGTAATCCATACGCACTTATTTTAAACAACTGTCTACCAATAAGTCAAACAGTAATGGTAAAGCCACACATCCATGTCTAACACGTTTTTTTTATGCTAAACCAGTCTGTATAAGCTCTGTTTATCCTGACACAAGGCTTGTAGACCTTGCATTTTAAAGTTTAAACAGGAAAGGAACAATGCTAAACATTAGTGGCAACAGCTTAAAAATATATAAGGCAAATCGCATTAACAAACCTATCCGCCTAGATGTGGTAAAGTGCATAGTGTTATTTAAAGAAAAAAATATTCAGTGTCGAATAATACTTTAAAAACAAGCGACCTATGATTTAAACCAGTCCACGGTTATTGAAGTAGACCATAATTTAACTGCAACCCTTCTCCGTACACCCATTTTATTTAAAATATTTTATACGTGTGAATTTTTTAATAGATTGTCTTTAAAACAAATAAAACAAAAGTTTTGCAACTCTTTTTAAAAATTAGATTCTTTTTCATTTATCACTACAAAATGTCCAGGTGCTTGACATGATAAAAACAAAGTTTGTTTAAAAAATTAAATAATGTACAATGTATATCATTACCATATTTAATTAAAAAACAAGAATAATGGTTTAGATAAAAATGTCACATTATTAAAATACATTTCCATAAAAATAATTAAATGTGTGAAAATATTACTTTGTAGCATTAAATAAATTTTAATAATTTTGAATCATTAATGAAAATAATCAAATTAAAACTGTAATTTTTTAATTTATTTTAAATACACTGCCAAACATAAAATTAGGGTCACCTCGTAATTTGCCTTTATGTTAAAAAATTTTGGTTTTTTTCGGATTATTTTCGGTTGCACCATAGTTTACTAACTTTAAGCAATGATTTTGTCGTGATTGCTTAAATTAAAATAGTTGTGGTGGTTTCGATGTAAGCGTTTTATAAAAAAGGACCTCCCACTCAAATTTCGGAAATCCTTTATCGATATATTTTTTGTTTCGGTGGTTTTATCTTTGTATTGCAAATTATTAGATGATAAGTGTTGTCTTATATATGTATTTAAATGGCTATAAATCCTGTTGTTGGATACGAATCGCGGCAGCTATAGAAGATTGTCGCGGTCAGTGCGAATCTTCGATAAACTTTGGTGTAAGTCTCTCCAGCTTGCAAAGAATATTTTATCGGTACAAAGAGACTGGTCTACTTACTTGAAGACCTGGTTCAGAACAGTAAGTTCAGAACTTATCGGTACAAAGAGACTGGTCTACTTACTCGAAGACCTGGTTCAGAACAGCAGTTTCCCTGCGAAATCATCTGCAAGAAGTAAGTAATGTAAACGTTAGAAGGTGAACAGTTGGAAGGCGACTACATGCTGCTGGGTTATCTTTTTAAACTAGTGCTACTGGACCAATTAATTAATTAATTATTTAGGGACAAAATTCCTATAAGTCTAAAAAGATAGACTTTTAACACGTGTATCCTACCGGTTCTTACATGTGGAGCAGAAACCCTAACGCTCACTAAGGCTTCAGCAAGGAAATTGTGTGTCACACAAAGAAAGATGAAAAGATCTATGCTAGGGATATCACTCAAAGACAGAGTAAAAAATGAGGAGATTCGTAGACGAACAAAGGTACAAGACATAATTAAAACGATCTCAAAGTTGAAATGGAGGTGGGCCGGTCATGTAGCACGACAAACAGATCAGAGATGGACGAAAAAACTTCTGGAATGAAGGCCATGAACAGACAAACGAAACCCCGGAAGACCACCCTTCATGAGGTTTTCCAAACACGTGCCTCATAGTTTTCAAGCTGTTAGCACTGCCTAAAAGAAAATAATCACTACTGAAGTCATTAACATTTTATTTGTCTGAAATAGAAGCATGTCAAATTAAATTTTATAATTATTTTCATTAAACTTTGAACAAAATAACAAAAATTTTTTAGGAACAAAGTTCCTTATCGCACGATAAGCTAGGCGAAACAAAAGTGAAAGATTTTTGCGTTACTAAACACGAAATATCAGACGCTTATGCCGTGTGCCAATTATACCTGCGCAGCCGGTGCGATCTTATTGGCTGCTTTGAACCAATAAGCGCGCATCTACGACTGGGCACAGCCAATAGCATGGGCGCTATGGATAACTCTTGCTAAGTATTTCTATGCTACGCGTCTCCTCTTCTATACAACAGATGGCGCATGCGCGTTAGTTTTTCAATAGTCATTTTGACAACCACGTGTGGACTATTCGTTCCAACCGAGTGTTTCACGAAAATCACGTATATTTTTTTATTCAAGCAATCACGACAAAATCAACGCATAAAGTTAGTAAACTATGTGACAACCGAAAAACATCCAAAAAAACTAAAAATTTCTGAAATAAATACCAATTATGAGGTGACCCTAATTTTATGGTTGGCAGTGTATATTGACATAACTAGTTTGGTGTTTAAAATAGTTAAATAAAAAAAAATGTCAATTTTTGTAAAATAAAAAGTTCAGACACTTAAAATTGGTTATTTAAATTTTAAATTGTTTATTTAATGCAAAATTTAAAAAAACTAATTAATTTTACTAGTTTTTTGTTGTTGCCATTACTGTTATATTCCAATTAATTACTGCATATAGACTTGGAAGAGGCCTATGACAGAGTGGTGAGGAGTGAATTGTGGACGACATTGTCTAAGTACGGGGTGAGCGGTAGTTTAATACGAGCACTGAAATCACTTTATGAGGATTCCTCTGCTTGTGTCAGGATAAAAGAAGCTTGCACGGACTGGTTTAACATCGAAAAAGTGTGAGACATGGATGTGTGGCTTCGCCATGGCTGTTTAACTTATACATAGACGATTGTTTAAAATATTTGAAAGAGAGTGCGTATGGATTGAAAACGAATGATTTGATTGTCAAATGCCTTCTTTACGCCGATGATAAAGTCATATTAGCGTCATCTGAAGAGGAGTTGCAGGCGATGGTTAATGTTATGCATGATGCCCAAAAAATCAAAGGAATGAAAATAAATGCAAGCAAAACGAAAGTAATGGTTTTTGAAAGAAAAGAAAGCATAGCAAACTGTAAAGTTTCGATTAAGGGAGACAGAGTGGATCAAGTAAATGAATTTGTGTACTTGGGTTTAAAGTTTACGCGAGATGAAAAGTATGACAATGACATTGAGTGAAGGATGTTGGCAGGAAAACAGATGAATGGAGCACTGGATAGTTTTATGAACAGCCAATAAAGTGTCAAAAAAGGCACGTCTGGCTGTGCATAGAGGTGTGTTGGTTCCTACACTTATGTATGGTAGTGAATGTTGGGTTTGGCAAAAGAAGCATAAAAATAGGATTAATTCTGTGGAGATGAATAGTTTGAGAAGTATAGCCGGAGTGACTCGGTTGGATAAAGTAAAAAATAGTGAGATAAGAGAACGCTGTGGTGTAAAAAAAGATATGGTTACAAAGATAGATAAGGGAATGCTTAGATGGTTTGGACACGTAGAAAGGATGAATGAAGGAAGATTGACGAAACAAATTTATAAGGCGACTGTGAATGGACAAGTCGGTAGAGGTCGACCTCGGAGAACATATTTCGATCAGATCAACATTGTTTTGGAGAAAGACCAGGTCAAGAGTACCAACAACCGACGAGCATGCATAAGAGCCCTGATGAAAGTAGAGGAAGCAAAGGATATGTGTAAGAACCGTAGCAAGTGAAAGGAAGTGGTCTCTGCCTACCCCTACGGTAAAAAGGCGTGACTATATGTATGTATGTACATGATCGTTGCATACACTATTTTTTCTTCGACCAATAAGTAATAAAATTTAAACAAGAATTCACTTCAAACTATCTATATTCTAAGAGATTTTAACATTTTTACAAACATTAAAATACATCATTAGTATCAAACTTTTTTATGGATTTATAAATTATTAATAGTGCAATTTTACAATTTTATTTGTGGACTTTCTCCAGATTGGGAAATTGCAGATGTTGACAAAATATTAATGTTAACTGAGTTGTTGTGTTGTTTCTGTTTTATATTGAATTGAGTATCGTATTGGATATATTACCTCTATTCTTCATTGAGTTATGAATGTAGCCTTCTGCGACAGCAGAATTTTCATCCACCGTGTATATTTAATAAACAAAATCCTTTTTTAAAAAAATTTAATTTAATTTATAATCATAGAAGTGGACCAGTCACAGGGCCATTGACCTGTTTCCCACATCACCTGACAGAGATTTTGTAACGTTGGTAGCCAATGTTCATCCAGATGTTTCCATATTTCAGCAGCAATGCCGTCAAAACCGACTGCTTTGTTGTTACTTAGGTTACGCACAGCTTCTTTAACCTCGCACAACAATATGGCTGGTTTCAGTGTATTGCTCGTGATTGTAGATTGTAGATTGTAGGGGTGGGTCGTAAAGGCCATGCTGTCTCTCGAGCACTTCGACCTATTAGATCTTTTGTGCATAACCCTTAATATATTTAAGGCCCGGGATTCCGAGACTTCGAGTAAAGTTTATCAGTTTCCTGGGGGCTAAGTTACTGATATCGAAGGGCTTTAGGAAGGCCCGTCCCAGAAACTTGAGCCTCTTGCAGGAAAGCGCTGGGCATTCGCAAAGCAAATGTTCTGCAGTTTCAGCGAAGTTTTCGCAGTAGCGGCAACTATCACTTTCTGTTTTGCCCATCTTTTTCAGGTGGTACCTTAGGGGGCAGTGTCCAGTAAGGAGTCCTGTCACCAGTTTCAAGTCTTTCTTGTCCAACTCGAAAAGCTGTTTAGCTTTCCTTGGCGAAAGACTTACTAGCCTTTTCGCTTGCCTTTGTCCTGGCACTTTATGCCAGTGAGATTTCATTTCATCTGTTTTCCAGCGTCGAACCTCTTCTTTCAAGTGGGCTTTGGAAAGTCCACAGAAGGGTTCTGGGCCGGAAAATTTTATATTTGTCCCTTCTTTGGCAAGGCAATCTGCCACGTCTTTTTTCGTTCTCTAAAGAGTACTCTGCCAGCGGTCTCTCTACTGGCAAATTATGCCCGAGCTCAGCCGTAGAGGGTAGAAGAAAAAAATATAAAAGTGAGCCGCGCCACCGACTTAGACGGTTCAAGCTGGAAACCCCTAGGTCTTATAGGCACTAGCAGAGCCACACGATAAACAACTAAGATTATGGTGAACCAAATAAATAAAATTATAGCTAAAATATATTGGATACTTTACTCACACAATAAATCAGAGTACACAGCTCAATAGCAAAATTATAACAAATATAGTCAAAATTAACAGCTATGGTAAATTTCCTTGCTAAAACAAACCAAAAATTTAAAATTTACAACTTTATAAAATAACCATCACAGAAGTAAGAGTAACAGACTTTACCAAGTTACCCAAAAAAAAAGTAAAACGTATATAAATCAACTCATTAATAACACTAAATCAAACGTTTACATAAGGCTGCTAATTTACTCATGTTTTAACCATTTACATAAAGATTTTCACTGCCAAAACAATCGAGTTTATTTAAAAATATTTTTACAATGGTTGTCCTTTAAAATATCAAGATTGTAGGATATTTACAAATAAGTAGGAAGAAAATATATTTTCACTTGGTTATAAAGAATTATTGAGGAGGTTATTTTAATCCAAGTTTAGTTTTGGCATATTATCTAATGCAATAAATAGTTTCCAACAATGTACTATATTAATAAACTAAAACAAAACTTAATCGTGGTGTCAAAATAAGTTTCCAACAATGTACTATATTAATAAACTAAAACAAAACTTAATCGTGGTGTCAAAATAAGTCACGGCGTTATATATTTAAAAATAATTCACTTATAACCTTTGGGTCTACGACTTCACTACTCCTGTGGCTTACTCCTGTGGCCTACTCCTGTGGCCGGTTTGATTATGGGACGGCACCTACTAATTAACAATGGCTTCCCTCAAATAAATCCCGCATGCGGATATTTTAACTCGACACCAAAATCCAAAATATCAACAACGAAGGTAAGATAGAATGGTCAAGTTAAAAATTAAGTGGTTTTTCTTCAAAATCCGATTAAGATGGCCCAAATACAGCCAGATATGAAAGAAATCCCGTAGAGGTTCTGCACACGTGCTAATATCGCACCGTCCCAAAAACTCTCACCACCACACGACTCCCAAGACTGACACCCAACGACTTACAAGACTGACTCCCAGGCCGGATATCAAGAAATGACACGGAACACGCGTCAACCAACAATCTTCGCAAATCTATGTTCCAAACTCATAATCGCACTCGTCCGTGTTGATAGCCAGTCCATCCACACAGAAATGCAAACCAAACAATAATATAGCTGAAAACACACAACAATCGAGGCCAAAAATCAAAGCAAAATCTAATAACAAAAACACCCACTCCATCTCCATCGATTAACAAAAATGTCACAGCCATTAATAATCGAATCCTATCACTACAAGGTATGCAACACCATTTACAACGAGTGATATATTTAAGTTACAACAAAATACGGTATGCAACCCTGCTTACGAGTACCAAAGGAATACTAAACCATCAGAGACACAATTATAATAAACTATAGAAGGGAAAAAATGGGCACGTGACAAATCTGCTTCTTCTTTGCCTTTAACTCACTTGTGACCTGGAACCCACATTAGAGTAACCTGATTGTTCGCTGCCAGTTGCCTCAGGAACTGTTTACAGTCCCAAGTCAGCTTAGACTCACAAGTGTATGACTTCAGAGCTTTTAGTGCTGCTTGGCTATCTGATAAAATATAGATTTCTGCCCTTCGGGTGTTTCTTTCGATGCACTCCTGGGCACATGTAATTCTGCTTAAAAGATGGTTGGGGTGTTACCAAGGGGTTTTGAGAGCATAAAATTCAGTGTACCACACTAAAGCATCCCTTCCTAGTTGAGGTCCGTTCTTTGTGCAAACTTGGTGGTTGTTTATAACCACTTCAAACTGCATTTCGAAGTCGTACCTAACTGGCATGATATCTGTCGGCTTAGGGAAATATTTTCCAAAATCTTCAAATGTCCATTCCGATTTAATGCTCTAAGATTTGTTGTCTGGCTCAGTCTGAAGGCACTCATTGCTGCTTCTTTCATTACACATAAGTGCAATGGTGGATGGTATTATTTTTTTATGAGCTCTTTAAAGTTATAAACTCAAATAAAAGTTAATAAACAAAGGAATGGAAATTATAGAAACCATTTAAACCAGAAAACTACAAAACCTGGGACACATTACACGTGGGGAACGGTACACCATACTTAAAGCAATTATACAAGGAAAAATCCAGGGCAAGAGAAGTGTAGGAAGGAGAAGAATATCATGGTTGCGCAATTTGGGGGAATGGTATGGATGCACATCAAACGAACTGTTTAGAGCTGCCGCCTCTTTTTCTTCTTCCTTTTTTAATGTAAGCAATTTGCTTGTTTTTCTTCGTATTCTCTGTCGTTCAATTATTAGAAAGGTTGTCCCTCCATCTCTTGCGGGGTCTTCCAACGCTTCGGCGCTCTAAGTGCGACTTGTCTCTAGTTATTTTGACTATTCTGTCGTCTATGTGTTCGTTCCATTCTTTTTTTCCCAGTATCCAAGCTGCCGCCTCCAAGGTCAGAATAGCTATGATGATTGCCATCCTCCACCGCGGAGAAGACACGTGAAGAAGAAAAACAAACAACAAGTCTCCAAACTAAAGCACCACTGAATATCAACAATGTGATTTAATCTCACTGATAAACCATAAAAATTCTTATTATTCTTTTATTCTCTTTAAAGTGTCTCTATTATTTGAGAATGTAAGTTGAGATTTGGATCCGTTAGAATTTAAAAAAAAATTTTTTTTTTGCCAACCTTGGGAATTTTATTAAGTTCATTTTCAAGACTCTAAAACAATGGTTTCCCATAAATTAAAATTAAAATAGTTTGTACTTGCTACGACACTATCATATCTGAGGAAAAAAAATGTAAAATGTTTGAAAGGTGCTCACCAAAAAGTAATTCTTTCCGAGCTTCTTTTTCTTCTACTTTCCGAGCTAAAACTTTAGAATTGACGTAAGCGATTACTGCAGAAAGTGCGTCTCTATCTTCTGCAACCCTGAAACAGGTCAACATCGTTTTGGATGGATGTCCAATCCCTGAACAAACACTATTGAAAAGTTTGGTGAATCTCGTGCAATAGCCTTGGATATATCTAAAGCTAGTGACCGCGTTTGCACCAGGCATTGTTAAGTAAATTATCTGCTTACGGTCTTGAGCTTCACGCAAGATCGCTCCTTACATGTGGCAGTTGACGGTATTTCTTCTGATGCGTTTAAAACTAATGCCGGGGTCCCCCAGGGTTCCATCCTGTCCCTCACCTTATTTCTTTTACACATCAACGACCTCTTAAAAACCAGCACGAACCCCATTTGCGTTTTCGCAGACGATAGCACACTTGTCTCAACTTTCACATCCTATCGATCACTTTCGGTGAATGATACAAATAGACTCAGGCAGGAACAGGTTGATTCCATTAATAGAGATCTTGAAGCAATCGTCGAGTGGGGAACCAACAATCTTGTTCAGTTCAACGCCAAAAAAACACAAAGTGCCACGTTTTCCAAGAAAGTGAATTCCTCAAATCATCCCATCACAATGTCCGGAAATACCCTTGAACCAAGTCCCTCCATCTCGATTTTGGGAGTCACGGTGTCCAATAATATGTCTTGGCATGACCATGTTGCTAACATCGCAAAGTCGGCAAGCCAGAGGCTAGGTTTTCTGTGGAAAGCTAGAAAGTTTTTTACTCCTGATCAACTGTTGACGACGTACAAGGCTCAAATCCGACCTCTACTGAAGTATTGCTCGCACATTTGGGGTTCAGCACCAAGGCATTCTCTTCGTCTTCTAGATTCCATTCAGAAAAGAGCCATTCGTTTGATAAACAGCCCAACTCTCACAGATACCCTTCACCCTCTAGAACATAGAAGAAGAGTTGCAGACCAGTCATTGCTCTACAGATATTTCCATGGCAGATGCTCCAGAGAAATAAAAACTCTTGTACCACCATTATATAATCCCTTCCCCTTCTAATAGTCGCAGTGCGGGCCGTCCGCGGCCCACACGATAGGTCTATTTTCATAAAAAAAAAAAAAAAAAAAAAAAAAAAAAAAAAAAAAAAAGAGCCAAGAGATTTGCCTTCTTTTTACAATAGATTTGTAATAATATTGAACCGAATAACCTTAAGTGACTTTCTTTATTATTTTGTATCGGAATACGTTTGGTTTTGGTTAGATGTTCCAAAAAGTTTGCAAGTTTATAAATTATGTTAAAGGAGAAGAATGCGTTTTAAAGAGATAAATAGAATACTTCGAAAGTTTATTTGAGAAAGAAGATACATAAGCACATGCCCCACTCGAAGACATGAGTAAAAGTTGCAATGAAAGTGAAATTAGTACGACAGAGATTGTGGAAGCGTTAAACAATATGAAATTGGGTAAGGGTGCAGGGTACTTACCCTTTAATAGCCAGTTTTTCCAACAAAATGGGGCAATGTGCCAGACAACTCAGATATAGTCACAAATTTGTAAGAACTATACGAACTGTTCGTTCAACCTAATAAGACATTCTTCTTCTTAAGTACCATGTCCTTCTAGAACGTTGGTCACCAACAAGGCTATCCTTACTCTGTCGACGGCAAGTCTGAACAGAGAGCTTGAGTTGAGTTTATACCAGTCACGTAGATTCTTGAGCCATGATTCTTTTCAGCGGCCCAGCTTTCTTTTACCATAAATTTTTCACTGCATGATGTTTTGCAGGAACAGGAATGGAACATTAGAACATGTTATTTGGAACGCCAATATTATGTGTTATTTATTATTTTATCTAATTATATTTTGAATGTTTCATTACTATAAATTATTAGTCATACCGTAATATTAAAGATTAGGCAGTATATAACTTTAACCACGTATTTTTAATTGTAGATGAAGAAGAAGAAATTCCATCACCACCAGATGTTACGAAACCCACCACATCAAGATCAGGTACTCACATTCATCTTTGGCAATTCCTAAAAGAACTTTTGTCGTCTCCCCAAACACACGGATCGTGTATTAGGTGGATAGATCGCACAAAGGGCATCTTTAAGATAGAAGATTCTGTTAAAGTAGCCAGACTGTGGGGTAAGAGGAAAAACAGACCGGCAATGAATTACGACAAACTCAGCAGATCGATCAGGCAATACTACAAAAAAGGCATCATGAAGAAGACGGAACGGTCGCAAAGGCTGGTCTATCAGTTTTGCCACCCGTATTCGTTGTAAAATTATTATTTTGATTGCCAACGACGACGACTTTCCTATGGAAATAGGTGGTATTTCAGCTTACGTCAAAATGTTCATTCTTTAAGAAAAGTTCCTCTTTTGGGTGCTATTTTAACTTATCGTGTTTCGTTCATTATTTGCTTTTGATCAATCGCGAATTATTGACCAAAAAATAGCACGTGCTAATTTTGAAACTTTTCTGACCTAATAGGAAAGTATTCTTAAAAATATAGTTGCTAGGCAGCAAGATTTAAAGTTTAAATTTCTTTGTGCAATGTGCATTAGTTGGATTTGAACAAACGTTGATCATTTCTCAAATGCTTTCGATAATAATAGGATTTTTTGACGTAAGCGAGATAGAGTTTCAAATGCTTTAAAACAAAATGTTCGTTGGATTGTAAATAGCTTTTCTAGAATACCAAAGTAACTTGGGTGGTGAACTGGGTGACGGTTAATTGGGTGTTTTATTATTAATTAATACGTTTTGTTATCGAAATGTTAAAAATGAGCTATAGGGTATTACTATAGGCTTATCGTGCGCTAGTTAAGCGTTTATCTACAGGAAGGTAATTTCCGATATAAAAATCTTTATTCTTAGGAAAAAATATTTACCGAAGGTGAGATTATTATCGAAAGAAAATATGTCTCGTAGTCTCCCACCGAAGGAAATATCTGATGCTCAAGTCGATTGAACTTTTGAAGCTCGATGTTGAATTCGGCGAGATTATTCCACGACGTAGATTTCTTGCGATAATTTATTCTTAAATTTCGGTGATTTTGGTCCCATATATCTATGATATATTACATTAGTAAGTTCTATGAACAAATATTTAATTTGTTAAAATTTTTTTTAAACGAAGCAATACAATTCATAATGCAGTGGCGTAGCCAGGAATTTATTTCGGGGGTGGACCAATACTAAGGTGTCTGGGGAGTATGGAATACCCCCCAGGAAAATCGGGGGTCTGGTGAGCAAAAAATATTGAAAAATTTTAATAATATAAAATAAGTAAGCTTTCATAAACTAATCATACCTAAAATCAAAAACATTGATATCACCTGTAAGAAATAAGATCCTAAAACTGGACTAGTACCATAACGTAATAATTTAAAGGGAATTGGGTGTTAAAGATAGTAAACCTTTTAATCAAAAGTGTAATTTAACAAATAATTAATGTATTCTTTACAAAGAAAGTTAAATAGAATAAATTGTTACAAAATATGTTTTGTTAAAGTGTGATTTAAAGTTTTCTGGGCTTTCTGGCCATTATGTCCAATACTTCTTCAGGTTTTACTTCTATATTTCGATGTACAGAGAGTTGTGCCAAACCATTATGGCGACTTTAAGAAGTTGAACTGCGCAGGTATGATTTTAAACTTCAAAGGGTTGAAAATAATTTCTCGGCAGTAGCTGTTGTAATTGGCAATGTAGGCGGTGTTTTCAATCCTTTGAAAATTGATAGAAACATACGTTCATCACACTTATTCATGAATGATACAAATCTCGCCTTCAAGCTGGAAAGGATCGCACACATAGCAAGGCCATTGTTTCGAAACAACTTCACAGCATAATTAAATTCTGTCATCATCAAGTTCTGCAAATTGTTTTGATAGTAAGCAGCACAAACTTTCTAATACACTTTTGGTGAGTTAAAAATCTATTATTCATTTCTTGAAGTAGAAGTCCAAGAAGGGAATAAACAACGTAAGTCTGAAATATTCTTTGGGTTCACTTGTATTGTAGTTTGGCCTTGATGTTTGTTTTCCAGTTATTCTAGGCAAAGAGATGTTCATATCCATTTCTGTAGCAATATCTTCTGCGTCCTTGAACAACTAGTCAAAAGCTGATTCAGAGTTGTCTCTCATATTTTGAATTTATTAGGTGGACATTTCACCACGTCAACTCGGGGAGTGTATACCTGTACCTATACTGCTATTTGCTACTGCTGAAGCATGAGTTATGATAAAAAAGAAAATTTAAGGATGTGCGTATTGTCCAAATTACAACTATGGGTTATTTTAATTATAGATCTCAATGTAATTTTAAACGTATTAATCTTTTCTTTTTTTTTATTTCGGGGGGGAAGGAATGCATACCGATATCCCCCCTCTGGCTACGCCCCTGGTATAATGTAATGACTTTTAGATGTAACAATTATTTGTAATGATAAAATTAACAATTGTATGTATTTTTCTTATGTTTAAATGTACTTTTAGGTGTTTTCTACGAATAATTAATGTTTTTTAACTAGTTTTAACAATAACGTTCTATTTAATGTTGTAATACTACTATTTGTGTATATATTTATTATTAATATGTTTAAAAGTTTATACTCAAGATGAATTCTAGATTATTAAAAATTATATATATTTTTCCATCTGTGTTTTTGTTCAAATGTATATCAAATTTTTTTTAATATTTGTCAAAATGTTTTGTCAAAATTATGGATAATTTTTTAAAAGAAATAACTTATTACAATACCATACATGCTGTAAATCCATGAATGGATAAAAGAAAATTGAAGAAACAGTCATATTAGCGTCATCTGAAGAGGAGTTGCAGGCGATGGTTAATGTTATGCACGATGCCCTGAAAATCAAAGGAATGAAAATAAATGTAAGCAAAACAATAGTAATGGTTTTGAAAGAAAAGAAAGCATGACAAACTGTGAAGTTCTGATTAAGGGAGAAAGAGTGGAACAAGTAAATGAGTTTTTATACCTGTGCTCAAAGTTTACGAGAGATGGAAAGTATGACAGTGACATTGAGCGATGGGTGTTGGCAAGAAAACAAATGAATAAGGCACTGCATAGCTTTATGAACACCCAAAAAGTGTTAACAAAGACACGTTTGGCTGTGCATAGAGGAGTGTTGGTTCCTACACTTATGTATGGTAATGAAATGTATGAAGAAGCATGAAAATAGGATTAATGCTGTGGAGATGAGTAGTCTGAGAAGTATAGTCGGAGTGACTCGGTTGGATAAAGTAAAGAATAGTAAGATAAGAGAACGATGTGGTGTAAAAGAAGATGTGGTTACAAAGATAGATAAAGGAATGCTTAGATGGTTTGGACACGTAGAAAGAATAGATGAAGAAAGATTGACGAAACAAAATTATAAGGCGAGTGTAAATGGACAAGTCGGTAGAGGTTACGTAGTTGTTGTCTACTGCTACGTAACAATGGGTCAGACGTAAGTAAAAGTCTATTCAATGCGTCCTATTGCATTTCACTCTGTCATTTTTTCGGAAGTTCTGTCTATGTTTTATGCGTCAGAAATGAGATATTATTAAAAAACTGCTCTTAGGCGCCATTTTTCCGATATGGCGGCGCGAGCGGCAAAGATACGAGGTGGCAAAATCAATAATATTGCCAATATTTAAAACTCCCGAAAAACTTTCCAAGTAAAAATACTTAATGACTACTATTAACTGAAGCAATAATTATTGAAATTGAACACATATTTACGAAGGACATCGCTGACCTGTTTAAAAGTTGCCGTCGAGTATTAACTCAGACCTACGACGGCCAATAAACCCAAAAAACCCTTCACAAATAAACGATGGCCGCAAAAGCCTTTCACAATATGTACATTACATTACAATCATGCGGTTGGGCCTTTGGTATCGGCACCTATGTCACCTAGATCTTTTGATCCTCTGTGACTACCGCTGTGTCTTCAGTGCATCAGAATTCTAGTCCGCTGATTTTGGCAAACCTTAGGATTTCTGTTGGCCCTGTCTCTTTTAGATCGCTTGGATCCATAATCATATGGCCCCAGGTTTGATACCTGTACCCCGCTAACATCGGGCAGTGACACAGAATGTGTTTACTGCTCTCCTCCTCCTCTCCGTATAGTCGGCAGTTTTTCTCGGCCGCCAGCTTAAGTTTGAAAAGTTGCGCGCTTAGTGAGATGTATCCTGTGAGCAGGCCAAGTGTGCTGCTTAGTCTACTCCGGTCCATCGTCCAGAGTGCGTCAGCCCTTTTCTGGATAGGTCTTTTCATCAGCTGTTTTGATGTTCTGCAGCCAGTATTTGCATTCCACTGAGCAATATGTTCTTGTTCAAGAATTAGTTTCAATAAATGTTTTGCTTCGGCAATTGGCAATCCGACCAACTGGCTTCTTGGTTCCACCAGGATCCCGTTTCTTGCCAGTTTATCGGCTACCTCGTTGCCGTTTATCCCTGTATGCCCAGGAACCCATGTAAGAGTGACTTTGTTTATCGTCGCTAACTTAGTGAGGGCTTGCATGCAGTCCCACACTACCAATGATGTTGTGGTGTTACTTCCGAGGGCCCCAATGGCCGCGCGACTGTCAGTGAAAATATCAATCTCACTGTTGGTCACTCTATTTTTTGTCAGGTGCGTAGCGCACCTGAGTATAGCATATACCTTAGCCTGAAAGACCGAGGCGTATTTCCCCGGGGGTATGCCTTCCCTGTGGTTGCAGGATGCTCCAAACACACCTGCCCTGAAGTGTCCCTGGTACCCTGATCCATCAGTGTACCATCGTTTTACACCTGGGCTGGTCAATGGTGTTTTATTCAACCAGTCTTCTCTGATTGGTATTTTTGTTTTATAGTTTTTCTCTATTAATGTCTTTTTCGAAATGTTGTCCGATTTTATTGTGTAGGAATGTTTGTGGAGGGCCTTGATCTTGGTGTGACCAATCCCGTTGCTCCTTCATCCCCCCTGGCACAATATGTAAGATACAATATATTTTTATCGATGAACCTATTTTGGTAACCAGATACCTGAGTTAGCGATATACGTATATGGATTAATAAAAAAAATTATTTTTTCCTTTAAAAACAATTTTCTATTTACCTTTGTCCCTTGTATCAATAAATACGAGATAATAAATTGACGCAATTCTCTTAAAAGCTAAACAATTACGAAAATTAATATATCAATTCGCAGAGCTGCCGCCGTTATTATTTTCCAAAGTATTGTCGACCTAAGTTGCCATTATTATGAAAATAAAGAGTAAAGTGAATGCTTCAAATGTTGCTTCAGTGTCAGGTATTTATACCATGTTTTAAATAAAATTATTTGTAAATTAATAATGACATAGCATCAAATGTTGTAAAAGTGGTATAGTTCGAAGACATTTTACGCATCTTCGCAACGCCGTAATTAAAAAAATGTATTTTAAAAAATTTATTCATTTTTAAAAGTCGGTTGTGGTCTCCAGGATCTGGGTTGTTCGAAAAAAATCAAAATAGATATTCTTTCTATCTATATACGAGGGCGGTTTGATAAGTCAGTGACTTTTTAAATAAAACAAATTTTTTTCCGCAAATAAACATTTTATTTTTCTACATAATCACCTTTTAGCTCGATACATTTAGTCCAGCGTTTTTCTAATTTTTTTATTCCCTCCAAATAATAGGTTTTTTCAAAGCTCTCAAAATACGCGTTTCTTTCGGTAATGACTTCTTCATTCGACTCAAATCTCTTACCGCCCAGCCATTTCTTTAGGTTTGGAAACAGATAATAGTCGCAGGGGGCTAAATCTGGAGAATATGCTGGATGGGGTAGCAGTTCGTATACCAATTCGTGGATTTTGGCCATCGTGACTAGACAAGTGTGCACACGTGCATTGTCTTGATGGAACAGCACTTTCTTCTTCTTAGCCAAATGCAGCCGTTTTTGCTTCAAATCAACGTCGAATCTGTTCAAAAGCTTTGAATAATATTCGCCGGTGATCGTTTTACCTTTCTTGAGGTAATCGATGTGAATGACATCGCGTACATCCCAAAAAACTGTGGTGATGACCTTGTTAGCTGACAGACTCTGTTTCGCCTTCTTTGGTCCACGTTCACCCCGAGCAACCCACTGTTTCGATTGTTCCTTGGTATCTGGCGTGTTGTGATGGATCCATGTTTCATCCACAGTAACAAAACGGCGCAAAAATTCGTCCGGATTACGGCTGAACATCGCTAAACACTCTTTTGAAGTGGTCACACGATTGCGCTTATGGTCGAGTGTGAGCAATCGCGGCACCCATCTCGCAGACAGTTTTTTCATGTCCAAATATTCGTGTAAAATATGATGTACCCGTTCAGTTGAGATACCTACAGCACGAGCCAACTCACGCACTTTCATTCTCCGATCATCAATATCATTTCATGGATTTTATCGACAATATCCGGCGTGATCACTTCTTTTGGGCGACCTGGACGTTCGGCGTCACTAGTGCTGGTACGCGACCACAACGGAACTCTGTAAACCACTTCTTAACCATTGAAATTTATGGTGTCGAGTCCCCGTAGTATTTATCAAGTCTTTCCTTAGTTTCAGTGATGGATTTTTTACGTAAAAAGTAATGCTTAATCAGCACACGAAATTCACTTTTTTCCATTTTCGTAAAAATTCACGAGGTTGTCTGCTTTGAACGGCTTCAAACACCAACTGCACGACGTAGCTTGCTCGAAATTAGAAAGTTGCCCACTAATAAATTATAGTTGACGGCGGCAGCACTGTTGCATTTGGAGTAATTTCGCTGGAAATTCAAAAAGTCACTGACTTATCAAACTGCCCCCGTATATATAAAGATAGATGAGCTTTAGTTATTTAATTTTAAATTAAACTTAATGTATTTTAGCGACTCTACTATTTTTCTCCATGGGAGCTACCTTAACGTGGATATCTCCAGTATTGTCGAAGCTGGAAGAGGATGAGAGTTTTGGAGAACCCATTACTTCCATAAAACTGTCGTGGATAACCACACTTCCGACTATGGGAGCTGCTTTTAGCGGATTTTTTTACACTCATATAGCAGATGTATTCGGCCGAAAAGTTGCAATATTATCGCTAGGATTGCCGTACTTCTTGCCTTATCTACTGATGGGTTGTACGAACAACTTAAAAATATATTATATCGCTAGATTTGTTTTGGGTCTAGCAGCCGGCGGTACTTTTTCAATAGTGCCAATGTACGTAGTGGAAATGTCAACGAAATACAACAGAGCAGTATTGGGTTCCATTCCTGGTGTGATGATATGTGCAGGCTGTTTATTTTCGTACTCTGCTGGACATTGGTTAGCGCTAAAAACTTTTAATCAGACGTTAACTGTTTTCCCAATTATTTTCTTCATTTTATTTATGATATACGGTAAGGAAACTGCGCATTTTTATCTACAAAGTCATCAAGAGACGCGAGCAAAACAAACTTTACGCTCGTTAAGAGGCGGTATTAACAACGCCGATGGAGAATTTCACAAAATACAAGAAATAATCGAAATACAATCGCAATCGAGCAAAGCAAAGTTTTTTCGAAATAAAGCGTTTTTAAAAAATTTCGCGTCCATCGTCGGTTTGTTTGTTTTTCAACAGCTAACTGGTATAAACGCGTTGCTTATGTTCGACGAAATAATCCTTAATTTGAGTAAAATAAACGCCGATCCTTCGGTATGTTGCATGATTCTAGGAGCGGTACATTTCATCAGTAGTCTTATAATGCCCAGCATTGGCGAAAAATTTAAAAGAAAAACTTTATTAATCTTGTCATCTGTATTGATGACTGTCTTTTTGTTTAGTTTGGGAACGTTTTGTTTTTTATCGGATTTCGGAGTGAGCGTTGGAAATGTTAATTTACTACCAATATTTCTCCTAAGCTTATTTATGATCGGCTATTATTTGGGATTTGGATCAATTCCTTTCGTAATATTGGCGGAAATTTTACCATGGAGAATTAAATCATTAGCCATATCTATTATTTGTTCGATATATTGGGGAATGGTTACTATTGTGGTAAAATACTTTGAAGCATTCATTACAACCTTCGGTTTGTGGACGTGTTTTTTTACGTTATCATTTTTTTGTTTACTATCGATCATTTTTGTATATTTTTGCGTTGACGAGACGCACGGGAAGACTCTCGAAGAAATTCAAGATATTTGGAATAATAATTAAAAGATAATAGTTTGTCGCAAATAATTCAAAGTTTAATTCTTTAAGAACTTATAATCTGGTATATTACATGTAAACCTGTTTAATAAATAAATAAAAATAATCCTGAAAACGTTTTATTACGTGCCTTAAAATAAAAGTGGTATATTTGACCGACAATTTTTGACGCTCAATATTATTATCGATGTATTGCACAATAATTGATATTAAACAATATACTATTTTTGTTTTTTTATTTGTTATTGTTACACATTTAGAGAATACATTTTTTTTTAAATTAAAATTCATTGAACCTTTTAGAAGCAAATAAGTCGATAACCGATTGAGTTAAATGAATAAAAAAAGAGTAACTTTTTTTTTAATTTAATGCTTTTTGATTTTTTATCTATTATTTTACTTATAGTATAGCCAAAAAAAATTTTGTTTTAATTATCTAAACACAACCAAGTGTAACTAGCGCCCTCTATTAGCAATGACCATGTCAAAAAACGTAAAATTGACAATTTTCAAATGGAAATTGTAAAAACATGATAAATAATTGCGAAAATTAAAATGCATATTTAAACTTTAAAAAACTGCCAATATTTGTATGAGGCATGTTGGACAGAATCATTATATTTTAAGGTCTAAAATCTACAATTCAGAGATTGGACATTCTTAATGAATCACCCTGTATAGACACACTCAAATTTAGTGCTGTCACTTAAACCTAGAAAAAAGGAAATTGAAATAATGTTTCTAGGCAATATAAGTGATCACGTTCTTCTTTAAAATATTGTGTAAGCTACGAGGGCGGTTTGATAAGTCAGTGACTTTAAATAAAACAAATTTTTTTCCGCAAATAAACATTTTATTTTTCTACATAATCACCTTTTAGTTCGATACATTTAGTCCAGCGTTTTTCTAATTTTTTTATTCCCTCCAAATAATAGGTTTTTTCAAAGCTCTCAAAATACGCGTTTGCTTCGGTAATGACTTCTTCATTCGACTCAAATCTCTTACCGCCCAGCCATTTCTTTAGGTTTGTAAACAGAAAATAGTCGCAGGGGGCTAAATCTGGAGAATATGCTGGATGGGGTAGCAGTTCCTATCCCAATTCGTGGATTTTGGCCATCGTGACTAGACAAGTGTGCACACGTGCATTGTCTTGATGGAACAGCACTTTCTTCTTCTTAGCCAAATGCAGCCGTTTTTGCTTCAAATCAACGTCGAATCTGTTCAAAAGCTTTGAATAATATTCGCCGGTGATCGTTTTACCTTTCTTAAGGAAATCGATGTGAATGACACCGCGTACATCCCAAAAAACTGTGGCCATGACCTTGTTGGCTGACAGACTCTGTTTCGCCTTCTTTGGTCCACGTTCACTCCGAGCAACCCACTGTTTCGATTGTTTCTTGGTCTCTGGCGTGTTGTGATGGATCCATGTTTCATTCACAGTAACAAAACGGCGCAAAAATTCGTCCGGATTACGGCTGAACATCGCTAAACACTCTTTTAAAGTGGTCACACGATTGCGCTTATGGTCGAGTGTGAGTTATCGCGGCACCCATCTCGCAGACAGTTTTTTCATGTCCAAATATTCGTGTAAAATATGATGTACCCGTTCAGTTGAGATACACCTACAGCATGAGCCAACTCACGCACTTTCATTCTCCGATCATCCAATATCATTTCATGGATTTTATCGACGATTTCCGGCGTTATCACTTCTTTTGGGCGACCTGGACGTTCAGGGTCACTAGTGCTGGTACGACCACAACGGATCTCTGTAAACCACTTTTTAACCATTAATATTGATGGTTCCGAGTCCCCGTAGTATTTATCAAGTCTTTCCTTAGTTTCAGTGATGGATTTTTTACGTAAAAAGTAATGCTTAATCAGCACACGAAATTCACTTTTTTCCATTTTCGTAAAAATTCACGAGGTTGTCTGCTTTGAACGGCTATCAAACACCAACTGCACGACGTAGCTTGCTCAAAATTAGAAAGTTGCCCGCTGATAGATTATAGTTGACGGCAGCTCTGTTGCATTTGGAGTAACTGCGCGGGAAATTCAAAAAGTCACCGACTTATCAAACTGCCCTCGTATACTATAAGCTCCTTACAACAGCTTTTAACGAGGTTGTCGTGGTACAATCAAGTGTAACTATAGCCCTCTATTAGCAATGCCCATGCCAAAAAACATGAAATTGACAATTGTAAATGGTAAAAACATGAAAAATAATTGCGAAAATCAAAATCCATATTTAAACTTTAAACACCCGGTTTTTTGGAAACTGTCAATATTTGTATTGGCAGTTTTGTAAGCTATACTATAAGCTCCTTACAACAGCTTTTAACGAGGTTGTCGTGGTACAATATTGTCAGAAAATTTTAGATTAAGTATACGCGCGATAAAAGTATACAAGCTTGTAGCGAAGTGAGTCATAATTGTTATGCAAAACTGTACCCGTGGAGACGCATTACCCATACAATTTTCATACTATTGCATACACTAATACTTCCACATACTTTTAAAAGTTCTAACCCGGAAACGTCACTTATGCCCCGCGTCTGTACATATGGAAAAATTTGTTGTTTTTTGTATCTCCATTAAAAATCTAAACTACTTGGCCAGTTTTGCATGATTTTTTTTAATCGACGCGAAATGTTTTCCTGTTTTATTTACTATGGTGCGGTTATTTACAAAATATGGACCGTTTTGGAGGCATAAGCGAAAAACTTAAAAAATTGGAAAATCTCAAGATTTTTGGACCATCAACAATTGTCCCCACTCCCCTTTCGAGGAAGCAAATTTAGATTTGGTTTACCATAAAATCACCCTATATACTGGGCTAGTAATAAAAATCTTAAGAGGAGTTGCAGGTGATGGTTAATATTATGCATAATGCCCTGAAAATCAAAGGGATAAAAAAAAATGTAAGCAAAACAATGGTAAGCAAGTAATGGTTTTTAAAAGAGAAGCAAGCAAGACCAATTGTAATGTTTTGATTAAGGGAGAAAGAGTGAAACAAGTAAATGAGTTTGTGTACTTGAGTTCAAAGTTTACAAGAGATAGAAAGTATGACAGTGACATTGAGCGAAGTGTGTTGGCAGATAAAACCAATGAATGGGGCACTGCATAGCTTTATGAACAGCCAGAAAGTGTAAAAAAGGCACGTCTGGCTGTGTATGGAGGAGTGTTGGTTCTCACACTTATGTATGGTAGTGAATGTTGGGTTTGGCAAAAGAAGCATGAAAATAGGATTAATGCTGCGGTGATGAGAAGTCTGAGAAGTATATCTTGCTTGGATAAAGTAAAGAATAGTTAGATAAGAGAACGCTGTGGTATAAAATAAGATGTGGTTACAAAGATGAATAAAGGAATGCTTAGATGGTTTGGACACGTAAAAAGGATAGATAAAGGAAGATTGACGAAACAAATTTATAAGGCGAGTGTGAATGGACAAGTCGGTAGAGGTGGACCTAGGCGAACATCGATCTCGATCAGATCAACATTGTTTAGAATAAAGGCCAGGCTAAGAGTACCAACAACCGACGAGCATGTATGAGAGCACTGATGAAAGTAGAGGAAGCAAAAGATGTGTGTAAGAACCGTGGCAAGTGAAAGGAAGTGGTTTCTGCCTACCCTTACGGGAAAAGGCCTGACTATGTATTTAGTAATAAAAACCCAAAATAATGTTCTAGAGTCAATTATAGCCGCAAAATTTTTAAGTAATGTATATTTTTAGCTATCAGGTAGGTAGTATTAAAAAATAACAGAAATATTTAATTTATAAATTTAACAGAATACTTTCAAATTACAATTTCTGTTTAATAATCTTTTCTTAATTTTAAAATGTATTTTTTAAAAATACAAACTCTATGGTATACAAAAAATTATACTATTTTTAATCGATATGGAACTAATGCTAATTCCAACTGGTATTTGATTATAAAAATTTTATTTTCGTTTATTTTTATACAAGTAAAAAAAATTGTAAATATAAAATTTTTGGATATTTCAAGTAAACTTGTGTTTCTTTATCAAGTCCACAATAAACGTGAAGTGTTAGTTATATGCCATTAAAAACAAAACTAGTAAAAAACACCAAATCTTGCAACTCAGTTCTTCAATCGTAAAAAGTTATGAGATCCATGTAATACCAAGTCGGTCTAATTTAATATAATATGTATTACTTGTTTGTTGTATGTTTGTCTAGCATTCATCTTCTCAACAAACTTCACCTTCTTATCACAGTTAAATAAAGATATATCTAAAGCTATCAGAAAAGATATCAGGACATATAACACAATACAGGTGGCAAAAACAATAAAAGATAATAAGAGCATGAAAGTGCTCATACGCAAACTTAACTTAGGTAAAAGAAATATTTGTTAGTTGGCAGACAAACACGGGAACATTGTTTCAAGTAGGGACGAGCTGACTAGAATAGTGAAGGACTTCTATTCGGAGCTGTACTCAAACAGTTCTAAATGTAGGATCGGAGGATATTCCAGACATAAACATCAGTGAGATCAAATCAGCCTTAAAAAATAGGAAAAACAACAAATCGTCTGGTGATGATGACATAACAATTAAATTTATCAAAGAAGGAGGATCAATCTTGCTATAGGTAATAAAAAACTATTTAATGCTTGCTTTCTAAAGGGTACAACCTCCTCCCAATGTACAAATGCTGTCATTATGCATAAGAAGGGCGACATTGCTTATTGCTGTCCCACGTATACAAGCTATTCATAGCAATAATCACAATAAGGGTAACCAACAAAGTCGACAGCTATCAACCCTGTGAGCAGACTGGTTTTCGGTCTGGCTACGGCACGAACGATCACCTTCAATTGATAAAATCCCTAATAGAAAAATTTGTAGAATACAACAGACCACTAGCACTGATCTTTGTAGATTATGAAAAGGCGTTCGAAACTGTGGACCAGCACAAGCTATTACTGGCTTTAGCGGACTGTCGTATCGATCATCGTTATATAACACTAATAAATCTCAGAGATTCATTTAGGTCTGATCTTCCTATATGTCTAAAGCATAAGCTTTACAACCAATGTGTCAACATGTCCAATGTTTCTTTTTGTAGATAGTCCTACTTTTTTTTCTTTATTATACATATACAGGTACACTGATTTATTAACTGCAGATGTAACTTTGTAATCCCATATATTTATAATGGATTACAAACTTATTTATGCAGTTGGTGTATCTAGAAAACTGAACCAAGATTGCAAAATATTTTAGTTTTTTCTTGGTTTATACACTAAACACTAATTGTATTCTAAATTTGAAGCATCTATGTGTGCTAGAGTTGCCTTGGAGTGACAAGATTAAGAAACTTTGACAAGTTATAATTCTTAAAGTACTGGTTTAAATTAAATGAAATTTAAAATATACTGTGTTTATACAATGCCTGCTTGGTTAATGAAAATTTAGGCTTCTAGTTTTATCCACAACAAAGTTATAGGGGGACGAAAATCGCCTGAACTGCTTCGAGAAAAGGATGGTACGGCCGTGCCGCTTTTTTGTTCGACATTTTTAATTTTATTATTTATGTAAACACATAAATTACTCATCACTTTTGTATTTATTGTAATAAACTTGGTGTAGTTAATATTAATTAGCAGTTAAAGTAGGTAACTGATAATACGATGACAAAAAACTCATTATAGAAGTATACATGATCGCCCATTTAAAAGTGTCTACCCAATTAAAATAGTTAGATAATTGATATTTGAATACTGTATAACGCTTAATCGTTTAAAATTTTGATTCTGTTTATTGACGATGACAATTTTTTTGGGACAGGTTTTCTTCCAATTGTACCAAGAAAATCATGGGTCCAAAGAAAAACAAATATGGAATTTCTTAATCGCACGAGAAAACAAAAACCCATGCTTACCCAACAAGGAGAGAAAAACGCGCTATATACGTCCAGTAGCGGCGTTAGGCAAAGCAGTGGGGCAAAGCTCCAGGCCCTGACGATATGTACTCAAAAACGTTTCATTTGGTTAGCGAACGACTGTTTAACAATATTTATGACATTGGACATATTCCCGAGGACTGGCTCCGCTCTACATTTGTCGCACACCGAAATCAAACAACACAACCGTATGTAAAGATTACCGTCTCATTAGCCTAATGAGCCATTTCCTTAAACTCTTTCTTTGATTTCTACACACGAGACTGTATAGGATGTGTGAGGAAGTAAGTGGTTCTAGTCAATTTGGATTTAAGAGCGGTTTTGGAACAAGAGAAGCCTTTTTCAGTCTCCAAACATTAGTGCAGAATTGCCAGGATCAGAGAAAGTACGTCTCTTTGTGTTTTATTGACTACGAAAAAGCATTTGACAATGTAAAAACACGATCTCCTCATATCATATCTTAGGAAATTGGGACTAGATGAAAAGGATATCAGACTTATAGGTAATTTCTACTGTAACCAAAGATCGGAAATCCGAATTCAGAATGCAGGAACAATTGAGGATTTTGAAATAAAGGTGCATCTCGTCTCCGATGATGTTTAACTTGTATAGTGGAAAGAGCATTCATTGAGTCAATCTCCGACAGTTCCATAGGCATTAAAGTAAACAGAATTCCCATAAACAATATTCGATATGCGGATGATACCGTGATAATGGCGGATAGTGCAAATGATCTACAAACTCAACTAGATAAGGTCAATGAAAAAAGTCAAAGATTGGGTTTGAAAATTAACATCCGTAAAACCAAATGTGTGGCCATTAGTAGAAACGATACTCCAAATACCACAATATCCATAAATGGAGAGAACATTGGTCCGTTCTCTTGTAAGGAGTCGAAGCATGTACGTTGATAACAGCAATTATTAACAAACTTAAGGCCTTCGAGATGTGGACCCTACGACGAATGCTGAGAGTATCGTGGGTTGACCATGTGACGAACGAGGACATACTGAGAAGAGCTAGTTTAGTAGACCGTGAACTTTTCGGAAACATCAAAAGAAGAAAAACTGGCTATCTTGGACACATACTACGTGGAGAACGTTATCATTTCCAACGTCTTATTCTCCAGGGTAAAATAGAAGGAGAAAAAAGAGGAGTAGAAGAAAATTATCCTGGCTATGAAACATACGACAATGGACAGGAAAAAGGGACTTCCAGGCACTGCAAAATGCTGCAAATACAGAATCATATAATAAGAGAAACGATGGACGCCTACACGGGAATCTGCATGGCACTTTAAGAAGAAGAAGCGGCGTTAGAGTAGGGCGCAGTGGGGCGACCGCCTAGGGAACCGGACATAAAGTGGCGCCGCAGGCACCCCTTTATATCCTTTCGGCCTACTTACTACTTACTCGTCAATTTCCAAAATTTATTTAAATAAAAGATTATTTCATTATATCAAGCCAATTCAAGAGACAATAAATACTATCACAAAGACACAGATTGGACAATATTTATTTTTCATCGTATGTTTTAAAAATTTAAGAATCCAGCTTGTTTTTTTTTAGCAAATTATCGAAAATGTTCAAAAAAAGGTGAACATAACGAATATAATGCCATCAGTAATAAAAAATAAGATTGTGTTGTAAAATTAAATTTTAAACAGTACGTATAATTAAAACTTTAACGTTATTATTTCATGGCGACAATATGCTAATACCAAAAATAAAAAGAGCGATGTTTAAGTAGGTATAATGTGCTACTTATTTTTTTAATTCCGTGTGAAGCCACAACATCCCTTGAAAGACTTTACGAAGCATCAGGTCAAATTGGGCAAAAAATCAACATATCAAAGACCCAATTTATAACTAATCTAGTAGTACCTAAAAACATACCTTTAGGTGACACTGAAATACAACAAGTGATATCCTATAAATACTTAAGCCATAAAATTCGCATAGGTCGAGATAACCAGACCTGTGAAATTTTTAGATTAGGCTTGGCATAGGCAGCATTTGGCAATCTCAGAGATTTATTTAGGTCTGATCTTCCTATATGTCTGAAGCATAAGCTTTACAACCAATGTGTCCTGCCTGTCATGACGTACGGAGCCGAAACCCTAACACTTACCAAAAAGTCTATTAACAAAATAAAAACAACACAGGCAGCAATGGAAAGATCAATGCTGCGAATTTTGCTTATAGATAGGATACCTAATAGATAAATACGACGTAGGACAGGAGTTACAGATGCAGTAAAGAAAATAACTTCTTTAAAATGGAACTGGGCGGGGCACGTTGCGAAAATTAAAGATGAACGATGGACTAAAAAGATTATCGAGTGGAGGCCAAGACAAGAAGCATATCAAAGTAGAGGGCGACCCCCAACAAGATAGACGAATGACATAAAGAGAATCAGGACGAACTGGATGCAAGCTGCACAGAATGGGGAAGAGTGGCAAAATTTGCGGGAGGCTTATGTCCAGCAGCGGACGTTACAATAGGCTTATTGATGATTGATGATGTATTACTTGTGAGATACATTGTGTTTTCATGCGATGGCCAAGTCAATCTATTTATTTTAAACATAAAAGATTTTTAATATTAATATGGTCACTATAGGATTATGTTAGGTTAGCTAATTACGTAATAACTTAGGACAGAAGGACCCTCCAATAGGGAGAACTGGTAGAAGAACTGAGTTGCGAGACTAGGTGTTTTTTACAAGTTATGTTTTTAATGGCATCTCATTTCTTGATTGTCCTATTATTTTTTCTTTATTATACATATACAGGTACACTGATTAATTATTAAATTTTAAGTAGTACGTATAATTAAAACTTCAACGTTATTATTTCATGGCGACAAAATGCTACACAAAATATAAAAAGAGCGATGTTTGAGTACGTATAATGTGCTACTTATTTTTCTAATTCCGCGTGAATTTCTGGTAAAGATCTATCTCTTGTTTCGATAATATAAAATTTGGTAAATATTACGCCGACAATGCAAAACATAGAACAAAACAAAAAATAACCGTGTGCAGCCAACAAATTCAACGTGTTATAAAAATTTTTCGTAATGAGAAACGCGACTACCCAATGAATCGTACCGATTATTGACGTTGCTAAATATTTTACGTCCGATGGAAACATTTCACCAAGAAAAACAAAAGGTATAGCTCCGAATCCCGAGTTGTAGGTTATTACGTACGCCAATAAGAGTAAAAATGGAACCGTGTTGAAACCTTTAGGTAATTCGTAAAGAGTTCCGATATAAGTGAATACCGCCAAACAAATTTGCACGAAAGCCATACCCAATCCGGAAAATATTAATAGGGTTCTGTTGTTAAACTTTGGACCTACTACGGGTAAAATAAAACCGGTAGCCAAGTGACAAATTCTTATTATTATTACCGAAATCTCTGGAGTTATGCTGGCATCGAAGTTTTGTAACAATTGTGTGCCGTAAAACAAAACAACATCGATTCCGGATAATTGCTGAATGATCAGAAGACCGGTAATCGATAAAAACGCCTTTCTCACAGCTCGCGACTTGTAAATATCGTAAAATCTTTTATTTTTCGTTGTAACCGGTAAATCTATTAAATGTTCGATAACACGTAATTTATCTTTGTCGCTTTGTAACGAAATTTCTTCGGAAACAATTTGCACGTTAAACAGCGTTGGTTCTTTGGCGAAAACGCTGAAAAGCACCAAAAACACTAATGACATTGCCACTAGTATCAAATTCACGATTCTGATGGTAGTAAAAAGTCCTAATACGTTTGAATACAAAAATCCAGAACAAGCTGCTATGCTAACACAAGACGCTGCTTTGATCCTCTTCGATTTGTGCACCATCTCCATTGCGTATGAAGGTAACAGAAAAAATACCGCTGCGACAGCTAAACCTAGTATTATTCTAGCTACATAGTACACTTCTATTGTTTTGCCGAAAGCAATTAAGACATTGCCGACTAATAATAACAATCCAGCAATCAAAATAGTATTCTTGGTGCCGATAAATGTCGCTATACAGCAACAAATAATTACTCCAATTGAGCAGCCTAAAGTAAGACTTGAGGCCAACCAAGTTGCTTCTTGAGGTTCAATTGCCCTACCGAAAGGACTAGTAATATTGTTTGTTAGTTCTGGTATAGCTGAAGATGACCACGTTAGAGTCGATGAAGCAATAAAAGTGGAAATGCTTCCTGAAAAAATAAATTAGTACTATTAACTTATAATGGCAATATTAAATAAATAAAAAAACAACATTTCTTAACATGAAAGCACAGTCAAAAGAATACAGGGTGTTCCAACGAAAATTTGACCTCCCCAGAAACTTAGAAACCAAGAGTTTCTTCAAAATTAAAACAAAAACTCTCAAAAATTATGAACTTTACACTAATATCGGCAATTTTTAATAGTTTTATATATATATATATATATATATTATTGATTTGTTTATATTAACAATTAGAACAACTTATATACAATTTACATCCTATGAGCTAATTTGATGGCTTTGATGGCTTGAAGGTATCATATCCATTGACGTTATCCTCTTAACTATACCTGCAAAAGATCAATTGTCCATTTCCTTTTGAGTCGCTTTGGGTTTACAATATTTATCAAATTTGATGCCAGTTCATTGGGATGGTGTTCAAGCCTTTCGAAGTGTTTTTGGGTTCTTCTTTTGCATTCTTCTTCAATGAAGGGTATGTCAAGGTCTACGTGCAGTGTGTGGTTAGATACATACCATGGAGTATTCGCGATTATTCTTAATGACTTTTATTGGAAACGTTGAATAATAATTATGTTCGATTTGCTGGAATAGTTCTATTCCGTATGTCCATATTGGTTTGATTAAAGCTTTGTAAAATAAAATTTTGTTCTCTATGGATAAAGATGACTTCTTGCCAAACAACCAGTACATATTTTTCATTTTGAGATCCATGGCTTTCCTTTTTTCAAGTATGTGCTTATTCCATGATAGTTTACTGTCCATGTATAGTCCCAAATACTAAGCCTCGTCTGCTCTGGGAATTTCTATTTCATTAAGATATAATGAGGGACACTGTAAACGTTTTAACGTGTACGTAACATAGTTGCTTTTTGTTTCGTTTATCTTTATTTTCCATTGGCTTTACCATCTTGTTAGTGCATCTAAGTGCAGTTGTAGTTTTCCAGTTGCTATCTTCGCATTCTTATGGTGACATAATATAACAGTATCGTCCGTAAATGTTCCTAATTCTGTATCTGGTCTCAATGGAATATCAGTTGTAAACAAATTATCCAATAGGTGACCAAGGACGCTTCCCTGTGGCACTACAGAATTAATGGGATAGGTAGCTGAGTACTCATTTCCATAAGTAACGTGAAAGTATCTGTTCGTAAGAAGCAGGTAGTACTCACTTGGTAGTAGTGCCTTGATTTTGTAAAGAAGTCCTTGGTGCCAGACTTTGTCAAACGCCTGTTGGATATCGAGAAATACTGCCGGACAGAATTCTTTAGCATTGAGAGCTTTGTTTATTATTAATGTTATACGGCGGCATTGTTGAAGACTAGAGTGCTGTCTTCTGAATCCGAATTGGTGAATGGGAAGTATTTTTTCCAAGCTTTTTTTAGATCTTAGTCTTTTAAGGAAAAGTTTTTCGAGAATTTTTTTATAATTTGGAGAGTAGGCTGATAGGACGGTATGGCTGGTTTCGTTAGGGTTTTTTTCCAACTTTTGGGATTAGTATAATTTGAGCAAATTTAAATTGGCTTGGCCAGTATTTTATTCAACGGATTCCGTTGAAAATTATTTGAATGAACTGTATCGCCTTGTCAGGTAATTCTGATAATAATCTACCATTTACCAAGTCGTATCCTAGAGCTTTTTTTTTGTTAAGATATTTTATTTCTTCCTCAATTTCATCCAGAGCAAACTTTTTAATAGTTAATAACATTTGTAGTGGTGCATCTAGGAATGCATTAATGGCAGGGTGTTTTTATATTTCAACACCCTTTTACCTTTAGGAATATCACTATTAAACTAAGAACCCCGAAAACTATGAATTTAACACTAATATCGGAGTTTTTAATAGTTTTTATATTTCAACCCCTCTTATTTTTTTTCGTAGGCTTGCCTGCTTTGGGAATGTCACTATCAAACTCTGCGTCCCGAATCACTATAAATTCAACACTACATGAACAGGAAAAACTTCAGAATATTAACGTGAATATAAAGCACGACTACTATTGACGCAGTTTTGCAAGAAATATTGCTAAATTCATGGTGTGAAGTGTTACTTCATCTGCGCTTAGGGACTCCACGCACCAGTTTTTTTTATATTTCAACCCCACCTCACCCTTTTGTTGATTCCATCGCTACCAAACTTCACGGTATCACCCGCTGTGCTAATCTGAATCTGTCCGGTTGTTTTGGACTTCATAGGGAATAGTTTTTATATTTCAACCCCCTCCTCTCACCTCTTTCGTTGATCCGATTGTTACCAATTTTCACACGATCACCTTTCAGGCTAATCTGAAGATTGCCTAAAAATTTCATTAGAATCGTTTCAGCCGTCTTTTGGTCTTGACATCGCAAAAAAGATTTTTTTGGCAAATTTCAAGTCTGTAGAAGTAATAGTTTGGAAAAAAAAATTCATTAACACCATCACAGTCTCTTTTGAGAAGGAATTTGTAAAAATTGGTCTTATTTGATCTTATCATTTCAAAAGAAAGGTTGCTACCAAATTTCAGGTCTGCAGAAGCTACAGTTGAAAGTTTCCATTTTTTATTATTAACACCACCACAATCTCTTTTAGGCGTTGAATTTTGTAAAATTCGTTCTTATGTGGTCCCAACATTACAAAAGAAAGGTTGATACTAAATTTCAATTCGTTAGGAGCTGTAGTTAAATTTTTTTTTATCATTAACGCCCCCACAATCCTTTTTGTGGAGGTGGAATTTCGTAATACCCATTCTTATTTGTTGTTATCATTGCAAAAAAAAGATGGCTACCAAATTTCAAATCTTTAGGCCTTATGGTTCCAGAGATATCGTGATGAGTCTATATATATATATATATATATATATATATATATATATATTTATATATATATATATATATATATACAGTGTGGAACAGCCAAATGGAATAAATTCGATAACGAATAAATAAGAACGTGTTGAAAAAAACACTTGGACACGTCGATTTGTATTTTTAGATGCACATTTTTTCCAAAAAAATAATTATATAGGGTGTGTCATGTGACAGTGGCCGATACCAACTTTCTTATTTTAAATACAACCCCCTGTATATTATTTATTTTTTGGATTCTTTAGAAAATTCTAGAAAAAATTCATGTACAACCTATCTTCAACTGTTTCGGAAATATTAAGTGTTTTCAGATGTATTACAAAAATTAACATTAAAAAAAGAAAATTATTTTATTTCACAAATTCCCAATATCCCAAGGAACAATTAACAAAATAGAAAAACAGTTTTGCAAACTTGGTCATCTAAGACAGACAAAAAAAGTAGTTGCCAATGAACTAAGCGATGATGCGATGATGCTTGAGTTTCAAGAAAACCCACATAATTCTGGTCGAAAAGCAGCCTTACTGTTCAACATTAGCCACACATCAATTTTTCGAATATTAAAGGAAAGTAAAATGCATCACTTTTAAATGATGCCAGCTCATGGAAGACGATTTCGACAGGAGAACGTATTTTTTGTGAACAAACGATGAAAATGTTAGATAACACTGTGATCCAATTAGAAGATGTTTTGTTTTCTGATAAGAGCACATTTACACTTCACGGTCATCTTAATCGTCAAAATTGCCGCTATTGGTCTAATGAGAATCCTTACTGGATGAGAGAGGAACATACGCAATATCCTGAAAAAGTTAATGTTTGGGCAGAAATTGTTGGAAATCATATCGTAGGTCTCTTTTTCATTGATGGCAACTTGAATGGAGATAAAATAATGTCCAAAATAATGTCGTGCTAACTTTGACAAACTTATATCCTGATCCAGCAAACCCACAAGTTCCTGCCAATATACTATGGTTTCAGCAAGATGGAGCACCGCCCCATTACCAAATCAATGTCCGGCAGTAACTGAACCAAAATTTTCCAAATCGGTGGATAGGGAGGCGCGGATCGATAGAATGGCCAGGACGATCTCCTGATCTGACGCCATTAGACTCCTTTTTGTGGGGATATGTCAAAAGTATTGTATACAAAACTAAACCACTCAACTTACATGACTTAAAAAGACGAATCACGCTTGCGATTAGATCAGTCACGCCTGAGATGTTGAGTAACGTTAGAAGACATTTCTATACCAGATTAGCATGTTGCCAAGACGTTCGCGGCGAACATTTTAAACATCTCTTACATTGAAATTAATGTTTTTTTATTTTTTTTTTACATTATTTGTAAAATAAAATAATTTTCTTTTTTTAATGTTAATTTTTGTAATACATCTGAAAACAATTAATATTTCCGAAACAGTTGAAGATAGGTATGGGACATTGTACATGAATTATGTCTAGAATTTTCTGAAGAATCCAAAAAATAAATAATATATAGGGAGTTGTATTTAAAATAAAAAAGTTGGTATCGGCCACTGTCACATGACACCCTATATAATTATTTTTTTTGGAAAAAATGTGCATCTAAAAATACAAATCGATGTGTCCAAGCGTTTTTTCCAACACGCTCTCATTTATTCGTTATCGAATTCCACACTGTATATATATATATATATATATATATATATATATATATATATAAATATTGAGATGGTATAATATTAAAGGAAGAAAATTTAGAACAAATCACATAGAAATAACGACTATTACATTGAAAGAGCTCTGATTGAGAATCTCAAAAGATCCAGTAAAAAGGTTTCAAGACAAAAAAAAATAGAGACATGAAATATTCACCTGTTTAATATCAAGTCTATGTATTAATGTAATATTTAAAATTTATTTATTTTATAATTTTAATTAATTTTATAATTTATTTAAAATAATTTAGAAGAATAATGTTTATTTGGGTGATTTAATAATTTTAAAGCATTAGAAAACTTGTTTGTCAAAAGGTAATATTGTAGAAAGGATATTTTCTTTAATTTGACCTCTATAGAGACAGGAAGTATACCAATGTAATCCAGGTGGTCTCTTTTATCTGAAAATAACAATATCGGTTAATATTAAAAAAAACAAATTTTGAAAGAAATTAATAGTTACGAAATACCCTGTATTATTAGTGTTCCTAAAACAAGTACCAATATAGGAAATCTTCAAAAATTTTGGTAATTTATAGAGAATTGTCATTGCCAACCCAGAATTAACAACATTTATTTAACAAAATATATAAAGATTATAAAATAGTTTATCGGTTAGTTATATTAATTTGATTTCTATTTAATTTGAACTTATAATGTAAAATACAAAAGTGTAAAATCTTACCTTATCAAGAAGATTTTGTAGTTTACTTAATTACCAAAAATCTAATGATTTAATTGGTTTTCATAATTTGAAGTCGTAGCTTTTTATGATTTTAAGATTCATATAAATATGTTAGCACCAAAGATATCGGGGTCAAACCTCGGCAGTCCGTGGCCCAAATAGTGTCAATCATGTGTGTTTTCTTAACAAAAGAACGGCCATTGTTTGCTAAAGAATTAATAAAAAAAATTAGTTAATTTGTGAAGTACATCAACTTGAAGGTAACATAACTGTTAGATACAGTTATTAAGTATTTTTATGCTCTACATCTTAAACAACAGTGTTAGTGGGCTGACTTACCATTCGTTTGAAGATATCGATTATTTTGACTAAGGTAACACTTTTTAATTTATGTAAGAAAGAATTCCTATTTAATTCAGGATTGATCCAGTCGTCCGTAAACAACACTTTACACATAGATCACAGATAATTAATATTGACATAGTTTGACATTTTTGACCTAAGACAAATATTCCAATCGTTGCCATGTTTTGTGATACACAAGACAGACTTTCTAAGCGTTGCCACATTTTTTAATTTCTATAAATTTTTTGTTGTACAGCTGACTTGAAATTATCTCTCGAAAACGTTGCTAGCTCCTATACTATTACTAATGAAAGTATTCCCATCATGATGTTTTATGTATGACACGAAGAAAAAATTATGATTTTTGTTATTACCAGGCATTATTCCAGTTTTGTATCCCTTACACGATCATAGTCAATATCATTTTGATAAGGTAAAAGCCAGGCCCGCGCCTAGCACTTTTGGCGCACTTGTGAAAATAAAATAACGCCCCAAATTTTTATTACGTTCATATGTGAGTACAGTTACGGGTTAAGTTAGATATTATTATCCAATATTGAAAAATAATTTTAAAAAGTATTTTCATACATTTATTTTTTTATTTTTATGTATTACAAGTACAAGCCATACAAGCATTTTCCTATTGAGGTACATAACATAATTATTAACTCATAGAAATCAGAAATATATTCAGTATTACAACTCAAAAATTTTAAGTTTTGGTTTCAAATGTAATATATGATACCAAAAAACAAGAAATAAAAAAAATATTTAAAACAATAAAAATACTCGTTTATATATCACAGAACGAAACTGATCGACAAATAAAAACAACACAATGTATTATTTTAATAATGCAACATGTCACCTTTTAAAGGTTAATGTCCGGTCGTTAACACAGGTTATAAAGTATTCTCTCCAATTCTATTAGAGCGACTGACTGCGTGTGTAGAGTACCAAATAGGAGATTACCACTGTGGATTCAGAAAGAATCGATCAACAGTAGACCAGATTTTTACTATAAGGCAGTTGATGGAGATGTGTTGGGAATACAACAAAACACTACATCAGCTTTTTATAGATTTTAAGCAAGCATATAATAGCATCCTAAAAGTGGAATTGTGGAATACCATGGCAGAACTGGGCGTACCAAAAAAGTTAATCAGTCTCACAAAAGCTTGTGTATAGGAATCTACAAGTGCAGTAAGACTTGAAGAAAAATTTTCAACCTTCTTTTCATTCAACGGTGGGCTCAAACAAGGAAATGCGTTATCGTCTTGAAAGGCATCGTACGAAGGGCAAATATAGAAACGCTCCTATTTGGAAGTCAGGGTCCGCGCATTGTAGTAGCTTTTGTTGACGATTTAGATATAGTAGGAAATATAACTATCAACGTTAAGGAAGAGTTCATTAAACTGGAAAATGCTGCAAAGAAGGTTGGCCTACAAATAAACGAAGATAAAACAAAATACATGACTACAACAAGAACAGAACGAAGAGACAGGATAGGACAAAATGTGGCAATGAACCACTATAATTTTGAAAGGGTCCATGAGTTTAAATATTTGGGAGCTACAATCACCTCAGATAACAATATAACACAAGAGATTAACAACAGAATTCAGGGAGCCAATCGCTGCTGTTTTGCACTACAAAAAATAATGAAATCGAAAAATGTAACCTGCCGTACGAAAGTAACAATTTATCATGCAATTATAATGACATATGCATGTGAAACATGGACGATGACAAAACAAAATGAGAACCGACTAAAAATCGCAGAACGAAGAGTTCTTAGAAGGATATATGGACCAATCAAGGACAACGCCACACAACAATACAGAATTAGAACTAACAGGGAAGTGCAAGAACTATATAACCAACCAGATATAGTAAAAATAATAAAGGTAGAGAGATTAAGATGGGCCGGACATGTAAAGACAAAACAAGACAAGATCAACGCGTCATAAAACTGGTGTGGGAAGAGAACCCGGTAGGAAAGCGGCCGCTGGGAAGGCCAAGGATGCAGTGGAAAGATAATATTTCAGCGGACTTATGGACCCTAAATGTCCAACGACCAGAAGAACTTATGATGGACCGCAGCAAGTGGAAGCAAATTGTAATGTCAGCGAAGACCCACCCGGGTTGTCTACAGAGAGAGAGAGAGAGAGGTCGTTGGCTCGTTACAATCCCTATTTCAAGCTCAAACATGAATAAAATCAGATTTGTTTGAGTTTATACAATTCATGTTATTATTATGCTTGTGTCTTTAATTATGTTATTTATGGATCCAGTCTTTATCATTATTCTACTTTATTGTTACTTTAACATTTGTATCACAACTAAAGATTGCTATTTAAAAATGTTTATGCTTTTTCTGCTTTACCTAACAATTGCTGCTTTACTGTATAATTTTTATTGGTTAAATATTTAAGTAAATATCAATTATTTAAAATTTGAATGTAGCAGAAAATAATGAGTTCTAATACTAGTCTGTCAGTGTCAGACATAAAATATAGGTTTTAACTTTTGATTTTGAAAAAGATATATTTTTTGTATTTCAAAGTATTAAAATAGTTTCACAGTGTTATATATACTTTTATTAAGAATATTACGATATAATATAATAACTAATACACACAAACAAACTTTTATGAAATCACTTTGTTTTTCTGACTAAACTTTTTGTAAAGAAAAAATTTGGTATCCAACTTTAAGATAAGGCTTTTTGTTGTAAACAAACATGATGATAAAGAAAACGACTGCTGCCATTTATTACCTTGTGAATTTTGTGTACAGTCCAAAAAATGCCTAACAGACTAACAGATGGACTAACAGATGTGCAGAGGGGAAAAATTATTGCTCTTATTGAACAAGGAATGCCAAAAAGAGACGTAGCGACGAAAGTAGGTGTTACCTGGAGTGTTGTATCGAAAACATAAATGCAAGGTACTTGGAACTAGGAACTCTCAAGAACAGTCCCAGACAAATTCGTCAAAGAGTCACAACTGAACAACAGGACCGCTTTGTGTGCCAAATTGCTAAAAGAAATCCTAGTGTTTTCGATTTAGAGCTGTAACGACAACTTTTGGAAGCTACATATGTGAACTATAAGAATAAAACTTCGCGCTTGAGGGTTGTTCAGTAGGAGAGAGTTACGAGTCCTACAGTTATCTAGGCAACTGGAATTGAGAATTGGCAAAATATTCTTTTTTCGGATAAGACCAGAATTAGCCTAAGATCATATGACCATCGAATTCGGGTTCGCAGGGCTACATATTCGATGAAGCTCTACAAGGTATGGAACACGGCATTAAAATAAACGGACATCTCATCAACAACCTACGCTTTGCAGATGACACGGCCATCATAGCCGATAGCGTAGAAGGACTCCAACAACTACTAAATAGAATTAACAGAGTGGGAGAGACCCTGGGCTTTAAAATTAATATAAATAAAACAAAAGTAATGGCCATGAATAGAAGAACCAATCAAGCACCAGATATATATATATATATATATATATATATATATATATATATATATATATAGAAGAGAAAAACCGCGTACTTAGGACATGTAATTCTGAGTGATCGAATGAAGCTTCTGAAAATAATAATGGAGGGAAAAATAGAAGGCAGACGAGGTATAAGAAGACGCCAACATTCGTGGTTAAAAAATATAAGAGATTGGATCGGACTAGACTCACATTCCTTATTCCGAGCTGCTCAAGACCGGACCCATTTCGCCGAGATTGTTGCCAACCTTCAATAAGTGAAGACGGAACCGAAAGAAGAAGAGCTTCAGGAAGACGAGCGAACCTCCAGGTTAGCAGACCTGTCACAAGATATAAAAGAAGAACTGTAATGTCCTGTAATGTTAGGAGTAAAAACTTCATTGTTACCAGTTCAAAAAACTTTAACCGGTCAGAGGTATGTTGATTTAGTGCTAGAACCAATCGCTAGGCTTTGGAGAGCTGCAATTAAAGATAATTTTATCTTTATACACAATAACCACCCCATACCATTATAGTGGCTAGAAAATGTCTTGAAACGGAAGGTGTCACAGTTTTAGACTGACCTTTATGTTCACCAGACCTAAAACCTATTGAACATCGGTGGAACCATCTTAAAAGGAGGGTTAAAGCTCGTCGAAACAATCCAGGAAATATCGCACAGGTTATTAATGCGACATTATCAGAATGAGAAAACACACCCCAAGAAGGGATGATGTTGTCCTTATACAATGGTACAATATATTTTAATGATAACGTGTCATACTTGCGCAGGAGCCATGTTAATCTATTCTATATCATTCCAATTTTAGTATAAAAAAATCATAAATCATAATAATCATTATCATTATTGTTAAATTTGACAAATCAATTTATTAAGTTAGACTCGTTCAGTAATAATGAATTAAAAATGCGGGGACGTACTTCCCTTACTTCAAGCAATCGTTGACTCACCCTGTATGATTAATCAAAATACACTTTAAAAGTTGGGAAATCAATGCAAAAATGTAAACTATAATTCTTACCAATTACTACAGAGAACAAACTGTTCATTTCCAATTATTTATAAAGCTTTTTGTATTTATAAAAATTTAACACAAAACATTATTACACTTACACATTTATAAACAAAAATGAAACTTTTTAACTGTGAAAATATGAAATAAACGTATAACGTTATAACGTTAATACTCTGCTTTAATTGTGACGTGTAATGATACATATTTTCATATTCATAAAATGTAAGCAAAGAGCGTACTCATTTTTTTTATCCACAAAAAAAAAATTTCTAACATTAATAAAATAAATGTTTATCAATGCTTCCTGCTCTACTAGTATTTCTTTAATATTTCAATATTTCACAGTATAGTTTGTTGAAGATACTCCACAATGAAAATGAGAATTGTTTATGAAAACCATAAAGAATGTATAGTCCAGTCAAAAAGACTGTGAAATCGAGTTTTTGGCAGATATGGCTGAAACTATATGGAAATAATCAGAAAAATGCGTAAAAAACTGTGAGTAAAGTAAAAAATATCTCAACCCAAGGGAAGGAGCTAAAAAAAATTAAAAACTACCCCGAAATACGATTTTTGGGTTACATTTTGAAAATATCAAAAAAAAATTAAAACAAAAGTTGTAGAGCATAAAATTTTAGGCCAACCTCTCTCAAACCATTTATCCCCTAAAACGTACTCCTTTACCCTTACGACGGTTCAGAGTAATAAAAAAAAGAAAATTCAATAAAAAATATAAAAATTGGGCTTTTTTAATTTTTTTAAATAAGGTTACAAACAACAATCTTAGAGGAAAATTTTTTATTTTTTTTTTATCCCTTCTATTAAAAGTCAAGTGGTAAAACTGTTTTTGCTCAATATTTCACTTAAAACGGGCAACCAAAAGAGTGCAAAAGAAACATCATACGAGAAAATTAACAACCTACAGAGATTATTTTAGAATACCAAAACACACCTTTTTGGTCACCCTCGATAGGGCAAGAGCTAAAATAGTTTATTTTTTTAAAAATTGACTAATGAAATTTTTATTTAAATTTTTGTTTTTGAATGTACTGTACGAACAATGTTGTCGAGATAAAGGTAAGGTTAGGTTGAAAAACATCCCGCAAATGAATATTTTACATCACTGTAATTTTGGTGATGCTTTTACCATCTTTGCAAAACAAATACGCGCTGTTCTCTAGTTAACTTTCTATTTATTGATATCGGATAACATGCATACATACAGTGAAACAGAAGTAGCTTGGCGGGCGAAGAACACACAAATCTGCACACAACAAAAACATTCGAATAACGATCCGATCGGCGACGACGAAATTTTCAGTAATCGCGAGTCTCAAGTACAATCGGAGAAAGAAGTTTACGAATGTGAAGTATATTCAGCCGAATATTTGTTATTTTAGAGGCTAGTCGCCCGCCAAGCTACTTCTGTTGCACTGTACATATATACATATAGTCACGCCTTTTTCCCGTAGAGGTAGGCAGAGACCACTTTTTTCCACTTGCTACGGTTCTAACACACATCTTTTGCTTCCTCTTCTTTCATCAGTGCTCTCATACATGCTTGTCGGTTGTTGGCACTCTCGACCAGGCCTTCCTTTAAAATAAATTTGATCTGATCGATATATGTTCGCCGAGGTCGACCTCTACCGACTTGTCCATTGACACTCGCCTTATAAACCTTTTTCTACAATTTTCCTTCATCCATTCTTTCTTCGTGCCCAAACCATCTAAAAATTAAGTATAAATATCTCGTAATCTTGATCAGTTTATTCTCGTTAGTGTTAATAACGCATACCCAAAAGCGTCTTTTTTGGACTCGAAATAAAAATTTTGTTTTTTGTTACATTAAAAAAAGTGATAAAAATAAGTTGTTTTTTTTGGAACTGTGATCCAGAATATAAAATAAAAAAAAGTGCAGAAACTTTACACACAGTGAACCAGATAAATCTATGAAGATATGAAAACCCCTATGGTTAAGAGAGGATACAAAAACCCCGAAGGTGAAATAGAAGTTTTTTTCCAATTCATTGAGTTAGTTAATACGTAACCAACCGATGAACTTTTAATTAAAACAAATTAGTGTAAGTGGGTCAGACAACGATTGCTTTAAGATTTTTTTCTAGTAGATAGATACTATCTACCTTTTTTTAACAAAAAAATTCCTTGCAGGGCAAAGTCAGCGGGAAACGGTAAAAAAGTGGTTACAAATGTTGGGTGAAAAATCTAACAGCTGAATGTTTGCCGATGAAGAAGGGAGAGTTTTTGCAATTTGCCTTAAACCTTAAAATTTTTTGAGTAAAACGCAAAAAACCATTTTTTTGGTTTTTAATTTTTTATTCCTCGAAAAAAATCCACCTGTTATAAAATTTGGTACACAATTAAAGCTATTTGAATTCCAAATAAGTTAGTATTTTTTTGTTTTTTTAGGTTTAGCAGTTTCGTAGAAATTCACGATTTTCAAAAAAAAGACCTTTCTCTTAAAATGGTTTTTTTTCACGTTAGACAACTTCCGTGACGCAAAATCGCAAAAAAGTGAAAAATTATGTTTCTTTTTTACCAAAAACCACGTTTTTATTCTCTTTCTCGGCCTGCAGCGCTAATTATTTACTAAAAATAAAAAATTATTTTAACGGCATCTTAGAGAAAAGAAAATTTCCTAAACTTTAAGATTTAAAAAAATTAAATTGAATGAGAACTTTGTGAAATACAGTACTATAAAGTGTACATGGTACGCCGTTCTCGTTTTATCAAAAAAAGTTAAATAATATAATATGTATATTGCTTTTGTAGAGACTTTAAATTTTCACCAAAATAATTTGCTATGCATGTTTTTAAATGTTAAACAAATTTACATATTTGTTAATTTTACATATTTGTTAATATTTAGTCCAATATAAATCTGTTTTTTATGTAAAAAAAAATAGAAATTATTTTTTTTCATAAACTCGATTTTTCTTAGCCTACGAAAAGCTTACTGACACATATAGTCGAAATATAACTCGTACATTTTAACGAAAGCACAAAATGTTTACCTTAAAATTTATTCTCGACCATAAGCACGTTTTAATCTGCCAAATGTAAACTATTAACTGTTTATTAATCGTGGTAAAAACTGAAAACGGCGTCTAGGTACCCACAGAAAACTTTTTTTTTAATTGTTTGCTTCTTGTTTTATTGTTAAATTTCTTTACAAAAAATTTGAACAAAAATAAGGAAGATCGATTACCGCGTATAGCATTCCAGAACAGACCAGCGGGAGATAGACTTCCAGAAAGACCACCTAAGAGATGGAAGGACAGCTGTAAATCGACATCCCAAGAGATCTAAAGGCGACCCAATTAACAGATCAACAGATCTAATTAAAGAAGAAGAAGAAGAATAATTATTAATTATTTAAGCCACGGCGGTCACATATGGTTAAATTATTAATTTTGTTTTGAGGTAATAAGGTCCAATCTTTTTAAGATGTTAAAAATCTTGGCATGTATAAAAAGACAAGAATCGATCCGTCTCTGGAGCAAATATCAAAAACCAATCTCTTTTTGTTGATGCAGTATGTGGCCTTATATTAGCGTGCCTGTAACGCAAATAGGTACCTGCATCAGTGGCAAATATATAGACAACATGTTTTAAGTCCCAAGTGACGTCACCTTTACTTAATAAAAGTATAAATCCGACATTGATATAAGATTTAAAATATTGTTACGATAAATACGCTCCTGTCCTAGGCAATAAATCTCCCACACAAAGACGCGTTCCTCTTTTGGCGTCATCAGCAGCATTTAACGGATGATTTTTTACCGCAGGCGGCGAATCTTCGTTACCTTACGAGAAAAAAATCGTTTTATCCAGTAAATTTCGAGAATAATTGATTTATATTTACGTAAGAATTTTCGAGGTCGTAGTTGTAGTTTTGAAGTTAAGTTTAAAGTAAATTAATAGAGATCTTGAAGCAATCGTCGAGTGGGGAACCAACAATCTTGTTCAGTTCAACGCCCAGAAAACACAAAGCGCCACGTTTTCCAAGAAAGTGAATTACTCAAATCATTCCATCACAATGTCCGGAAATACCCTTGAATCAAGTCCCTCCATCTCGATTTTGAGAGTCACGGTGTCCAATAATATGTCTTGGCATGACCATGTTGCTAACATCGCAAAGTCAGCAAGCCAAAAGCTAGGTTTTCTGCGGAAAGCTAGAAAGTTTTTTACTCCTGATCAACTGTTGACGACGTACAAGGCTTAAATCCGACCTCTACTGGAGTATTGCTCGCACATTTGGGGTTCAGCACCAAGGCATTTTCTTCGTCTTCTAGATTCCATTCAGAAAAGGGCCATTCGGTTGATAAATAGCTCAACTCTCACAGGTACCCTTCACTCTCTAGAACATAGAAAAACAGTTGCAGTCATTACTCTACAGATATTTCCATGGCAGATGCTCCAGAGAAATAAAAACTCTTGTACCACCATTGGCCACATTCTGCCGAATAAATGTGTTCGACGGCACATTTATATGTATTTTAATTTTTTTTTAAGAGACTGACTCTATGTTTTTCTTCTCCTGATAAAGTCAATAAATATTGACGAAATATAGAGAATTATATAAAAAAAACGAATAAGTTTCATTTGTCACAGACCTCACACCTGAATAAGAAACCACCTACTCCTTAAGTTATAATACGGTCAAAAATACATTTGTTGTAGGAAATAACTGATAAAGAAATGTTTTTTAATAAACAGGGATTTTAAATAATATTTTTATTTTACAAAACTAAATCTCGACAAAAAAATTTAATAATAAATAAGGTGAGCTGAGAAAATTTTGTTTAAGGAAAGATCCATCATAATTTTATGACGGCAATCACCTCTTCAATTGTTTCGCATAAATTTAGAAACAACTTGTATATACAACGTTTTCGGTTCCCTCTTTGTGCGGTGCTTCGTATGTAGAATTCCCACTATTGTTATTTTACGAAACTAAATCTCGAAAAAAAGATTTGATATTAAATAAGGTAAGGGATGCTAATTTTACCCGCTAATAATGTAACAGTAATATTGAAAAAATATCGGTGGTTAGTCTGATGTACCTCCTTTTTAACCTTTGTTGGAGGAGTGGTAGCGTACCAGACGACTGGTGAAAAGCCGTTATCGTGCCGCTTTACAATGGAAAAGGTTCGCAGCAGGACTGTAAGAACTATCGAGGTATTAGTTTACTCAGCATAGTCGGCAAACTGTATAAAAAGATATTGATTAAAAGAGTGACGAATAAAGCTGAAAAGATGATATGGGATGTGCAAGCAGAATTTAGAAAAGGCAGATGTATGGATCAGGTCTTTTGAATACGGGGTATAGTCAAAAAAATTTTAACTACAAGTCAGGTCTATTGCGCTTTTAAAAACTTGGAAAATGCCTATGACAGAGTGGTAAGGAGTGAATTGTGGTCGACATTGTTTATGTATGGGGTCAGCGGTAGTTCAATACAAGTACTTAAATCACGTTACGAGGATTCCACTGCTTGTGTCAGGGTAAAAGTAGCTTACACGGACTGGTTTAACATCAAAAAAGGTGTGAGATGGGGTTGTGTGGCTTCGCCATGGCTATTTAACTACTACATAGACGATTGTTTAAAGGATTTGAAAAAGAGTGCCTATGGATTAAAAATAAATAATTTGAACGTCAAATGCCTTCTTTACGCCGATGATCAAGTCATATTAGCGTCATCTAAAGAGAAGTTGCAGGCGATGGTTAATGTTATGCATGATTCCCTGAAAATCAAAGGGATAAAAAAAATGTAAGCAAAACAAAAGTAATGGTTTTTGAAAGGAAAGAAAGCATAAAAAACTGTGAAGTTTTCATTAAGGGAGAAAAAGTGGAACAATTAGTAAATGAGTTTGTATACTTAAGTTCAAAATTTACGAGGAAAGTATAACAGTTACATTGAGCGAAGGGTGTTGGCAGGAAAACAAATAAATGGGCCACTGCATAGCTTTATAAACAGCCAGAAAGTGTCAAAAAAGGCACGTCTGACTGTGCATAAAGGAGTGTTGGTTCCTACACTTATATTTCGTAGTAAATGTTGGGTTTGGCAAAAGAAGCATAAAAATAGGATTAATGGCGCAAAGATATGTAGTCTGAGAAGTATACTCGGTTAGATAAAGTAAAGAATAATGAGATAAGATAACACTGTGGTGTAAAAGATGTGGTTACAAAGATAGATAAAGAAATGTTTGGATGGTTTGACAACGTAGAAAGGATGGATGAAGGAAGATTCACGAAACAAATTTATAAGGCGAGTGTGAATGGACAAGTCGGTAGAGATCGAGCTCGGCGAACATATCTTGATCAGATCAACATTGTTTTGAAAAGTACCAACAACCGACGAGCATGTATGAGAGCACTGATGAAAGTATAGGAAGCAAAAGATGTGTGTAAGAACCGAGGCAAGTGAAAGGAAGTGGTCTCTGCCTACCCCTATGGAAAAAAGGCGTGACTATATGTATGTATGTATGTAATCACCTCCTATATATTTTTGCATGAATTTAGAAACACCCTGTGTGAATCGATATTTTTGGTGCCAAGGTTCCTAGTATTTATTACGTTATTTCTTAGAAACGAAACAATTCTATACTTTAAAACTTAATTATAATATATAAAATAACATTCCTTTAATTAATTTAAATTTTTATTATTAATTTCGTCAACTTTTTAAATATATTTAATATTTAAATTAAATGGAATTATCTCTCAATTTTTTTGTCCACTTTTCCTGTAGCTCAAGTTGAATTTCTAAATTTGGTTCAGTAGAACCAACCCTTGAACCGTAACTGAACAACTGGGCCTTAGTCTAATATGTATATTATTATAAATAATTTTATGCAATAGGTAATACAACTGTGTTTAATAGTGAAAGGTCGGTATAAGAAAATATAACTTTGTCACTGTGTAATTTTATTTTATCAGTTGGTGACGTGAACAATAGGTAAAAGCAAATAAAATGTTGCAATTTTGTGTCTATACTTTTTTTTATAAATAAAGCAAAAGTCAATAAACGTCAATATACTTCGATGTAAAGCATACAAAGTTTTTATTCTAACAAAAATATCGTTCACTTTTCAAATATATTTAATACTAAAATTAGCTGAAATAAACTATTATATTTTCTCTTTTTTTTCCTGTAGCTCAAGTTGAATTTCTTTCAAAGTTTTGTCTTTTGTTTCAATAGCATAAAATGTTGTAAATAGTGCAGCGAGACAACAACACAGCGAACACATTAAGAAATAACCCTGCAGTCCTATCAGATTTAACATATTGTAGAAATTTTTCGTTAGAAAGAATGCCACAATCGAATAAACGGATGCAGTAATTGATATAACAAGAAATTGAACGTTGGCAGGTAAAATTTCACTCAACATAAGAAAGGGAAACGGACCGAAGCCTATATTGAACATAAAAATAAAACAAAGTAAAAATAGTAAAGAAAGAATATTCATAGCTTTGGGAAATTCGTAGAATTTTTGAATATAAATGAATATCACCAGACCCATTTGCGACGCCGCCATTCCCAAACCGGAAATTAGAAACAGCGTTTTTCTCTGGAACTTATTACTTATCACGAGCATCGGAAGGCCTCCACTCAAGTGGAAGAGATCGAATATCACGACGGACATTTCGGGCGTAATGCCCGAATGAAAATTTTGAAAAAGTTGCAAACCGTAAAATATGGTAACGTCAAATCCGGACAATTGCTGAAAAATTAAAAAGCCGTTAACGATAAGAAAACTTTTTCTGAACGCTTTTGACCTGTACAAGTCGTAGAATGTTTCGTATTCGGTTTTCGGAATCGTCTGCATTTCTAACAAAGCTTCCTCGACTTGTTTTTCGTCTTTCTTGATATTCATTAATATTTGTTCGGCTAACAATTGCTTATTTACACTGAGGTAGAACTGAGGCGTCTCTTTACCGAAAATGGTAAAAACAACCAAAAATAACAATGAAAATCCAACCAAAATTAAATTTAAAATGGTTATACTAACAAACGGGCCTACTGCGTTTGGCAAAAGTAGTCCGACGCAACTAGCTAAACTCGCAATTGAAATGTACACTGGTCTTTTGGATTTATCCCCCAATTCTCCAATGTACACAGGCAGTAAAAACAATATTCCTGTAACACTGGATCCCATAATTATTCTGGCTATAAAAAATATTTCTACGCTTTTTCCGAAAGCTATCATTAAATTACAAACTAGCTGTACAACTCCCGCAGTAAGGAACATCTTTTTTCTTCCAACGGTTGTTGCCAAATAACAGAATATCCAATTACCAACAACGGACCCCAAGGTAAGGCTCGACACCATCCATGTAGCTTCATTTTGTTCTAATGCCCTACCGAATGGACTTGTCGTGCTATTCATTAATCTTGATAGAGCTGGCGAAGACCAAGTTTGAGATGATGAGGATACGAGAAGAATAATATTTACTAAAAAAAAATGATCTAATGACATCGTTTAAAAATACAAAATCTTTGGTAGTTAGTACTTATTTGTGAATATTTAACACAAAGTAAGTTCAGAGAATATTAATTTAGAAAACTAGACAGGCAATTATTATCATAACGAAATAAATATCAAAATATGCTTAAACCATGCAAATAATGACATAATTTAAAGATAAAACTAAGAACTGATTAACATACACCTCCCATGTTATATCTATACTAAATTAAAAATATTAAAAAACAGCAATACGCCAGCACTAATATCTTGTTTCCAGTAATAAGCTTACCTAACCTAACCTATATCGTTAATTGAAAACACAGGCAGCAGCGAAAAAGAAATCTGCCAGCGCATTCAACAGGCACGACTAGCCATGACAAAACTCAATAGAATATGGCATGACTCTAACATCACCAAAACAACTAAAATATCTCTGATCCGATCCCTGGTTTTTTTCATCTCTCTGTACGTCAGAGACGTGGACCACCAAACAGGCTGATCACCATCGTATAGATGCCTTCGAGATGTGGTCCTGGAGAAGAATGCTGCGGATTTTGTGGACGGCACATAGAACGAACGTCTCAGTTCTAAATGAGATTGGTAATAAAAGGCGCCTATCCTCCATAGTATTGAAGCGTGCCCTGACATTTTTTGGACACATTCACAGAAATGACAAAATGGAGAAACTACGTCAGCGGGGCTTCCGAACTGACTTCCAATCGAATGAGATGGCGAAACACCGTAAGGAGAGCAAGCGAAAAACTATATATTAGTAATGACTCGGCCAATACCAGCAACAACTGACAATAAAATAAGTTCACAACACATCTGACAAGATGTTATAAATATTTTTAACCCTCGTGATTCAACTCCCTACGAAAGGTAAATGTTACCATGAGAATCTTAAATGGGAAGGGGGGTCAAGTGGCACATCATTTTGATGGGCATATAATTTCCTTTTTAATGGTATTCTCTTTTATTATTTTTTGATGAGCAGTTTCCAAAAATAGCGTTCTAAATTTACGGAAGTACTTAAAACTTGCCCGCAATGAGATGCATTATTGTAGTGACTCTCCTTTTAATAAAAATGGTTAAAAGATTGGGTAGCACCGTTCCAACCCTTAAATAATAGAAATAAATAAGTTTCGCATGTGTTATTTTTTTTATTTGTTGATTATTTATCTTTCACAAAAAAAAATTGCGAGAAAAATTTCAGACATGGGATCTACTTACGCACTTGGATATGTTGACAATTTTGCTATAAACAGCAATAAAGTTTTGAACTCCTCTTTAACATTTCGAAAAACTTCACCGGGTATTGACCCGCATGCTGATGTAATTCGTCTTTTAAGATTATTAATATTAGCAGGTTCTGTTTTATAAACAACGAATTTAAGTTATCTCCAAAGAAATAAATCTAAGAGAGGTAAATCTGATAATCTCGGATGCCATTCTACTGCCCCCCTTTTGCAAATCCATCTATCCAGGAATCTCTCGTTTAAGCACTGTCGGACGGAAAGAAAATAATGAGGTAGAGCACCGTCCTGCTGAAAATGTAACAGATCTTCCTGCAAAAGTATATTATTACCTTTTGCATCAATTTGAGTTTCTGGAATCACTTTACAAGGATACCACTGATTGTGTCAGGATAAACGGAGCTTGCACGGAATGATTTAACATCAAAAAGGGTGTGAGACAGGGATGTGTGGCTTCGTTTAACTTATACATAGACGATCGTTTAAAAGATTTGAGAGAGAGTGCGTATGGATTGAAAATAAATGATTTGATGGTCAAATGCCTTCTTTAAGCCGTTAAACAAGTCATATAAGCGTCATCTGGAAAGGAGGACGCCTTGAAAATCAAAGGATAAAAAATAAATGTAAGCAAAACGAAAGTAATGCTTTTTGAAACAAAAGAAAACATGACAAACTGTGAAGTTCTTATTAAGGGAGAAAGAGTGGAACAAGTAAATGAATTTGTGTACTTGGGTTCAAAGTTTACGAGAGATGGAAAGTATGACAGTGACATTGAGCGAAGGGTGTCGGCAGGAAAACAAATGAATGGGGTACTGCATAGCTTTATAAGCAGCCAGAAAGTGTAAAAAAGGCACGTCTGGCTGTGCATAGAGTTGTGTTGGTTCCTACACTTATGTATGGTAGTGCATGTTGGGTTTGTCAGAAAAAGCATGAAAATAGGATTCATGCTGCGGAGATGCGTAGTCTGAGCAGTATAGCCGGAGTGATTCGGTTGGATAAAGTAAAAAATAGTGAGATAAGAGAACGCTCTGGTGTAAAAGAAGATGTGGTTACAAAGACAGATAAAGGAATGCTTAGATGGTTTGGACACGTAGAAGGTTGGATAAAGAAAGATTGACGAAACAAATTTATAAGGCGAGTGTGAATGGACAAGTCGATACAGATCGACCTCGGCGAACATATCTCGATCAGATCAACATTGTTTTGAAGAAAGGCAAGGACAAGAGTACAAACAACCGACGAGCATGTATGAGAGCACTAATGAAAGTAGAGGAAGCAAAAGATGTGTGTAAGAACCGTAGCAAGTAGCAAGTGGAAGGAAGTGGTCGCTGCCTACCCTTACGGGAAAAAGGCGTGACTATATGTATGTATGTATGAGTTTCTAGTTCATGAGTCCTTTAAGCATATCAAGGTACAGATTGTCAGTCAAGTTTTTTTAAAAAGAGATAAAGGACAAATGATGGCATATCCAAGAATACCACCCCAAGCATTAAATTGTTGTGGGTGTTATGTATGTGCTTCTTGAAAAGTATGCGGGTTTTTGTTACTTCAATAACGACAATTTCGATAACTGGCAATAACTGCCATTTAGAAAAAATGAAAATTCATTGCTGAAACAGATGTTTAACAAGAGATTAGACATGGCGTTGACTCGATAAGACATGGCTTTACAAAACTCTTTACTTCTATTATCATAATCATCCTCATGAAGCTCTTCCTCATTTTTGGTGCTTTTTTTATAGTTTTGCGTGACATTCCTGTCTGTTTTGCTACTGATCATAAGGAGCTAGTTGGCTCTGCAACAAGGTTCCCAAAATTTTAATTTGAGCTGCTTTATTTAGTACTCTGGGGTTAGTTTTTTTTTTATTTTTTACCGAACTAGTTTTGTAAAACTTTGTCACCAAATCAAGTACATACCGGTTTACATTACCATTTGGATTTCTTTCATTGGAAGAAATGCCGCCCTTTCTGCGCATTTTCCAACCTTTCCTTAAATTAAAATCATTTTAATTCTTTTTTAAAGAATGTAAACCATTTTCACACTATTTTACGCCTATTAAAGTTATCACTAAACAGCCCGACAAGTTAAACTGAATTAACAATACTACCAAATTGGTAAAATTTGCTGAACTATCCTGTTAAAAGCAGAAACTCCTTAAAGCAGCAGTAGAAAAAAAGGAAGGCTATCTGTGAAATTTGAGCTATGAGAATTAAAAATCCAGCATTTAATAAACGCAACTAAACTACCATCTACATTTTACTATTAGATTACCTTTCGATGTAAATTTTTTAAAGCTTATGGCAAATGTTACCCCTGATAAAGGGTTGGAACACTACCACCTAATCTTTTATTCATTTCTATTAAAAGAATTATTTTTGTTTAAATAATAACCTGAAAACCATGCATCTTAGTGCGGGCAAGTTCTAATGACTTCTGCTATTTTTCGAAAAATGCTTATCAAAAAGTAATAAGTCAGGGTACCATTGGAGAGTGAATTTACATTACATTACATTTTTGCGGTTGGGCAATTGGTATAGGCACCTATGTCGCCTAAATATTTGATCCTATGTGACTACCACTGTGTCTTCAGGGCATCAGAATTCCAGTACGCTAATTTTGGCAAACCGCAGGATTTCTGTTGGCCCTGTCTCATTAAGATCACTTGGATCCATTATCATGCGGCCTCAGATTCGGTACCTGTACACCACTAGCATCGGGCTGCAACACATAATGTGTATGCTGCTCTCTTCTTTTTCGCCGCATAGTCGGCAGGTTTTCTCAGCCGCCAACTAAGTTTGAAGAGGTGCGCCCTTAGTGCGATGTGGCCAGTGAGCAGGCCAAGCGTGCTGCTTGCGGTACTCTGGTTCATCGTCCAGGGTGCATCTGCCCTCTTCTGGAAAGGTTTTTTCATCAGCTGTCTTGATGTTCTGCAGCCAGTATTTGCATTCCTCTGAGCGATGTGTTCTTGCTAAGGATTAGTTTCAATTCATGTTTCGATTTGGCAATTGGCAATCCGAACAACTTGCTTCTTGCTTCCACCAGGGTCCCACTTCTTGCCAGTTCATCGGCTACCTCGTTGCCATTCATCCCTGTGTGCCCAGGAACCCATGTAAGAGTAACCTTGTTACAGTCGCTAACTCAGTGAGGGCCTGCATGCAGTCCCACACCACCGATGATGTTGTGGTGCAGCTCACGAGGGCCCCAATGACCAAGCAAAAATCTACAAATCAATACCATCTCAGAGAATTTTGATTTCCTTACAATCAATACCGATCAAGAATAAAAATCATTTTGTATTAATAATAATAATAATAATAAGCATTTTTTTACTCCCCTTTTCATTCATTATTTGAATTGTTTATTTTTCGTTTTTAATAAGTTTGTTTGATGTATAAATTTTGTACCTTCTTACTCTGGAATATTATTTTTCCATCAACAATTTTTGAAAATATATAAATTTTTGCTAAAAATGGCGGATTTAGACACGTAAATCAATGTTAGATTAATTAATACAAAATCATCTTCTACACTCAAATTAAATTTTAAAAGTTCTGTATTCTACATTTTTAAGTGTTATGTCAATCAATATTTTTGTGCAAAATATCTTTTATTTTTTATTCTTAGTTCATTTATTTTATTGCAGAATAAAAGTTATTTTCAAATTCAAAAAAAAAAATTATGAATTTCCTTCTACAATATTTTTAAAATGTTAATAAAGGTTATTTTTTATTTTGTATTATGACTGTATTATACTATTTTGGTATCTGCCCATTACCATTTCGCAGTATTTAACTAAATTATAATTGGTATGAGAATAGAATATGTAAGAAAAAAACTTTAAATTCAAAAAAATATAATAAAATCGTGAATAACTTGGTAAGTAATGGTGTGAAATAGATAACACTTTAGATTTCAGGTGACTAACTAGATAAGTGTGGGTGCCATTTTAGTTAAGTCCTTAAAATGTGTAAAACAATTAAAAAATTAACTATTTATGTAATTCATAATGAAATATGAATAATTTGTGGAATAATGACGGGTGAAAAAATAATTTAACAACAATTTACACTGATAACACAAAACTTTAAAGTTCTGACCTGAAAACCTGTGATTTTGGACTTGCCTAGTTTTCCCTAACTGTTACAGAATTATACACTTATACTTAAACAATTATACAAATATTACAAAATAATGAATTTAAATTTATTGCGTGGTGTGAAAAAGGTTAATTGTTATTTGAATATCTTTTTCTTCGGTTAAAAAACACCCTTTACATTTAAAAGCAATTTATAAATTGGACGTAATAAACTAATTATTAAAAAAAATTTAAAAATTGGGATGTAAACTTTTTGCTTACATTGTATTACTGTCTGGTTTAAACTATCTAAAGAATAATGAAAATGTTGATCTATTTTTTATTAAACAGTGTGTCTACTTTAGTTGACAGCATATGGGAAACATTTTTATTATTAATTTTAAGAAAAAAGTTGTTCTTCGTAAAAAATTCTGCATGGTGTAAAACCTAATAAACAACCATCAAATATCTAGGCATTTTAGTCATACAGAGTGACCAACCGAAAACGAAACAGAGCCATTTGCAGGAACCTTGTCAACATTTTATAAAAACGCTCAGACCCGTCGATTTTTGATTAAAATGGGACACTTTTTTCCGGTATAGTTGACTTCACCACTTTCAACCGCAAGCGAGGGTAAGAATTACCCCAAAATTTTTAAACGGCATTGGGAGTCGAATACGTTGTCTTTCAAAAGCTCTTGCAGTTTTCTATACAATAATCTTTAAATTTTAAAATTCCGCCCATTACTCATTGAGAAATTAGATTTTGATTGTGAAACTTATCTGCAAACAATCGTGAACGGTAAAAAAGTCATTCATTCGAGTAAGTACGCCATTAGTATATATTTGGTACTTTTTTTTTGCTTTGCATTGCTTTGTGGCGATTTGTTATCGCTTCTAAAAATATTGATCCTACGTGAAGAACGAGGAAGCTGGGCATTTGTGTCTGGGATCAATAGAACTATCATCCAAACCATTTAAAAAAAAAATAAATTCCATCCATATAAAATATGTTTGATCCGTGAACTTAATAAGGATGATTATGACCAACGTTTGCAGTTTTGCGAAATAATAAGTGCGCGATCAGGATCAGTCGGTGACCGACTGGTGGGTCCTTTTTTTACCAGGCAATTTGACTGGCGAAATGTATTTGCAATAACTGGAAGACGCTATTGACCCTGCCTTGGCTAATATGTATCTGAAAATAATCCACAGTACGACGAAGATCATTTTTATTTTCAATGGGACGGTGCTCCTCCGCATTATGCGGCGATTGTTCGTCAGTATTTAGACCAACGTTTTAGTCGATTTTCGTCAGAGAATCGTTGACGAGTGCCGTCGAATTAGTCCGGAAGTTCTTCGGAATGTGCGTGAATGAAAGCGAGCGGTCATCAGTTTGAACATTTAATCAACCACCAGCGATACCTAGAATAAACGCATCAATACCTGAGGTCACTATCCGCCATCGCACTATCAGGAAAATCCTACGAAATCTTGAGTCTAATAAGGCAGTAGGACCAGATGGAATTCCGACAATTGTCCTGAAGACCTGTGCTCAAGAGCTCACCCCAGTTCTCTGTAGACTCTTCAAGTTATCATACAGCAAAGGAGTATTTCCGTCCATGTGGAAAAACGCTTAAGTCCAACCGATTCCGAAAAAAGGAAAGAAGATTATTCCTGCAAATTATCGCCCTATTGCATTGCTCTCAGTCATATCCAAAGTTATGGAAAAAGTGATTAACACAGAACTTATCAAATATCTGGAGAAATTTGAGATAATCCATGACAGACAATATGGATTTCGACAACTTCGGTCTACTGGAGATTTGCTGGCTTATGTCACTCAGCTCAACTATTGAAAAGTTTGGTGAATCTCGTGCAATAGCGTTGAATATATCTAAAGCCTTTGACCGCGTTTGGCACCAGGCATTGTTAAGTAAATTATCTGCCTACGGTCTCCCAATCAAACTGCGCCAATGGCTCTTGAGCTTCATGCAAGATCACTCCTTACATGTGGCAGTTGACGGTATTTCTTCTGATGCGTTTAAAACTAATACCGGGGTCCCCCAGGGTTCCATCCTGTCCCCCACCTTATTTCTTTTACACATCAACGACCTCTTGAAAACCACCACGAACCCCATTTACAGTTTCGCAGACGATAGCACACTTGTTTCAACTTTCACATCCTATCGATCACTTTCGGTGAATGATACAAATAGACTCGGGCAGGAACAGGTTGATTCCATCAATAGAGATCTTGAAGCAAAAGTCAAGTGGGGAACCAACAATCTTGTTCAGTTCAACGCCCAAAAAACACAAAGTGCCACGTTTTCCAAGAAATTGAATTCCTCAAATCATCCCATCACAATGTCCGAAAATACCCTTGAACCAAGTCCCTCCATCTCGATTTTGGGAGTCACGGTGTCCAATAATATGTCTTGGCATGACCATGTTGCTAATATCGCAAAGTCGGCAAGCCAGAGGCTAGGTTTTCTGTGGAAAGCCAGAAAGTTTTTTACTCCTGATCAACTGTTAACGACGTACAAGGCTCAAATCCGACCTCTACTGGAGTATTGCTCGCACATTTGGGGTTCAGCACCAAGGCATTCTCTTCGTCTTCTAGATTCCATTCAGAAAAGAGCCATACGTTTGATAAACAGCTCAACTCTCACAGATACCCTTCAGCCTCTAGAACATAGAAGAAGAGTTGCAGACCAGTCATTGCTCTACAGATATTTCCATGGCAGATGCTCCAGAGAAATAAAAACTCTTGTACCACCATTGGCCACATTCGGCCGAAGAACTCGGCACGCTGATCAGTCTCACACATTTATTTTCAAGCTTGACACTACAAGGACCAATCAACATCAAGAATCCTTCTTTTACAGGGCTGCTACGGAATGGAATAAGCTTCCAAAATCAGTTTTTCCAGAAAACTATGACCTTCAACTTTTCAAAAAGCGTGTCCACAATCATTTTCTTTCTATAATCCCTTCCCCTTCTAATAGTCGCAGTGCGGACCGTCCGCGGCCCACACGATAGGTCCACACTTTTTGCGACTATTTTCATAAAAAAAAAAAATTAAGTAGTAAGTAAGCAACAAAAATAATTGGTTTTTTAACATGTAATTTTTTTCAAAGTATTGGGAGAAAATATTAATTTTAAAAACTATTGTATAGAGAATCGTAAGAGCTTTTGAAAGACATCTTATTCGACCCCCAATGCCTTTTAAAAATTTTAGTGTAATTCTTACCCTCGCTTGCGGTTTAAAGTAGCGGAGTTAAAAATATCGGAAAAGAGTGTCCCCCTTTAATCAAAAATCGACAGGTCTGAGCGTTTTTTTAAAACGTTGATGAGGTTCCTGCAAATGTCTCTGTTTCGTTTTTGGTTGGTCACCCTGTATATGAAGTCTGCTAAAAAATGTAATTTACCCAACAGTAAAATACTTTTGTTTTTGACAATTTCGATAATTGTTACTGGAAAAATTTATAAAGTGGGGACCAAAAGTCCGTCACCCCTCCTTTAACTTTTGAACGGTAACAGTTTTTATCGTGCAATTTGGTGGTGTGTCATTACACAAGTAAAAACACTATTTTTTTGACGTTAAAATGACAGTCGAAAATTTTTAAAATGACAGCTGGGCTACATTTTAAAATGTTTTTTCTTGAGGGAAGCGACACTTGAATAACTCGTATTGGCGTGACGCCCAATTTCGTTTTTAACCCCCTGTTACGGTGATACATTTAACTCGTACTACAAGATGTGATAGTTGATTGTTGCTACGGTTTTAGACTCGGACATTTAGTTGTCTAGTTATTAAACTTACAAAAATAGCATTATTTCGTCCATTAAACGAAAAAACCATTATCTATCTTCTTCCGTGAAGCTATAATCGCAATTACCGTGCTGCCATCCGCATCTTTAATGAACGCTTTCCGCAACGGCGGATTATAGATTTTTTATGAATATTCAAAAACATAAAAAAAAACTTAAATTAAAATTAAATTATAATAATGATGATATAGATAATTATGATTTATGGTTTTTGCGGGTAGTTTTTAAAAAAATATATGATTTATAAATGATTAAATTATCAAATAATTAAGTATAATAATTATAAGGTTAGCGTGGTCCCTGTACAAGGATGACACGCAAAATGGCGAAGCGTTTCTTATTTTTTTAACACAAAAACACCTAATAAATAGGTACGATATATTTAAATGTTAACATGTGTTATCCTTGTGCAAGGGCTATGCTAATCCTCCCTGCAATTTTCCAACTTTATTATAAAAAAACTACCCCAAAATACTTTAAATCATGATAACAATTATTATAATACTTTGATTTTACCTTGAAATATTAAAATAAAAAATTTATTCAAAAAAATATTTCATAACACATTCTTTTTTGAAAAACCCCGTAAAGTTTGATATTTTTATTTATTAACCAAAGTTTGTGGCAAAAAAAAATATTTTACAATTTTTATCTATTGGGCAAGAACTTATTTTAGCAATCTTTGACTCACCTCGTACAATGATAATTTAAGTTCATAATGATCAATCACAATAAAGTTTAAAAATTTGAAAATCAATGCAAAATTTAAGCATACTATAATTCTTACCAATTAATATTGACCACATATTGTTCATCTTTAATTATTTTTACCAATGATTTTATCTGCAGGTATGTATCAAAATTTGCGAAATATATTATAGGTTTTTCTAATGCGTAAACATGCACAATATGTACTCTAGCGAGTTCACCAGCACTAAATAGAACAAAAATATGCAATTGATAATAATAATCAGACCTCTTACATTATCCCCATTTCTAGCTGGCTAGTGCAGTGGCGCGTGCTTGCGCTCGTTTTAACCAGTTATTTGATTCTGTCAATTCTTTCAAGTCAGTAAACAATCTTGGCAGACTGCCGACAGGAGTGAAAACTAAAAACTATGATAACATTGGGTTTTTTTGGATTTTGAAATTAATTGTAGTATTAAATTTTATAATTTGTATATTAAAATCATTGTATTATAAATAATCCAATAAAAAGTGGATATCAGATCGAAAGTCAATGGCATTATCTTCAGACTCTGATGAATCTTCGGATAAACTCGTACACTTCAAGGTACTCGGTTGTGGCTCGATCCTTATTTTTTTGCTCTGTACAGGGTCTTCATTCGTTTGTTTGCATCACTGCCTTCTTATATATGGTTCAATATTTGAGATATTATCGGCAAGTTCTTGGAATTGTTTGTCGGACAACTCTTTCCTGAAAAAACATACTACTACTACAACTATTCCGTAGCACTACAACCCTTGGTGGGTTTGGGCTGATCGGACTATTTGCCTCCATTCTTCTCGGTTCGTCATTAGTTGGGTATCCATTTTAACATCCCATGACTTCAAGGTCGCTTTTGACGTTGTCGCGCTATCTTAGCCGTGATCTTCCGGGGGGCCTTCTTGTTTGTGGGTTGCTTTGCCACACTAATTTCACCAAAACGTTCATCTGACTGTCTTTGTACATGTCCAGCCCACCGTAAAATAAATTACAACTTTTAAAATTGCCTAAAACTAACAAATATTTAAATGACAAATAAACGTCAAAACTTAAAAGTACGTTCAGAATTCAAAATGTTATGACCTTTTCTTTCTATTGATTTCCATTTTTTTGTCACCTTTAAGCAATAGTTAATATAATTCCATGTTCTTTGACATGTTTGAGTCGTGCTTTAAAATCATAATTTATAATACAAACATTAATTCTTCTATTGTAACTATTCCTGTTATCTGACCATGGAGCACTGAAGATGAGGTAAGTCGAAAGCGCTTTGCTAGATAACAAATAAAATATACACTCAATATGTTTGATTTATTTACTCAAGTGTACTCAGCTTCTCAAAAAATCAATAGTTATTATGTTTCTATTTTTGAGGTTAGTGTCTACATTCTCGCACTCCCATAGCATCTTTCCCCTCACTTGTCAAGTACTTATGCTAGGCAAAACCGCCTGTCATTGTACCCACTTACTTTAAATCGCTTAGACAAACACATATATAAATTTCAACTTTACAGAATAAAGTTTATTTTAATTTATATATTAACATCTTTCGGTTCACCTGTCAGGTACTTGTGCTCATCGAAAACGTCTGTCAATTTTTTTTTAAACTTTACAATGTATTAACATAATCGTATAAAAATTTTAAGCTTACAGCAACAGGTTTTTTTTTTAATTTTATCTATACTTTCAAAAATATAGGGGTTGATGACGATTTCTAGCCTTACAGATATACCGTTACTTGGAGGGTTCACTAACTCTTAGGCCCAGTTGTTTAGTTTTGGTTCAAGCAGAGCTCAAGGTTAAACCTGGTTCAAATTTCAAATTTCAGCTATACAAAGCTAGTTCAAGACAGAACTTGGTTCACTGGCTGTCATTTTTTAAGGTTCAACTGAGCCATAGAATTTGGTAGCTTAAACCTCTTTTTTTGTGATTTATGTCCTATCAGTATTTAATAAAGGCATTTTTGGGGTAAATAAAAATTATGGCTAAGCAACTACGTGAAAATCTTGTGGAACTAACAGATGATGAAGACTTTATCAAAGCTGAAGTTTTAATAAATGCTAGAAGACGTCCAAAGAAATACAGGGAAAGAATTTATACAAAGATTTTGGCTTTCTAAGCAGGGTGTTTTTTTGTCATAAACCAAGTTGAAGTACAAGTATCGTCTCCAACAGATTTGTGAGTGCCTTTATTTTTCTTGGTAAATCATTTGTAACCTAATAATTTATATATTTTAGGAATCATGATGTAACTTCTGAACAAATGGTGCTAGTAACTTTAAGGTATTTTGCAACTGGAAATTTTCTCCAGATAGTTGGGGATTTTATTGGTATAGAGAAAGGAACAGCAAGCCGTATTGTCGTATTTTCCGTATTTTCATTTTAGTTTAAGCCATCTGTGACTCGCACTGCATGTTTCAGGATGTGGTGTGCCATTTGCCTGGTTCAACCCATGACTCAAAAATATTTACCAATTTAAACAATAGAGCTAGATTTGAACGAGGAGACTTTGAGGAATACACTCTAGTTGGTGATAGTAGTTATGCTCTTAAAGACAGAGATTATTAGATTATTTTAAAGAACTATAAATAATTAGACCTCTACGAATAAAAACTCAATTTATGTTTTATTTTATTATATTATATAATTATTATTAATTATTCTGGTTTTTTAAAATTTTTTAATATTTGCAATAAAACATGCTTTTCTAATAATATTTTTTTTTAATTTATTGCGTTCAATGATTCCATCTGCCTCTAGTTCTTAGTTTTTTGATCTGCTTCTGACTTTTGTTTCATTATTTTTATTCCAAATTTTATTTTCTCTGCATCAGTTCAATTTTGGTTTTATTTTCTGCCTCAGAAAATCGATCATCTTTATATTTTTTTACCAAACAAAGGAAAATGGTCTCTTCTTTACTTGTAAAGTTAGCTGATTTACCCTTAGCCATATCCTCCCAAAAGTTTTTAAATTTTTATTAATTGGCAATTTGTTAAACTTATAGTATATATTCTTACATTTTCTTGTATTTTTTTGTTGAAAAAAAAACTAAAATTAAAATTTACACAACAAACAAATTATCCCTACAATCTTAACCGTAAACTGAATCGAAGCAAAATAATCAAATTTGAAATTTGACTGAAAAAATCAATTGCGCATGTATAAACGCTACCAACATAACAAATCTTTTTTTGAACCAAGTTCTGTAGAGCTGGGCTCAAATATGATCTGTTCAACGGAAATCTATTTTTGCACTGGGTTCATCCCTGAACTTGGTTCAAAAGAACCAACCCTTGAACCGTAACTGAACAACTGGGCCTTAATCTAATATGTATATTATTATAAATAATTTTATGCAATAGGTAATACAACTGTGTTTAATAGTGAAAAGTCGGTATAAGAAAATATAACTTTGTCACTGTGTAATTTTATTTTATCAGTTGGTGACGTGAACAATAGGTAAAAGCAAATAAAATGTTGCAATTTTGTGTCTATACTTTTTTTTATAAATAAAGCAAAAGTTAATAAACGTCAATATACTTCGATGTAAAGCATACAAAGTTTTTATTCCAACAAAAATATCGTTCACTTTTCAAATATATTTAATACTAAAATTAGCTGGAATAAACTATTATATTTTCTCTTTTTTTTTCCTGTAGCTCAAGTTGAATTTCTTTCAAAGTTTTGTCTTTTGTTTCAATCATATAAAATTTTGTAAATAAAACAGCGAGACAACAACACAGCGAACACATTAAGAAATAACCCTGCAGTCCTATCAGATTTAACATATTGTAGAAATTTTTCGTTAGAAAGAATGCCACTATCGAATAAACGGATCCAGTAATTGATATTACAAGAAATTGAACGTTAGCAGGTAAAATTTCACCCAACATAAGAAAAGGAAACGGGCCAAAGCCTATATTGAACATAAAAATAAAACAAAGTAAAAATAGTAAAGAAAGAATATCCAAAGCTTTGGGAAAATCGTAGAATTTTTGAATGTAAATGAACATCACCAGACCGATTTGCGACGCCGCCATTCCCAAACCGGAAATTAGTAACAGCGTTTTTCTTTGAAATTTATAACTTATCACAAGCATCGGAAGGCCTCCGCTCAAGTGAAAGAGATCGAATATCACGACGGACATTTCGGGCGTAATGCCCGAATGAAAATTTTGAAAAAGTTGCAAACCGTAAAATATGGTGACGTCAAATCCGGACAATTGCTGAAAAATTAAAAAGCCGTTAACGATAAGAAAACTTTTTCTGAACGCTTTTGAGCTGTACAAGTCGTAGAATGTTTCGTATTCGGTTTTCGGAATCGTCTGCATTTCTAACAAAGCTTCCTCGACTTGTTTTTCGTCTTTCTTGATATTCATTAATATTTGTTTGGCTAACTCTTTCTTATTTAAACTGATGTAGTACTGAGGCGTCTCTTTACCAAAAATGGTAAAGACAACCAAAAATAACAATAAAAATCCAACCAAAATTAAACTTAAAGTGGTTATACTAATAAACGGGCCTACTGCGTTTGGTAAAAGTAGTCCGACGCAACTAGCTAAACTCGCAATGGAAATATACAGCGGTATTTTGGACTTATCTCCTAGTTCTCCAATATACACAGGCATTAAAAACAATATTCCTGTAACACTGGATCCCATAATTATTCTGGCTATATAAAATATTTCAATGATATTTCCGAAAGCTATCATTAAATTACAAACTAGCTGTACAACTCCCGCAGTCAGGAACATCTTTTTTCTTCCAAAGGTTGTTGCCAAGTAACAGAATATCCAATTACCAACAACGGACCCCAAGGTAAGGCTCGACACCATCCATGTAACTTCATTTTGATCTAACGCCCTACCGAATGGACTTGTCGTGCTATTCATAAATTTTGATAGAGCTGGCGAAGACCAAGTTTGAGATGATGAGGATACGAGAAGAATAATATTTACTAAAAAAAAATGTTTTATCGACATCTTTTAAAAATAATATAGAACTTATGGTAGTAAGTTTTTATTTGTGACTTTTTAACACAAAGTAAGTAATTTAAAAAATAAGGTGCATATTGTAATTTAAAAATTATAAATTTTAAAAAAAATAAAAAGAATATTTTAAGTTAAAATTAAATTATATTAATAATGATATAGATAATCATGATTTATGTTTCTTTGCGGGTGGTTTTAAATATATATCTATACAGTTTGGAACAGCCAAATGGAATAAATTCGATAACGAATAAATGAGAGCGTGTTGGGAAAAACGCTTGGACACGTCGATTTGTATTTTTAGATGCGCATTTTTTTCAAAAAAAAATAATTATATAGGGTGTGTCATGTGACAGTGGCCGATACCAACTTTCTTATTTTAAATACAACTCCCTGTATATTATTTATTTTTTGGATTCTTCAAAAAATTCTAGACATAATTCATGTACAATGTCCCATACCTATCTTTAACTGTTTCGGAAATAATAAGTGTTTTTAGATGTATTACAAAAATTAACATTAAAATAAGAAAATTATTTTATTTCACAAATAATGTAAAAAAAAAACAAAAAAACATTAATTTTAATGTAAGAGATGAATGAGAGAGGAACATACGCAATATCCTGAAAAAGTTAATGTTTGGGCAGGAATTGTTGGAAATCATATCGTAGGTCCCTTTTTCATTGATGGTAACTTCAATGGAAATAAATATTTAGAACTGCTCCAAAATAATGTCGTGACAACTTTGACTTATATCGACTTGTCCAAGCGTTTTTCCCAACACGCTCTCATTTATTCGTTATCGAATTTATTCCATTTGGCTGTTTCACACTGTATAGGATTTATAAATGATTAAATTATCAAATTTTCACACCGTATGTCAGCTCTGTCGGTATAATTCTGGAAAATGGCTGCCAAAGGAATTTTCATAAAACTTTCACAGGTCATTAAAACACACTATAAAAAGAATATCCTGATAAAATTTTTTTTATCTTTTATCACTGTGATATCGACCTGCCTGTAATTCGAGTCTTTAATTTTTTTACAAAATATAAAAATTAAAAAAAAATGTGTACCATATTTTAGTTTATTTTAGAACTTTATACATGCATAAAGTTTGGTTAGGTTAGGTTAAATGTTTTTTAAAAAAAATTATGTACTTCTGTATAATATAAAAAAAGTGATGGCTCTTGTACACTTGACAAGTGTAACATTATTCACATTTAAACGGTAACAAATTTTTTTTTCCACTGTAAGCAAATAGTTTATAAATTTATCATGTAGGAAAAGTGTCCTGTGACAATTTCCTATAAATTATTACTTAAAACAAAAGTCAAAAAGTAACAATAACTACACAATAAAAATCTATCTTTTAAATCTTACGGCATATAACGCCTGACTCTTCGTATCACAGTTGGTCTATGCGTTAGGTTTCGAGCTAATCTGTTTGGATGCTTATTTAAACGAATGTTGTACTTATCGTAGTAGTTCGTTATTTACGATTTCACAGAGTTCATCTGCAGGTCTCTCGCTATTATGTAGTTTGGAACAAACCATGTAGCGTTGGTCATCAGTCGAAGAACCTTTAATTGGAAACGTTCTAAAATTTCTATGTTGGAGAGTGATGCCGTTCCCCACAGCTGGATCCCGTGACTTCATATTGGTTTTAGGATGGCTTTATAAATTAGAAGCTTATTTTTTAAGTTTAGTTTTGATTTTCTTCCGATCAGTCAGTAGAGCTGCCTTAGTTTAAAACCCAGCTGCTTACGTATTGAGAATATATGTTTTCTCCATGTGAGTCGTTTGTCAAGGTAAACTTCTAAGTATTTCGCTTCGTCATGGTATGGTAGTTGACTGTTGTTAAGTTTAATTGGTGGGCAGTTTCCACGACGGTTCGTAAATGTAACTTGGACAGATTTGGTGATGTTAACTTTAATGTGCCACTTACTGAGCCACTGTTCTATTTTATATACGTGGTCTTGCAATTTTTGGGAAGCAATGTTTTTATCTTCACGAGATGTAAGGATGACTGTTTCATCTGCGAATGTTGCTGGCAGGCTCTTGTCGCTAGTAGGTAAGTCGGCGGTATATAGAAGATATAATAGTGGCCTTAGTACGCTGCCCTGCGGAACTCCATATTATATTATTTGCAAAGGTGTGTATTTTCCACGGTGTTTTGATAGGAAATGACGGTTTGTAAGGTATAAGTGGAGGATGGTAAAGTAATTTAGAGGTAAGGCTTTTTTGAGTTTGTATAGAAGGCCTGGATGCCAGACCTTGTCGAAGACTTGCGTTATATCCAAGAAAACTGCAGCGCAGAACTTTTTTATTTCCAGATCTTCACTGATCTTCTGGACGACCCTGTGTATTTGTTCTATAGTTGCGTGTTTTTGTCGAAAGCCAAATTGATGGTGATGTAATAGACGATTTTTTTTTATTATTGGTTGTAATCTTCCTACAAGAAATTTTTCAAAGAGCTTTGACAATATAGGTAACAGACTTATGGGCCTAAAAGATTTGACATTTGTTGTCGGTTTACCTGGTTTCGGTACAAGGATTACTTCGGCAACTTTCCATTGCGTTGGAAAATAACCTCTTCTGAGACATGCGTTGATTATAAAGGTTATGAACTACTGCTTTGTATGGTAATTCTTGCAAGGTCCCAGCTCTGATGAGGTCATAGCCTGGTGACCTTTTTGGATTTAGTTTAGTCTGTATAAAACTGGCCACTTGCAGAACAGAAACCTTTTTTAAAGGAGGTTCCATTTGGTAAGTGGTATTTAAGTATTCAAATACTTCTTTTTCGTTTTCAATATAATCCTCCGTTTGGTTCTTGTATGGTTGAAACACCTCTTTTAGATTATTGGAAAAGTTTAATGCTTTTTCTATATTACTTTTAATCCATTCACCTTCATCTGTACGGAGTGGTGGATTGTGTGTTTGTGGTCGATTTAACTTTTTTGTTGCTTTCCAAAGACTATAATCAGTTGCCCCTGTTGGAGTCAGGTTTTATAAATACTGTTCGATGCCGGTATTTCTGTTTTCATTCAGGATGTTTTTCAGTTCCTGTGCTGCGTTATTTCTTTTGTCTTCTGGAGCTCTTGTTATCTGCCAGCGTTTCCTAAGTCTTCTTTTGTTAATTATTTTTTCTTTGATTACAGTTGGTAGGGTATCTAAGCTATGACAATTTTTTAGTGCTGGCGTCGTTTGCCATGCGCTTTCTTGTATTATATTTATAAGATGATGTACTGCCTCGTCAATCTCCAATTCAGATTGTAGAGATACGTTTAAATCTAGATTGTAGTTAATGAGCTCTCGAAATCTATTCCAATCAGTGAATTTATTAGTCAAGGTAGGCGGTCTATAGGTTTCTAGAATTTCGGTACTTATGGTAATTAATATTGGAGAATGATCTGAAGAAAGGTCAAAGCAGGATTTTGTACTTATAGCGTTCGACGGTATAGCTCTAGTAATGCCAAAGTGAACTAGATCAGGTACCTTGTTTCTGTCTGTTGGCCAGTACGTTGGCTCTCCTGTCGAGCAATATTTTATGTTTTTATCTGTCATGGCCATATATAGTTGTCTACCTTTTGGCGTAATAAGTCGAGAGCCCCAGTGAGTGTGTTTGGCATTATAATCACCAAACGCTTCAAATCGGTTTCCCAGTATGAAGAAAAATGCTTCGTATTCTTTTTTCTTTATTGCATGCTTGAGTGGTGCCAATCTTCAACAGTTATAGTAGTTGCTTGTAGCTTTTCACTTCGGTAACTTGTTTCTTCGCAATGCTTGATTGTGCTTTTAATTACCATCGCCGTCCCGCCGTGAGCAGTGCCATCAGGATGGTCGGTGTGATAAGTTGTATATTTTGGAATACGAAAATAACTCTTTGTGGTAAAATGGGTCTCGGAGATTAGCAATTAACAAATAAAGCAAGTTCCTTACTCGGTTGCATAATATTACTTGCTTTCAGGTTGCACTAAGAATAACTTAATTGTCGAAAGAGCTATACAATGATATTATTAAAAAAATTTTTTTAGGCACGAAATATACTTTTTATCTCTTAGGTTCACCTCCCGGCAATGCTCCAACTTTATTATAAAAAGAAAACCATAAATCATAATAATAAAAATTATAATACTTAAACTTTAAATTTAATTTAAAAAAAAAACCAATTAAAGTTTATTTAAAAATATACTTTATAGCACATGCTTTTTTGAAACACCCTATATGTTTTAAATATTTTTAAATTAAACAAATTTGTGACCATTAGCATGTGGTTAAAAAACTATTTGACAATTTTTATCTATTGGGCAAGAATGTGTTTTAGCAATCTTCGACTCACCTTACACAAATATAATTTAAGTTCATAATAATCAATCAAAATAAAGTTTAAAAGTTTGAAAAGCAATGCGAAATTTAAAGTATACTATAATTCTTACCAATTAATATTGACCACAAATTATTCATCTTCAATTATTGCGGAATGTAATAGGTTTTACAATGCGTAAACAAGCACGATATGTACTCTAGCCAATTCACCAGCACTAAATAGAACAAAAATATGCAATGAATAATAATAATCAGACCTCTTACATTCTTCCCATTTCTAACTGGATAGTGCGGTGGCTCGTGTATGCGCTCGTTTTGACCAGTTATTTGATTATGTCAATGCTAGCAGTAAACTGTATGCAAAAAAAATTGCAGCGACCAGTCAGTAAACAATCCGCACACCCTGCCTTAGCAGTCATTGAGACTGCCGACAGAAGTAAAAACTTAAAACTAAGATAACAGGTTTTTTTTGGTTTTTTAAATTTTTAATTGTAGTATTAAATTTTGTGAATTGTAAATTAAAATCATTAACTTAAAAATTATAATGTGTAACAATTGTATTGACTATGACCAAACCAGCAGCGATGGGGTTCGCCACCTGTCATGCCTTGCTCCCCATGAGGGCAAAATGTAGACTCACTTTGCTGCTTTGAATGTGAGGAGAGGATTGAAAAAAGACGGATTGATGTTATTTGTGTAAATGAAACCAAGCGAAAAGGATGTGAAACTACAACACATGGACCTTATACAGCCTACTGGTCAGGAGTTTCGAAAACCAGCAGAGGTTCTCAGGGCGTTGGTGTGATACTTTCTGCTAGGATGAATGAATGTGTAACTGACTTTGAATGTGTGAGCCCAAGACTCCTCTGGGTGAGGCTGAAGGTTGGTCTTACTCGTATCTTTTTGCTAGGGGTTTATGCCACACAAGATGCGCAGTGGAACTAATCTTTAAAAGCCCAAAAAGAGAGGCAGGAGTTTTGGGATAGTGTGACAGTATTCTGAATAAGTGTAACGAAAATAAAAGAATGGTAATGTTGGATGATTTTAATAGTTGGGTAGGAGTGAAGCGTGATGCAAAAATGATGCAAGTGCTGAGGAACACTGGATTAGATAACAAGTATATTAGAATCATAAGGTATTTATACTAAAACCAAACAGCCACCATAAAGCTTAATATAGAGCAACACAGTAATGTCATTGCTATACAGCGTGTAGTTAGACAGGGATGTATTCTCTTTCCTCTGATCTTCAACTTATACTCGGAGGAAATATTTACCGAAGCTTTGAAAACACCGACCACGGAATCCTGCTGAACGGAGAACATATTAATGACATTCGATACGCAGACGACACCGTAGTATTTGCCGACAGTCTAATTGGCTTGCAAGAGTTGATGAACAGGATAAACGATGCCAGTGAACAATATGGTCTAAAAATAAACACAAGTAAAACAAGTTCATAATAATAAGTAAGCAGGATATCCGAAACTGTCAACTGTTTATCAGAGAGAGTCCAGTAGAAAGAGTGTCCAAATTTACTTATTTGAGAACGATAATTAATGAGCAGTGGGACCACTTTCAAGAGATTAAATGCAGAATATAAAAATCAAAACAAACCTTTATCAAAATGTCAAAACTTTTTAAAAGCCACAATTTGGACCTAAACATCAAAGTCAAAATCCTTCGATGCTACGTTTTCTCGACACTCTTCGACGGTGTAGAGTAATGGACATTGACGGAGGCGACCCAAAAGAGACTTAAAGCATTTGAAATGTGGGTATACAGGAATTCTGAGGATCTCATGGGTGGACAAAGTGTCTAATAAATCTGTACTGGAAAGAATGATTAAAGGAAGGGAAGAACATGGTTTTCCAAAACAACCACTGAATTATTCAGGGCAGCCGTAAATTAGGTCATTATAGCCAGGAAGATCGCCAATATTCGGAACGAATAGGCACTTAAAAAAGAAGAAGAAACGTGATGGATATGTACGGTGATGGCAGAGTAAATTAAAATGGAGAAAATCTCCTTGAAGTATGTTTGGAGTGGAAGCTTGTGGTAACAAACACAATGTTTAACCATAAAATATCTACTTGTACAAGAGACAAGAAAGATGCCGAAAAAGTATAATTAATTTCGTAATTGTGGATAAAAGATTATAAACGAAAGTAATGGAGAGATGAAAAGAATAATTCAAAAGTTTATTTGAGAAAGAGGATACACAAGCACAGGCCCCATTCGGAGACATGAGTAAAAGTTGCAATGCAAGTGAAATTAGTACCACTGAAATTGTGGAACTGTTGAACAGTATGAAACTGGGTTAAGCTGCTGGGTGCGACAGGATAATGGTTGAAATGCTGAAAGCTGGACAAAGGGTAGTAACTAGTTTGTTGTCCCGCCTTTTTAACCTTTGTTAAAGGAGTGGTAGCGTACCAGACGACTGGTGCAAGGCTGTTATTGTGCCGCTTTACAAGAAAAAAGGTTCGCAGCAGGCTTGTAAGAACTACCAAGGTATTCGTTTACACAGCATAGTCGGCAAACTGTATGCAAAGATATTAAAAGAGTGACGAATGAAACTAAGAAGATGATATGGGATGTGCAAGCAAGATTTAGAAGAGGAAGGAGATGTATGGATCAGGACTTTTCATAACGAGGTATAGTCGAAAAATTTTTGGCTAGCAGTCAGAAGTTCTACTGCGTGTTTTTAGACTTGGAAAAGGTCTATGAAGGAGTAGTGAGAAGTGAATTGTGGTAGTTTAATAGGAAATAGCTTTACGAGAATTTCTCTGCTTGTGTCAGGATAAACGAAGCTTACACGGACTGGTTTAACATTAAAAAGGTGTGAGACAGGGATATGTGGCTTTGCCATAGCTGTTTAACTTATACATGGACGATTGTTTAAAATACTTGAAAGAGAGTGCGTATGGATTAAAAATGAATGATTTGATGGTAAAATGCCTTCTTTACTCCGATGATCAAGTTATATTAGCGTCATTTAAAAAGAAAATGGAGGCGATGGTTAATGTTATGCATGATGCTCTGAATATCAAAGTAATGGTTTTTGAAAGAGAAGAAAGCATAACAAACTGTGAGGTGCTGATTAAGGGAGAAAAAATGAAACAAGTAAATAAGTTTGTATACTTGGGTTCAAAGTTTATGAGAGATGAAAAGTATGACATTGACATTGAACGAAGGGTGTTGGCAGGAAAACAAATGAATGGGGCACTGCAAGGCTTTATTAACATAGAGAAAGTGTCAAAAAAGGGACGTCCGGTTGTGAATAGAGGTGTGTTGGTTCCTACACTTATGTATGGTAGTGAATGTTGGTTTTGCCAGAAGAAGCATAAAAATAGGATTATTGCTGCGAAGATGAGTAGTCTGGGAAGTATAGCCGGAGTAATGGACAAGTCGGTTGAGGTCGACCTCGGCGAACGTATCTCGATCAACATTGTTTTGAAGAAAGGCCAGGACAAAAGTACCAACTACCGAAGAGCATGTATGAGAGCACTAATGAAAGTAGAAGAAGCAAACGTTGTGTGTAAGAACCGTGGCAAGTGGAAGGAAGTGGTCTCTGACTACCCATACGGGAAAAAGGCGTGACTATATGTATGTATGTATAAATAACCTCATAAAAAATGAATGTCAGCTCGGAGCCACTTTTTGACAGATATAAAATAATCTATGATGTCACTTTCACTTTCACTTTCACTTTAAAAATATGTATTTCGTGGATCCTTTTACAAATAAAAAAAAGACCTTCTTCATTGCTCAACTGAAAACGACTTTTAAGAAAAGGTGTTGAGTTCCGCCACTGGACGTAGCCGAGCGTCCAGTTAAATAGCATTATTTATCAGCCGGGCGATAGACGAGAAATACTGAATAGTCATATTCGAGACGTCCAAATTGATAGGTGTATTATACAGATTACAAATATTTTCGGACATTAAAAAGGCTTTTAAGTTCTACACTGTTTGTATTCTTTAGTTGTTAATTGAATTAAACAAACTATTAAAGGATTTGTATATCCACACGAAAAATGATTGAAAAATAAATTAGAAAGATTACAAAATAAAAAATGAAATATTTCTAAATAACAGAGTATTCATAAATATTCCAGTTATTAATTTTTTTTATGAAAATTATATGTAAAATTTTTTTATGCCTTTTCATTATCTTCGTTTTTTTATTTTTCAAATATGCATAAATAGTCACTAAGTGAAAAGCGAGGATGTAGTGCGACCTTCAAACAGTTGTAAAAATACGGTATTTTATGTATACGAAAAACACAGAAAACAGTGTGTCCCACAAAAATCGACGTGTTTTAGCATTTACTTAAATTCTTATGAATACGAGGTGGACTGTTGTTTGTAGGCCACTCTGTATAATACAACTGGGTGTAAATGGAGAGGTGGAAAATTCTTATAATCGCGGAATAGGAATTACCCATCGTGGAGTTTTGCGCATAAAAAACCGTATCTTTACATAACTGTTTAAAATCACGAGCATTAGTTCTTAATTTCGTCAGAGTGCACGACGGTAAGGTTTAAAAATATTGTGCAGAGTTTTCATTCTATTTTTATATTAACCTGTCTATATCTCAGGCATTATAAAAGTTTTAACAAGGATGTGAACTTTTGTTTAATCGGGAAAGAGACGGTGTTGTGATCACAGATCGCATTGTATTTTTCGAAGATAGAAATACCTATATTTTTTGTTAAATAAAAACCTTTAAAAAACCAGTCAAATTGTGATAATAAGCGGATTTTTTACCTTATTTTATACCTAAAGAAATAAACCATTTAGAGATAAATCAGATGATCGGGAAGGCCTCGTGTAGATATTAATCGATAAGGACCTTGTTGTCTTTTTTGACACTTTCTGGCTGCTCATAAAGCTATGCAGTGCCCCATGTATTTGTTTTTATGCCAACACCCTTTGCTCAATGTCACTGTCATACTTTCCATTTTTCGTAGACTTTGAACCCAAGTACACAAATTCATTAACTGGTTCCACTCATTCTCCCTTAATCAGAACTTCACAGTTTGTCATGTTTTTTTCTCTTCCAAAAACCATTACTTTTGTTTTGCTTACATTTATTTTCATCCATTTGCATAACATTAACCATCGCCCACAACTCATCTACAGATGACGCTAATATGACTTGATCATCGGCGTAAAGAAGGCATTTGAAGATCAAATTATTCATTTTCAATCCATACGCACTCTCCTTTAAATCTTTTAAACAATCGTCTATGTATAAGTTAAACAGCCATGGCGAAGCTAAACATCCCTGTCTAACACCCTTTTTGATGTTAAACCATTCCGTGCAAGCTCAGTTTATTCTGACACAAGCAGTGGAATACTCGTAAAGTGATTTCAGTGCTCGTATTAAACTACCGTTCACCCCATACATAGACAATGTCGACCACAATTCACTCTGTCGTAGGCCTTTTTCAAGTCTATAAAAGCGCAATAGACCTTCTGACTTGTAACCAAAAAATTTTTAACTGTACCTCGTAATGAAAAGACCTAATCCATACTGATCTCCTTTATCGAGAATCAAGGGATGTATTTTGGGTTGCCGAATCGAGGAGTATTTTGGGTTGCTAAATCAAGAAGTATTAAGTTGCTATGAGTTGTTTTTATATTAAATAAAGGAAGAATTAATTTTTAAGATAAAAAAAAGTCACGAAGACATGTGGGTGACATCGAAAAAGTACGAATATATATAAAAAAGTCTAGAACGGTGAAGAATCAGGCAACACAATACTTTGTGTCTTGCTCAGTACCGATTTGCTAATCGGTAAATAAAATCAGTTGTAGTCGCATATATTTTGTATTAAGAATTGATCTGTCAATGCAAATTTTCAACGTCCGCTGTGGTTCCTTACATAAGATATTCTTTCACGAACCGGGCAATTTTCAGTAATAATATAACAAGAGAGTGAGAATAAATTGAAAATAATTTGACAGATTTTTTGAAAACTTGTTGCCAGGCAATAGTCACGAGAGCCCGCAGGGCTCGACTGGCTATATCCAAATGGCAACAAGTTTGAACAAAATCTGTCAAATTATTTTCTAATTTATGGAACTCGCGAGTTATATTTGACTAGATTATTTTTTGATCCACAAATTTTTACAATAAAAAAGATCAATAAAATTATTGAAAAATTTAATTTAATTATTTATTACAATATACGAAAATATCGTTGACACATTATGAATATATTATAAGCCCAATCTTTCAAAATCAATGCCAGAGTAGCTGTTGTAGTATATTGATCCAGAATATAATTTCTTTCTTTGGTGAAGGTCTTAAATTGTCTCCATATAGACTGATTACTTATTTTGTATTTTTCGAAGTAGTTTCTAAAATCTTTTTTGTTATTTCTGCATCAGAAAAGGTACTAAACCGAGAATTTTCACCCATTTTATATATCGCGTTGACACAATTAGGTAATTATTTTGACAACTATCTGACACTTGCTAGGCAAATAAAAGCCACAGTGATTATTCCCGAGAATAATCACAAGAGATTTATTCCCACTACATTAATGACAAAATTGGTTGAAACTTACCCTTGTGACAAATAAAGAAGCATTTCATTGGTTTTAAGAAACGTCAAAAAATAATCAACAGAGTGTAAGCATTCAAGTGTCACAAATATTCATTGAAATAAACTATTGTTTATTGATTTTAGAAAATACTTTTTCAAATGTTTTTTGAATACATGATATTCGTTAAAGTCTTTGAAATGTTGGGGAAGGGAGTTATGCAGTACACCCCGATATTTGGCAGTATTCATTAAAATATGATTAAGGAAATGCTGAGACACATTGATTTTTGTTCCAAGGAGGACATATTTTTACAATATAGATATCTGTCATTTGTCAACCCCCTCCCTTCCACTTCCCCAACCCCTTAATTTAAAATAGGGAATGTACCATGTGTGGCACATCATTGTAATTGCATTTATATTTACACTGTCTTTGCAAAAAAAGTCTTAAATAAATTTAAAGTGCAACACCTCTTAAAAATGAAACGCAGCGCCTATGTTTTGATAATGTGTCAATTATAATATCAAAAAATATGGAAATAATCTCAACTCGTTCTGTAATTAAATATACCATTTAGAAAGTATTAAAAAAATAACTAAATTGATTTACTAATATCAATGTTAAACAAATTGTGTTAGTATCAAATTTCTAATTTTTAGCAAAATTTGTTTCAATTTACTTTTGATGTAACAGAAAAATTAACACATCAAAACATAGGCGTTGCGATTCATTTTCAAGAGGTGTTGCATTTTAAATTAATTAACATAAAATTCTTAATTGCATTTTAAAAAATGCGCAATAGCTACCTCTTAAAACCCATCAAATTTTATTTGCGTATCTCGACCGGTTTCAGAGAAATAAATAAATCGTCAGTTTTTAAGAGAAACTTTATGCAGCCCCCGTATCTCTGAAACGAAGTATTTGCGGATATACGTTTATATAGCAAACTATCATTATTTTTTCATGCAAAATCATCCCCTTAAGTTTTTCGCACTTATTTACTAACACCCTGTATAATTTATAAAGTACCCAATAATATTTTTTGGTCCACACTATTAGAAGCTTTTCGCAAATCCAGAGATAACAGACAACATTATAAATATTAGATTAGATATTATGTATGCATTATTATTATTATTATATTTATATCATATTATAATTACTTTATATTATATACTAGCAGAACCCGGCAGCCGTTGTCCTGCCCGAACGTTAGCTTGCCTGCTTTGATATCACTATCATACTCAGCGACCCCGAAAACTATGAATTCGACACTAAATCAGCTTTTTTAATAGTTTTTATATTTCATCCCCCTGCCACCCCTTTTGTATGGGTGCTAACATAATTGGAAATGTTACTATCAAAAACAGCAATTTAAAAAACTATTAATTCGACACTAATATTAGCCGTTTTTCATAGTTTTTATATTTGATCGCTTCTCACCCCTTTCGCTTAGGTGCTAATAAAATTGGGAATGTCACTATTAAACTCAGCGACCCCAAAAATTATGAATTTAACAATAATATCTGGGTTTAAATGATTTTTATATTTCAACTCCCTCTTTTCTCTTTTATAGGCTTGCCTGCTTTGGGAATGTCACTATCAAACTCTGCGTCCCGAAGACTATGAATTCGACACATATCGGTGTTTTTAATAGTTTTTATATTTTTATCCTTCCTACCCTTTTCGTAGGAGTTCTAACAAAATTGGGGATGTCACTATCAAGCTCAGCGACCCTAAAAACTATTAATAAAAGACAGGTTAACTGAAATCCCGGGCCTCGAATAGATTAAGAGTTACGCACAAAATATCTGATAGGTCGAGGTGCTTGAGTGACTGCATAGCCTTCACAACCCCTCCTACAACCTACAACCTAGGTTAGCTGGACGTCCTTTAACACAATAAACTTTGTTTTATACGCAAAAAATTGCCTACATATATTTTAACAAATCACTCGCAAAAAACCTCAAGGAAAGATAGGTTCGCTTGACGTCCTTTAAAAATGTATACATTTTTTCTCGAATAAAATAACTCTCTCTTTGACAGATAAAGTTTCCGAAAATATACAACAACATGAATAGGAAAAACTTCGGAATATTAAAGTGACTACAGAGCACAACATAAGGGGAAACTACCATTGACGCAGTTTTTGCAAGAAATATTGCTAAATTCATAGTGTGAAGTGTTACTTCATCTGCGCGTAGGGACTCCACGTACCAGTTTTTTTTTAATTAGATTTTTTTAATATTTAACGCCCCCGCAATACTTTTTGTGGTAGGTATTTTGCAAAATCTGTCAGTAGTTAATTTCAGCATGCTAAAACATATATTCTCGTCAACTTTCAAACCTCTAGGAGCTATAGTTTGGAAATGCGAATTTTTTTAATTACTTCCTCCGCAACCCCTATACAGGTGGAATTTCGTAAAATCCGTTCTTAAATTAAGCTCACTTAAATTTGGTGTATTTGATTTAATTAAATTAATTTGTTCACTTTTTAAAAATACTAACCGTGACAGCAACAAAACAAAACTCATTTCTACTATAATTATAAATTTTATTTTATTTACGAAGAATTGCCCAGATATATTTTAACAAATCACTCGCAAAAAACTTCCCCAATGTAAGATAGGTTAGCTTAACGTCCTTTTTCCTCGAATAAAATTTACACTGTCTCTTTGACAGATAATGTTCCCGAAAATACAAACCTACATGAACAAGAAAAACTTCGCAGGTGGCATTTCGTAAAATCCGTTCTTAGCTGATTTTTACTCAGCAAAAGGAATGTTTCTACCAATATATATATGTAAAATTTTTTTTTTATAGAAAACTGTAGTGTTAGTACAGTCAATTATAAAGGTATTTTCGACAGCGTGAATAGATGCACAAATGTGTAACTGATTGTTTACTTTCGCTGTATATTACCTATTTTTATATAGGTATATGTGTGGGTCGATCGTACATCAGATAACAACTACTCTCCTGACTATGTGTCGCGACGGGTATTGAATTACATCTAATGTATAATCGTGTATAACACCCCATCTTTGGAAGCAAGATATACAGATGCTTGTTAAATAGGACAAAAGGGTATTGAATTTATTTGCTCGAAGAAACCACCTGTATACTAGTTTCGGAGTGATTGCTCCTCATCAGTACAGGGCAGGTTTTCTCGAACAAACACATTGAACCTTAGACTCCTATTAAGTACACATAAGGGCCACGCAAAAGCGTTAATGGCGACATCTGTACTTTTTAACAAGCACCACCCGGTAAGTAACTACCAGAATATGGAGAATAGAAATGTAAAATTTTTATAGAAAACTGTAGTGTTAGTACAGTCAATTATAAAGGATTATAATTGACTGTACTAACACTTCGTGGTCTCAATATGCCTACTCCACTGGTCGTACTGCACCGGTAAGTTGTCTCTGAGGTCTCAATCTGCCGACTCCTCAGGGACAACTAACAGTTGTCCCTGAACACATCAAAAAAATTCCTTTCAAACAAGATACCACACGACCCCCCTTCTCATTTAAATTTTTGAAAGGGGGTGCTCATAATTCAGAGGGGTGCAAGAAGGGGGTAATATTTTTATACTGTAAATTGACAATAAAAATTGACCTGTTTCAGGATTTTTTGATAAAATACACAATACCGCTAAAAATAAATTTATTTCATATATATGGACCGCAGTGTATATAGATTATTATTAATAATTTTGGTTAAAAATGTATAAGAAGTCGGTTTAAGAAAATCTAATTTTGTCACTGTATAATTTTATTTTATCAGTGGGTGACGTTTTCTTCCTTGAAATATGTATAAGCAATTAACCTATTGCAATTTTATGTAAATTTTGCTTTTAAAACTAATGCAAAAGTCAATAAACATAAATATACTTCGATGTAAAGCGTACAAACTAAATCATATTAAAAAAAATGTCTCTTTCATTGTTATGAGTTTCGATTTTAACAAAAATATCATCCACTTTTCAAATATATTTAATACTAAAATTAGCTGAAACAATCTCTTAATTTTCTGTTTATTTTTCCTGTAGTTCAAGTTGAATTTCTTTCAAAGTTTTGTCTTTAGTTTCAATAATATAAAACTTTGTAAATAAAACAGCGAGACAACAACACAGCGCACACATTAAGAAATAACCCTGCAGTCCTATCAGATTCAACATATTGTAGAAGTTTTTCGTTAGAAAGAATGCCACTATCGAATAAACGGATCCAGTAATTGATATAACAAGAAATTGAACGTTGGCAGGTAAAATTTCACCCAACATAAGAAAAGGAAACGGGCCGAAGCCTATATTGAACATAAAAATAAAACAAAGTAAAAATAGTAAAGAAAGAATATTCAAAGATTTGGGAAAATCGTAGAATTTTTGAATGTAAATGAACATCACCAGACCGATTTGCGACGCCGCCATTCCCAAACCGGAAATTAGTAACAGCGTTTTTCTCTGAAATTTATAACTTATCACAAGCATCGGAAGGCCTCCGCTCAAGTGGAAGAGATCGAATATCACGACGGACATTTCGGGCGTAATGCCCGAATGAAAATTTTGAAAAAGTTGCAAACCGTAAAATATGGTGACGTCAAATCCGGACAATTGCTGAAAAATTAAGAAGCCGTTGACGATAAGAAAACTTTTTCTAAACGTTTTTGAGCTATACAAGTCGTAAAAAGTTTCGTATTCGGTTCTCGGAATCGTCTGCATTTCTAACAAAGCTTCCTCGACTTGTTTTCCGTCTTTCTTGATATTCATTAATATTTGTTCGGCTAGCACTTGTTTATTTACACTGAGGTAGAACTGGGGCGTCTCTTTACCGAAAATGGTAAAAACAACCAAAAATAACAATGAAAATCCAACCAAAATTAAACTTAAAGTAGTTATACTAACAAACGGGCCTACTGCGTTTGGTAAAAGTAGTCCGACGCAACTAGCTACAGTCGCAATGGAAATATACAGCGGTCTTTTGGATTTATCCCCTAATTCTCCAATGTAGACAGGCAGTAAAAACATTATTCCTGTAACACTGGATCCCATAATTATTCTGGCTATATAAAATATTTCTACGCTTTTTCCGAAAGCTATCATTAAATTACAAACTAGCTGTACGACTCCCGCAGTCAGGAACATCTTTTTTCTTCCAACGGTTGTTGCCAAATAACAGAATATCCAATTACCAACAACTGACCCCAAGGTGAGGCTCGATACCATCCATGTAGCTTCATTTTGTTCTAATGCCCTACCAAATGGACTTGTCGTGTTGTTCATTAATTTTGGTAAAGTTGGCGATGACCAAGTTTGAGATGATGAGGATACGAAGAGAATAATATTTACTAAAAAAAACGATATTGTTTAAAAATATTTGTAGTAAATTCGTATTTGTGATGTTTTATTACAAAGCAAGTTTAGAAAGTATTAATTTAAAAAACTTATGAGTAATTATTTTTTTTTTTGGCAAAAAAGTATCAAAATGTGCTTGAAGCCATTATTTTGATGCAAAGAAGGACAAAAGATAAAGTGACATAATAAAGAACCGACCATAGTCTTCATCTTTTTCAATTTAAAAAAATTAAAAAGCAACTCGTAACTGCTCTATGATAATAAAGCGTGATTCTTATAAGCATACATTTTTAAAAAGCAATAACACGGCTAATTTTGGCATTGAATTGGTCTTTAATCAGTGGTTTATAAGCGTAGACTGTTAAATCTGTTGATAATAATTTGCCAACTATAAACATACTTCAATTTGATGGCAATTATGACAGTTGGTTGCAATTTTTTAACAACTTTTCAGCTTAAGTTTATAATGGTAATTCACTGACAAATACTTAAAAAGTGTATTTTTTACAACCATAGCTACTAACTTTTATAAAACATTTATATAATATACGGAAGGTTTTAAACTAAATTATTTAATAATTGGAGAACAAACAAATTTCTTGGTGCCAGTAAAGCATACCAAACAATGATGTTTTTATGGGTGTAATTGCGATGACGCTCCACAGAAGCAATAACTTATTGTACCATGTATCACCACTTCTCTTCGGACGACCAATATCAATTGGAGTTTTTGTTGTTGTTGCAAAGGAGGATAAAATCCTTTACGAAGAGATTATGAGTCTAGAAGCTCAAGGTCTACTGTAAGACACCACTGACTGTGTCAGGTCTACTCACTAAAAACTCCAACCCTATTTAGATCCGTCTGGCTATTGCCTCCGGTGACTCTTGGGCCTATTGGCCCCTTGTATCTTGCCTATGTGTTTTTGTATCATTGTACAATGGAGACCCGCCCCGCAGACCACCCTGCAAGGACTCAAAAACAGCAAAATACACACTGCGCCGTCGCGAGGCACTGGACCGAAAAATATAGGCAAGACTAAGAACCACGCTGTACCCAATCTAGTATCTTTGTACCTTGTACAAGTTCTGTACTGGGTGGGAACAATGTAGCCGCCCAAGAACCGCCCATCCTCCCCAGAGCCCCGCAGCAGTACATTACGCGCTCCACCGCCCCGGATCCCCGCCGCATCACTTGCAGGTCAGGCCTCCATTATACCTTAGTGATTCTTAGCTGATTCCTGTTCATCGGTAACAGTTCTGCCGTCCTTTTACGGAACGGTCCTTTGATGTATTATTTCCCGTGTTTGTTTCCTGGTATGCTTTTCCAGTAGTTTTTGTGTTTTTCCAAACCTCTCCTTGCAATTTCTTCCACTTCTTTATTACCTGCAACTTCTTGGCGTCCTGGAATCAGTTTGACGTGATTACGGTCTACCAGCGTTCTCAGTTCTTCTTTGCAGTCAACGAGTATGGGGGAAGGAGTGGTCCGACTCTGAGGTGCCCCCTGCACAGGACTAAGGCTGTCTACTACAAGATTTCGCCCAGTTTCCTGTAGGCTTCGTTAGCTATGGTGCTCTCCCACCGCCATGCATCCATCCATCAGCACGGGTCACATAACACTTTGGATTGGGAGTCTTTTAGTCGCCTTTTACGACAGGCAGACCATACCTGGAATCTATTCAATATTCCCCTTAGTCACAGGGAAGATCAATTAGAGTAGTTTGAAAACCATTTAGGGTTATTCAAATTATGGTTGGACGATTATGACAACCGTGAAATGGCCGTAGCTTAGGAATCGAACGGTGATTTTCGAAGTAAATTTGCACGTATTACCAGCATTGGTCCATAGTCTCTTCAAGGTAAAATGGTAAAATATACTGAGCACCAATTAGCTATAAAATTATTCTTTTTAGTCATTTAAAACAGCAAAAAAGTGTTGTCAATTTACAACACGAACCTCTAAACTAAATAAAATACTTTAACAAGTAATTTATTTTAAAATTGAACAAAAATGTATCTAGTTAAAAAATTAAAGTTTAAAAGTAGTGATATTAATTAATTGCTTACGTTGTTTTGTTAATAAAAGCACTGTTGGTTTAAATTATACAGAGTGTCCGGAAAATTCGTGTCCGAAAATGCTTCGTTTAATTGTCAGAGGATTTGGAAGATTGACGAAAATTATAATTTTTTTTATTATTCAAAAACGTGCTGATAGATTGCCACCATTTTTTGTGTGCGGTTTATGTGTATTCAGCAAAATTAAAACCATTTTGAACACTTGATGAAATAATTATTTAAATAGGTTATTGTCATCTATTTTCAACATTTATTTTATAAATTAAATTTTTTATTATTAAATTATTTTATTTTCTGGAAAAACCGTTAGTTTAACGAAGCTTTTTCAGGAGGCAAAAATGTTTCCCAATTAGTTCAACTACCCGACTAAATTTTTTGGATTATGATTACCTTAATGGTGTTGAATTTATAAAGAATTGTTTTCATATGACGTCATTATTTGACAATTCTTACTTTTAAATTGAACGCAATTAGCACTGAAAAACATAATTTTGTAGTACAAATCCGCACACAAAAATGGTGGCAATCTATCAGCATAATAAAAAATAATAATAATTTTAGTCAATCTTCCAAACCCTTTGAAGACTAAACGAAGATCAACTTAAGCTAAATCGATCTATTTTTCGCCCAGGTGTCTGCCATTACCTGTTGTCCACGTATTTTCCGGACAGGGTGTATAAAGGATTATAAAAATGTTGTTCTTTTTCTTATTATATATCGTGACATACGAGTACTATCAAGTCATTTTTAACTGCAGTTTTTAAAGCAGCGCGAGCAATGAATTTCTGGTAAACCAATAGAAAAAAAATGGCGAAGGAGATTTCTACAAAAAATAACCTCTTTTCCAATCCACTGGTTTAGTTAATATGTAACCAATTAATAATGGCAGCGTAAGGCAGTTTTACAGAGATATAGGAGCACAAAAGAGGAGTTTTCGACCAAGAACCGCAACCATGTTGAAACGAGATGATGGGTCTATAACGGCGGCAAAAGGCGAAGTGCTTAGTACTTGGAAAGCCTACTTCACCGATCTCCTAAACAAGCCAAGCCAGAACGTTCGAGGTAACCAACCCTTGCATATCCGGTAAACTAGTGCGTGTTAATGAAAATAAAACAAAATACATGCACGTCACAAGAAACCCTGCACGTGATCGACTGCGTCAAAACGTAACAATCGGCGAATTTAACTTCGAGCATGTACAAAACTTCCAATACCTTGGAGCAATATTAACAGCGGACAACAACATGCATGAAGAAATAATCGCATTACACAAGGAAATAAGTGCTACTTTGCCTTACGATCTTTTTTCATGTCCAAGCACCTCTCTAGAACCTCAAAAAACTTCTTATATAAGACCATCGTCAGACCTATTGTAACATATGCATGTGACACATGGACCGTAAATGATACTCTAATTTTAAGACGTTTTGAGCGAAAGATACTCCGAAAAATATACGGTCCCTACCGCAACCCAGAAACAGGCCATTACAGAATAAAAACTAACGCTGAACTAGCCCAGTTGTACAATAGCCCGGACATCATAAAAGAAATAAAAGCAAATGGACTGAGATGGGCTGGCCACATACAAAGGAGTCAGAACACAAGACTCATTAAATCTGTATGGGAGGAGGCATCTTAAGGAAAGAGTCCGCTTGGAAGGCCTAAATTGAGATGGCGAGATAACGTAAGGAAGGACCTCTCAACTCTGGGAATCGAAATAGATAGATGTCAGGTAATTGCAGAATACCGTAGCAGATGAAGGCAAGTAGTACAGGCAGCAAAAACCCACCCTGGGTTGTAAGGGTGCGGAAGAAGAAGAAGAGGATAAGATTTAATGTCTTATTGCAACTGCGTAATTAAGAGGTACTCCATTTTGTTAAAATAGTAGTAAATCTTCATTTGACTTGAATTAAAAAAACGTAATCACGCAATTTGATTGGGCATATTCCAAAAAATAAATGCATAAAATAGAAATCAGCTTTGAAATTATTTTAATTAAGCCAATGTTTAAGCGCCATCTTTCAAAGAGCTCGATCTTCCTTAGCAAGCATTTTTGGATAAGGTGATCGACGTCAAATTAGCTTTAGATTCTGCAGTTTCTTTCTTTGAAAAACATTTCGTATTGTCATTATTCTTTTCCAAACTGGGTAACTATTTCCACAAATACTTTCTTTATTTTTAAAATTTGCAAATGAGAAAAAAAATTTGACAAAAAAATTTAAATTAAAATTTATCAAATGATTTATCACTTCGAAATTAAAAAGTTCGCAATCTACAATCGAAATAGGTTAGGTTATTTCACAACAAAAAGTGTATATATTACCAATAAGAATGGACCACATAGCCGATTCCATTTTGTTTACTATATTAACACAAAATACGGTTTAGGAAGTAAATATGAACTGAAAACCCATTCGAAATGTAAACAAAAATATAAAATAACCGACAACAATTTTTATTCGAACCAGTTAAGACGCAGTACCGTACATTCGATAAAGTTAAATATATTTGTGAACAATACCTAAATTTTACTTTGACTGTAATAAAACTTGTTTACAAAAAATTATAGATATGCGAATGGTAATTTGGACGAGTGCAGAAGATTAGGACTATTAGGATCACGGATCATCCTGGACGTATTGTGTACTTAGTCTATTTTAACATCCTTTCGTAAGAGACAACCGTTAGTTAATACCTCGAAATGTGTCAAACAAAACACAAACCGATCTGACTGTCATCAAACGGTCTGTCAACGCTACAAGAGTCATCCAATGTTAAGGCAGAGTTCGGTTTAGTTTCTGCAGAAACGCCTAGTTATAACTGAGCTAGCATTGTACGGTTGTAACTGCTGCAGACATAAACCTAATATCTGCTTTTATATATTTCCGATTAAATATAATATTTTTGATGTCAGCCATTAGCTGTGTACTTAAGTTACAGTGTTGTGTATAAAGTTTGCTGCTATATGCGTAAACTATATAAATAAACTAGCTGACCCGGCAAACGTTATTTTGCCATTTAAATAATTTCCTAGTAATTTCTAGTGATGACAAAAAATAGCTTACTTATTTAATGATGAAAAATGTTAAAAGTATAATTAGGGCCAGGATTTTTGCCGCAGTTTTGAAATGATTAGTTTTAATTTATGAAATTATAACAAAAATATAAGTTTTATAGAAAAATTTTTCAAACAAAAGTAAAAAATTAAATTTTATGAAAACATTGTCTCTTATAATTTTTTCATACAACCAATATTTCCATTGAAATTTCAAAATAAAGATTCATAATGATTGATTTTTTGGAAACTATAAAAATCTTAATTGTTCAATTACATTTTTTTAATAAAATTAAACTAAAATTACATTTTTATAAGATCAACAACATTTTTGATATAAATAAAAAAAAGTATACTTACAACACAAAATCCGTTGTTATTGGAAGCTCGTGTCACGTGTTGAGTATTTTTGAGGTTATAAAATCACTTGATTAACTAATCGTGCAAAATACACTCAAAATTGATAATTTAATTATTATTGATAAAATAGGAATGATTAAAAGTTAATATGAGAGTTACACTGAGATAGCAAAATAATAATTGTCAACGTTACTACTACACTTGATGCATAAACAATAATGATGGCCGACAACTGTGTAGGGAGTGAGAAAGAAAGGAGACCGGCTTCGTTCTCATCCCTACTCCGTGCTGTTTACTGGGTCAGAAGTGACACCTGTAGACATCTGGCGGGGATAACTAATTAAATGACGATTGATCAGTTTTCGACCGGAGAGGAAAAATGATTAAATTACTAAAATGGCTATTAAAAAATAAGGGTTAATCGTAGAAGGGTGAAAATTGAGGATTGTATGTATTTTTGTATGTTGTATCATAAAAAAATAGAAATTAAAAATTTTGTCTAAAAAATAAAAAAAAAATTTAGGGGTGGACTACCCCTAACATTTAGGGGGATGAAAAATAGATGTTGGCCGATTCTCATAGATACCGGATAAGCACAAAAAAATTCATCAAAATCGGTCAAGCCGTTTCGGAGGAGTTCGATTACGCACCCCGTGACAGGAGAATTTTATATATTAGATATTTACTGTCGATAATTAGTCATATGCGACTACTGTAAGGCTCGCTTGTTTTTTTTTTTGTAAAGTAAAATCAAACAAATCGTTACACGAAAAACGTAATGTGACGTCATAATTTGAGATTCTTTTAACTTTTAAAAAGTGGCCTCGGCTACTACTACTACTACTACTACGATGGCGCTACAGATCAAGCCTTGGCCTCCTCAATCCTTCTTCCCCATACGTCCCGATCCACTGCTGCATGTCTCCAATTTCCTATACCCAAAATTTTTTCAGCATCCTTTCGTACCTCATCTTCCCAGCGCAGCTTTAGCTTTCCTACCGGCCTCTTTCCTTCAGGTTTTCCTGTGAGCACCTCTTTTGGGACCCTGTCGTCCGGCATTTTTTGGGCATGTCCTGTCTATCTCAGTCGCATCAGTTTTATATGCATTGAAACTCTGGGTTCCTCATACAACTGGTATATTTCATGATTTATGCGTGCCCTCCAGAAATTCCCTTCATTTACTGGACCAAGAATCCTTTTTAAGATTTTTCGTTCGAATTGGTCTAAAAGCTCCGCGTTTTTGGCTAAGAGTGTCCACGTTTCAGCTCCGTATGTCAGAACTGTGCGAATCATTGTTTTGTGTACTCGAATTTTGGTCTTCCTGTGTACATCTCTCGATTTTAAAATTGGTAGTATTGAGTGGTATGCTCTATTTGCTGCGTTGGACCTTTTTCTAATTTCTTTGGTTTCGTCGTTGTCATGTGATACAGTTGAGCCGAGGTAGGTAAAGTCTTTCACTACCTCAAAATTGTAATTATCAAATGTGATGTTTTGGCCTAATCGATTGCGTTGTTGTCTGCTTTGCAGTAATAGCTTGGTATTTTGTTCAAAAATCACGAGACCTTGGCTACGGGTACATAAACCCTACTTTTTAATGTTGCGCTAATAAGCTTGATATAGCAAGAAAAATCAAAGGTTCTTCTGGTACTAATCGTTCCTTACAAGAGAAGACATCCAATAATTCTAAAAATTTACCAAAAACTTTGACAGGCACTACGCGTTCTGAAACCGATGACAATTGCAAGCTTGTTATTAATGGAAACGAAGTAAAATATGATAAAACAAAGAACGAAATTAATATATATGTTAATACATACATACATAAAGTTACGCCTTTTTCCCATAGGGGTAGGCAGAGACCACTTCCTTCCACTTGCTACGGTTATTACACACATCCTTTGCTTCCTCTACTTTCATCAGTGCTCTCATACATGTTCGTCGGTTGTTGGTACTCTTGACCTGGCCTTTTTTTCAAAACAATGTTGATCTGATCGGGATATGTTCTCAGAGGTTGACCTCTACCGACTTCCGTCCATTCACACTCGCCTTATAAATTTTTTTCGTCAATCTTCCTTCATTCATCCTTTCTACGTGTCCAAACCATCTAAGCATTCCTTTATTTATCTTTGTAACCACATCTTCTTTTACACCGCAGCGTTCTCTTACCTCACTATTCTTTACTTTATCCAACCGAGTCACTCCGGCTATACAATTCTCAGACTACTCATCTCCGCAGCATTAATCCTATTTTCATTTTCTTCTGGCAAACCCAACATTCACTACCATACATAAGTGTTGGCATATGTTTTTTCACATACACTTTTAGATATTTCAGACATTAATTTAGCAACTGCATTATTGGCTGAATTTTTAATTTCTGGGGGTAAATCATTCATTTTACAATGCTTAATGATCTTTTTTATAAATGTTACTTTAATAATGGCATAATTATACAAACAAATAATTCCATTGTTACCTTACGTTGCTACACACATTACTGAAATTAAGCTATACGTTTACATAACTAGTAATGCAACAGGAAATCTATTTTTAAAGAAATCATCGGAATATAAAATTTTGTATGGAATACGGATCATAAACAATCATTATGGTTCACGCCGTTGTATTATTAGAGTCGGATGACGCCTCGTCTGATAATCTTTACAGTTAGTACGGAACTCAGCCCTAGCTCTGACGTCTGTCAACAGGCACTGCGGAATGACTTGCGAATTCTAACGGGACTGCTTACAGGACGGACTGTCGTCTAAGATACCACCTCGGAAGGATAGGTCTGAATCAACATACAGACTGTCAGTTTTACTGCGTGGAAGACGAAACTGCTGAGCATATACTATGTTCATGCCCCAGCCTGGAAGAATAAGGTTCAACGTATTTTGTTTTACCAACCTAGAATCTTAAAGGAACCTACCCCATACAACCATGAACTTTGTGAGAAGGACTGGATTGTGCGGTGAACTGTAACCTCTAGGGGTGAGCCACAATAGACCTACTATAGGTCGCAGTGGAGCGGTGACCTACGCCCCACTCACATGATACCTAACCTAACCAAACCTACATTTATTTTTACAACAGTTGTAAATGATAGTGTTGCCAGCGAAAATATATCTTTTAAATTAAAATAACATATTGTTTCTATCCTCAAACATACAGGTAAAACTAACGTGACTTATCTTATCAATTCTAATCTTCTTGCTTTTATGTACCGGACTGTATTTTCTCCATCTAGTTTTTTTTTATGAAAATAGTCGCAAAAAGGGTAGACCTATCGTGTGGGACGCGGACGGCACGCACTGCGACTATCAGAAGGGGAAGGGATTATAGAAAGGAAATGATTGTGGACACGCTTTTTAAAAAGTTGTAGGTCATAGTTCTCTGGAAAAACTAATTTTGGAAGCTTATTCCATTCCGTAGCAGCCCTGTAAAAGAAGGATTCTTGATGAAGATTGGTTCTAGTAGTGTCAATCTTGAGAGTAAATGGGTAAGACTGATCAGCGTGCCGAGTTCTTCGGCCGAATGTGGCCAATGGTGGTACAAGAGTTTTTATTTCTCTGGAGCATCTGCCATGGAAATATCTGTAGAGCAATGACTGGTCTGCAACTCTTCTTCTATGTTCTAGAGGGTGAAGGGTATCTGTGAGAGTTGAGCTGTTTATCAAGCGAATGGCTCTTTTCTGAATGGAATCTAGAAGACGAAGAGAATGCCTTGGTGCTGAACCCCAAATGTGCGAGCAATACTCCATTAGAGGTCGGATTTGATCCTTGTACGTCGTCAACAGTTGATCAGGAGTAAAAATCTTTCTGGCTTCCCACAGAAAACCTAGCCTCTGGCTTGCCGACTTTGCGATGTTAGCAACATGGTCATGCCAAGACATATTATTGAACTCCGTGACTCCCAAAATCGAGATGGAGGGACTTGGTTCAAGGGTATTTCCGGACATTGTGATGGGATGATTTGGGGAATTCACTTTCTTGGAAAACGTGGCGCTTTGTGTTTTTTGGGCGTTAAACGTTCATTTGACATTTTTACATTTCTTCTTTTTCTATCTCTTATTAGGTTGGGTCCAAGTATTGTTAGTATTATTTTCCATAACAAAATAACTTAAAGAAGTTGTCTTGACTGAATTAAGTAAATTAATTTTTTTACATTAAACGAAGCCAGGTAAAAGAGTTACTTCTATATAATTCTCTTCTCGTCACTCTTTTTTTTTTAGTTCTCTCTGTGCTACCTCGCAGTCCTCTAGTTATATTTGCGCCGTTTTAATTTGCCGTACTAAATTTTTTCATTCATTAATAGTCAGTCAATCATACCGTTCTTCTGTCATTACTACAGGAAAAAGGGTTGGACAAACAAGACATCGAGTTCATCAGAAATCTCTATTGGAACCAAGAAGCAAAAAATAGATATGGGCAAGAGACATCGGATCCCGTAAGTTTAGAAAAAGAAGTAAGACAGGGCTGTGTGCTATCGCCAATACTGAACTCATATTTAACCTAGCAATGGGCGACGACAAGAATGGAATAAAAATTAACGAAAGAACAATAAATAATAAACGTTATGCAGACGATACAGTTATCATTGCGGACAATCCTAAAAGCCTGCAACGACTGATCAACAAAGTTGTAGAAGTAGGAGATCAGCTAGATATAAAAATTAATGTAAGAAAAACAAAAGTAATGGCTATAACAAGACTGCCAAACCCGCAAGTGAATATAAACATATACGGTACAGCAATAGAGAAAGTTACAAAATTTAAATACCTTGGCAGCTACAAAACAACAAACGTAGACCCCGACGTTGTAGTAAGATCACGTACAGAGCGAGCCAGAGCCACATTTCTAAAGTTGAAGAACCTACTATGTAATCCAATATTAAACTTACAAATACGATACCCTTTCGTAAAGGCGTACGTACACTTAGCGGAAACATGGACACTAAAGGTGAATACCATGAACAGAGGCTTTTAAAATGTGGATCTTCCGCAGACTATTAAAAATACCATGAACTCAACATGCAGCTAATAACGAAGTACTTAGAAAAATGGGAAGGAAAAGGAAACTACTTACTGCAATAAATCAAAGAAAGACACATTTACCATAATAACAAGTACAATATCCTGAAATTGATATTAGAAGGTAAAATTGAGGAAAAACGTAGACCTGGCCGCAGACAACATTCGTGGCTAAAAAATATACGTGATTGTACTGGTATAACCACATCAGCTTTGATTCATGCAGCCCAGAATCGCAATAAGTATGCCGAAGTTGTTGCCGACCTTTATTAAGAAGAGAATAGTCAGGAGCTTTTTAGCCAAATAACTAACCAAAATGTTGTAAACTCTTTAACCATGTCGTCAGTAATAACTCTTGAAAACAAACCCCAAAATATCTGCTAAAGGCATAGGTGTTACGGAGCCCTGTCTAATGGGTAACGCACACGTGACGTTTCAGCCTGATAACGGTTAAAAAGTGACGTACATGTGACGTCAAACTTTGAGATTCTTTTAACTTTTAAAAAGTGGGCCTTGGCTACAGGTAAAATAAACCCTACTTTTTAATGTTTAGTTTTTAAAAATCACTAATAACATCACAATATTGTTCCTAGAACCATAATAATTGTCAAATAACGTCATCCATTAAGACTCAACCTAACCTAATTAAAAAGAAGCCTCATGCAATTAAAAACAAAACGTTGCTTTAGTACAAATGATTTTCGCAAAACCAATGATATGACCATTTAATTTAGTGCGATTAAACATGACTTTAAAGAATCGTTGACGAGTGCCGTCGAATTAATCCGGAAATTCTTCGGAATGTGCGTGAACAAAATATTTATTATGGTATGGAAACGGGCAGTCATCAGTTTAAAAATTTAATCAATTAAGTAGTAAGTAAGCAACTAAAATAATTGGAATTTTAACACGTAATTTTTTTCAAAGTATTTAGAGGAAATGTATACCCCCAATGCCATTTAAAAATTTTAAGGTAATTTTTACCCTCGCTTGGGGTTGAAAGAAGTGGAGTCAAAAATACCGGAAAAGAGTGTCCCCCTGTAATTAAAAATCGACGGGTCTATGCGTTTTTTCAAAATGTTGACGAGGGTCCTGCAAATGGCTTTATTTCGTTTTCGGTTGGCCACCCTATATATTATATACAAGATTTACCTACTACCTATCAGTTTTCTATAAACTTTTTCCACTCCCTTCTATCTGGTGCGAAATGTTTTGCTTGTGTTACTGTTACTGTTACCTTGCTCAATAACATTTAAGCTATTGTGTTGTCCCAAGTTTCTTCTAGTCTGCCTCGGTCTCTTTTAGTAAGTATCTTGGCCTCCCATATTCTTTTTACTATTCTTTTATTCTCCATTCTGTTTTGTCTTTGACTGTCATTGGATATTTTATTTCTATAGCCTGTATTCGACAGGATAACAGTTGAAATGCTAAAGGCTGGACAAAGTGTGGTAGCTAGTCTGCTGTACCGCCTTTTTAACCTTTGTTGGAAAAGTGGTAGCGTACCACACGACTGGTGCAAGGCCGTTATTGAGCCGATTTACAAGGGAAAAGGATCGCAGCAGGACTGTAAGAACTACCGAGGTATTAGTTTACTCAGCATAGTCGGCAAACTGTTTACAAAGATATTGATTGAAAGAGTAACGAATGAAACTAAGATGATATAGGATGTGCAAGCAGGATTAAGAAGAGGAAGGATATGTATGGATAAACTAGGCTGGATAAAGTTAAGAATAGTGAGATAAGAGAAGGCTATGGTGTAAAAGAAGATGTGGTTATAAAGATAAATAAAGGAATGCTTAGATGGTTTGGACACGTAGAAAGGATGGATGAAGGAAGATTTACGTAACAAATTTATAAGGCGAGTGTGAATGGACAAGTCGCTAGAGGTCTGCCTCGGCGAACATAGTAGAGGAAGCAAAAGAAGCGTAGCAAGTGGAAGGAGTCTCTGCGTATCACTACGGGAAAAAGGCGTGTATGTATGTATGTCAAAAAATGCAATTAATTTCCATGAAAAGTTCCCCAATTACTACCAATGAAGCCAAGATTACTGATGAAAGTAGAGGAAGCAAAAGATGTGTGTAAGAACCGTAGCGGAAGTGGAAGGAAGTGGTCTCTGCCTACCCCTACGAAAAAAAAGCGTGACTATATGTATGTATTCGACTCTTTATTGTTCTTTTCATGTTTCGCTTTCATATGTTAGTATTGGTCGGATAACTGTTTGAAGTACTGTCATTTTAGTTTTTCTCGAAATTTCCCATTCGTTAATAATTCCGGTTTTCAGTAAATGATGCGGCCTTTTTTGTTTTTTCCTTAAAAATAACTGCTGATGTGTAAATGTAACAATTTTTTTGCATTGATCAGGATATGAATGTTACCACATGGGTTTTCTGTACAATTTATTAAAAAATACGGTACTGTATTTAAAATTTCTCAGATAAGAATTGTTGCACCTATCAGTTTTATTTACAATATAGGTTAAGTACTTTATACGTACGCATTTAAAATTTAAGGTGGTGGTGTTGTCATTTATTATAAAGTTATCTTTAACCTGAAAGATATTTTTTACATAAATAAGAATACCTATCACAAACGATTTGTTTTACACTTAAAAAAAATAATTTAAATACGACATTATTGTACTTGGTAAAATAAATTTTTGTGGTTATTTTTTTTTTCACTCGGATGCTGGTCCTATTGCCAGCTAGGCCAGCTAGGCCAGCCTCTTGGGCTTTTTGTGTCTTTCAGTTTGTTGTCGCACCACCCATTCCGTAACTCTAGTCCCCTGTACCAATTTGTACAAATTCTTCGCTGATTGGCTGTAGTATTCTTCAGGGGTTAACCTAGATTTCCCGAATATTTTCTGTCTTTTGCGGGCTAGTGCCTCGCATTCTAACAGTATGTGTTTGGCCGTTTCTGTCCCTTCGCCACATTGTGTGCAGTGAAGTTCTTTGTTGTAAAGCCCACATTTTGTGGCTGAGGGTACCCATCTAAAATCAAATCAAAACCAAAAGTGACAAGCTTTTTGATTTTTTAAACAAAAAATACTAGTAGTTTCCCTTTTCCGGAAATTGTAACAACTAACCGACTTAGTTAACATTTCCTGTCGAAGGAAATACAGGAGTCTAAATATAATTATTGAAAGGATTTGTACCTGGCTTTCAAGCAATTACCAGACCATCAAAATTGCAATCAGGATTCTTGTATTGATTATTCTTTTGATGTCATACCAGTTCATTATTGTGTTTTTATTACTTAGTTACCAACTATCTAATGTCGTACTTTATGGCCCGCGCGGGCATAAAGAGAAATACTTTTTTGTTTAACTTATTTAATAACCTTTATTAATGAAATTACAAACGGAATATAGTAATATATGTAAATATTCGATGAACATTATTTTGACGAATTAACATAAAATTGGCAGTTCTGAAATGATCCGGTGATAGTTAAGTTGCCTGCAGCAAACGATTCATGTTTCATAGTTTGAGTTTCAAATTTCTGTACCGAAACGCCAGACCTGGAAGGTACACCAGTCAGCATTCTTGAAACCTCATTTTTTGAAGATAAACTATCCTCTAAATATCCTTCAGCAACCGACATACTCTTCCAGCCTCTACAAGAAGAGTTGCTGACATTCGACGCATACAATGACCTTTATATTTCTCAGGATCACTCAAACCCAGATATTCTGCTATAATGGACGGAATTTTTCCAAACGTGTTTTTTCCTACTGGTTGTACAGTAAATCGACCTTGTCTATAGGTCAGAAAAAGCCTTTTTTCTGAGCAACCACGTGGCCGTAGTGACATATAATCTCTTATTAGCTTTAAACTGTTCATTTCATCCTCATCTATAATGGTAAAAATGCGTTTTTTATCGGTCTTTGTCTCTGGTACATTTACCACAAAAACCAATTTTCTATCTTCTACATGAGTAACTAACATGTTCACAAGTTGTTGCCATCGACATCCACCAAATATTCCAAATATTAATGCAACTTTGTTCATTAAAAACGTCTCGTGCGGTGCCTTATGAATAAAATTTAAAAACATCTTCTCTAGACAGAATATTAGACTACTTTGGTTTGTAGCCTTTCGAAGTTTGCTTCAAATATTCCATTAACTTATAGTAATTAGCAATGTTAATATTTTTATTTACTATTAAAGTCTTCTTTACCATGGAATATTTGGACCACAAGGAACTCGGAGAAAATGTTTTAGCGAGAACGCCGAAGTATCCAAGCAACACGGTGTCATTAACATCTTTTACGTAGTTTTCTTGCATCCAATTTAATAATTTTTCGTATTCCATGTTGTAAGATTCTTTAGACTTTTTTGGCAACAGATTTTTTAGTTGCTTTCTTTGCTTTTTCAATAATTTCGTCAGGAATTCCAAAATCTTCGTACATGTTGACTTCTAACTTTGACACATATAAAAATTATTGTGATTTTATGACATTTACGTTTGTCAACATTCACCTAGCAACATAAAGTTATGTATGTAACGCGGGCATAAACAGATGTGTATACCCTCGGGCGACTTACAAACCCTCAAGCCAGCGGCCCTCGGGTTTGTAAAACGTCGCCCTCAGGGCATAAACATCTATTTATACCCTTGGTACATAAATAACTATAACGTTTCTCGAAACCAATAGAAATTTTAAATTTCAGTAATTCATCCAATCAAAACATTATTATAGTGGGAATAATCTACTTACATTATTCCAGCGAGAATTATTCATGTACATTGTTTTTATTGCACGACCACATGACAACGTTTTTTCTTGATCTGACGCGTCTGTCATACGACGGCAGTTTGATAAGTCAGTGACTTTTTGAATTTCCCGCGCAGTTACTCCAAATGCAACAGTGCTGCCGCCGTCAACTATAATCTATCAGTGGATAACTTTCTAATTTTGAGCAAGCTACGTCGTGCAGTTGGTGTGATTGATAGCCGTTCAAAGCAGATAACCTCGTGAATTTTTACGAAAATGGAAAAAAGTGAATTTCGTGTGCTGATTAAGCATTACTTTTTACGTAAAAAATCCATCACTGAAACTAAGGAAAGACTTAATAAATACTACGGGGACTCGGCACCATCAATTTCAATGGTTAAGAAGTGGTTTACAGAGTTCCGTTGTGGTCGCGTACCAGCACTAGTGACGCCGAACGTCCAGGTCGCCCAAAAGAAGTGATCACGCCGGAAATCGTCGATAAAATCTATGAAATGATATTGGATGATCGGAGAATGAAAGTGCGTGAGTTGGCTCATGCTGTAGGTATCTCAACTGAACGGGTACATCATATTTTACACGAATATTTGGACATGAAAAAACTCTCTGCGAGATGGGTGCCGCGATTGCTCACACTAGACCATAAGCGCAATCGTGTGACCACTTCAAAAGATGTCCAGCCGTTATCCGGACGAATTTTTGCGCCGTTTTGTTACTGCGGATGAAACATGGATCCATCACAACACGCCAGAGACCAAGGAACAATCGAAACAGTGGGTTGCTCGGGGTGAACGTGGACCAAAGAAGGCGAAACAGAGTCTGTCAGCCAACAATGTCATGGCCACAGTTTTTTGGAATGTACGCGGTGTCATTCACATCGATTACCTCAAGAAAGGTAAAACGATTACCGGTGAATATTATTCAAAGCTTTTGAACAAATTCGTCGTTGATTTGAAGCAAAGACGGCCGCATTTGGCTAGGAAAAAGAAAGTGCTGTTCCATCAAGACAATGCCCGTGTGCACACTTGTCTAGTCACGATGGCCAAAATCCACGAATTGGGTTACGAACTGCTACTCCATCGAGCATATTCTCCAGTTTTAGCCCCCTGCGACTATTTTCTGTTTCCAAACCTAAAGAAATGGCTGGGCGGTAAGAGATTTTTTTCGAATGAAGAAGTCATTACCGAAACAAACGCGTATTTTAAGAGCTTTGAAAAAACCTATTATTTGGAGGGAATAAAAAAATTAGAAAAACGCTGTACTAAATGTATCGAGCTAAAAGGTGATTATGTAGAAAAATAAAATGTTTATTTGCGGAAAAAAATTTTTATTCAAAAAGTCACTGACTTATCAAACCGCCCTCGTACATTTTCAAAAAATTGTAGAATGAATCCCAAACGTTTTAGTGAATCATTAGTCGATGAAATAACTAATATAATATAATTCCAATTACTTTGCGACGAGAGCCGCTATAAATTGGAAGAAAATACATCAATATGAATATGAAGAAACATAATGGAGAAGACTATAAAGAATCAGTGATCAAGATAATGTGGAATAAAACCGCAAAATTAATGCAAGATATGTACTACGACAAATTTAATAGATAATTCGACCCATTCAATTATATCGAATTCAAATTCACCAGAGATGCCAAAAACACCAAGCGTAAGTTATTACAAAAAGAGCCCAATGAAAGGAAACAAAGTTGAGCAGAAAAGAAATCTTGGACATGATAAAACTGTACGACGAATACACACCGTCTGGCTTGCAGAAGAAATTCTTTCATATTGCTTCATATGAACTGGCATGCCGTGGTGGAGAAGGTTCTCAATGTTTAGTGCATTATTTCAAAGACGAAACGAACAAAAATAGAGTATAACCCTATATTTTCCAAAACGGTGCAAGGAGTGTACAAAGATGGGCGGACAGTAAATGGTTAATACTAAATGCCGAAGACCCGGATATTTCTCCTGTTCGATTGCTCAAGAAATTACTCATCAAGCCAAATGCAAATATCCAAACTGACATTATTTTTAACTGTTAATATTGCTTGGGATAAACCGTATTCTTCAGGATGGTTCAAAAATATTCCGATTGGGGTGAACATGATGTTTAAGTGGATAAAAGAATCTGCAGAGATGGTTGGACTCGATATTAAAAAAAATAAAATCAACAACCATTCCGCACGATTGACTACAGTGTCTCACCTTGCCAAAGCAGGTATCAATGAGCAGGAAATTATAAAAATCACAGGATACAGCTCATCTTATTTATTAAAACCTTAATCGAAATTGTATAATAAACATCATTCAAATTTACTTAATAACCTGAGAGAGAGTGAGGAATTATCATTAACTTTTAACACATAAGAACAAAACAATGTTAAAAAATCCTTTACCCAACATTTATAATAATTGTACTTTTCATGTTCAAAACTTCAATGCACCCTAATTTAAATAACTTATTCAGTTTATATTAAGTCAAATAATATAAATTTGTTGAAATAAAAATATAAAATCTTAAAAGTGATTTTTATTGTAACGTCAAAAAATAAATCTATCGAATACCACACGAGATTTTGATAAATTAGATAATAATTCTCCAGGCCTTTTCTCAAACTGGTTGCCATTTGGCTATAGCCACTCGAGCCCTTGGGGCTCTTGTGTCTATCGCCTGACAACAAGTTTTCTAAAATCTGTCAAATTATTTTTAATTTATTCTCACTCTCTTGTGATATTATTACAGAACATTTTTTGACAGTTCTAACAACCATTTAAATTTTGTTATTTCATGTCATATGAAACAATTTCACCCAATCATGTCAACATTACACTGATAATTTCATTCAGTGCAATTATCAATCATTATGACAACACGATTGAGTTTGACAACTTTATTCCAAATAAATTTCAAAATGTCAGGTGTTGGCAATGCGAATGTTCAAAGTATAAATGCGCTAATCTAAGAAAAAAATTCCCAGAAATAAAACTTACAGTCACAAATATATTTGGGGAATATTTATGGAAGTTTGCTGCTAACGAGAATATGAATTAAATGAACAAAGAAGCTTAGAAGAATTGGCGTCGATTCTAAAAGATTGAGAAAGAAAGACGAGGCCGAATTTAAGGAAGCAACGGAAAAGGCAATGTGGAACGTTTCATGCATACTTTTGCAAAGAAATTACTATACTGACTATATTATGATTGACCCGTTTAACATTATAGTATTTAAACCAGCCCGAGATGCCCGAGATGCCCACGATGAAATCAGAAGAAAACTACAGTTAAGTTTCGTTAAAATTGTCTGAAGTTAACAAAATAATATTGCTAAGGGATAAAAATACTCCTGAACGTCTTATGCGTAAATTTTACCATAATGCTGCTGTGGAATTAGCGTGGCGAATAGAAGAGGTAGTTGCTTGTCTGGTGGATTTTTTTTAAATCGAGAAAAATAACGATGACTCTCCAGGTTCTAAAAACTGTACAAGTAGTAAATGGTTGGTTTACAATAGTGAAAAACAAAGCTGCCCTGTACGTCTTTTTCATAAACTGATATCAAAACGAGGCGACAATATTACCTCACCTAAAACCAAATCGACACTAGAAAAATGAAACTGATAAATGGTACGATAATGTACCTGTTGGAAGAAATACAATAAATGGATGGACTAAATCTGCTACTAATGCAATTGGCTTTAATGTAAAGGATAAAAAGATAACAAATTACTCGAATAGATCAACTGCTGTTAGCAAATTGGCAAAAAGTAGTGTAGAAAAACAACAATTGCTGAAAATTACTGGTCATAGCAATCAAAATTCTATAAAACCATACTTAAATCTCGATCAAGAACACTACAACAAGATCAAAAATATTATACGTGGCAATAGAGAACAGTAACGAATCTAATGTTAAATTAAAATTTAATAATTTTACTCACTAACTGTACTTTTAATAAATAAATAAATGTTTCGTTGTACTGAGTTATATTTTTTTCTGTCAAAAAATTTACCGCTGAATATCCCTCGGACATATTTGCCTCATAATTTTTTCGATGTCGATTGTCATAAAATTATCTCGTCTATTGTCAATGTTCTAGGGATATTACTACTGATAATTTTAAAATGATAATTTTTCTCACTATCCTCCCTTTTTAACAATAAACAACAGCAAAAATAATTTTAATAAAAAAGTATTTAAATCAATCAACTAAAATAAATTAATAAAATTGGCTGATAAAGTGAACTGAAACTCTACAGGGTGGTCCGTTAATAATACAAGATCTAAACATGGCTAATTAATCACTACCTAACCGTACATACATAGAGTCACGCCTTTTTCCCATAGGGGTAGGCAGAAACCACTTCCTTCCACTTGCTACGGTTCGTACACACATCTTTTGCTTCCTCTACTTTCATCAGTGCTCTCATACATGCTCTTCGGTTGTTGGTATTCTTGACCTGGCCTTTCTTCAAAACAATGTTGATCTGATCGAGATATGTTCTCCGAGGTCGACCTCTACCGATTTGCCCATTCACACTCGCCTTATAAATTTGTTTCGTCAATCTTCCTTCATCCATCCTTTCTACGTGTCCAAACCATCTAAGCATTCCTTTATCTATCTTTGTGACCACATCTTCTTTTACACCACAGCGTTTTCTTATCTCACTATTCTTAACTTTATCCAACCGAGTCACTCCGGCTATACTTCTCAGACTACTCATCTCCGCAGCATTAATCCTATTTTCATGCTTCTTCTGCCAAACCCAACATTCACTGCGTGGAAGATCAAATCCTGGTTGTTTTACAGTAGGATCGATGTCCCTAAGCAGCAAAGAAAGGAAAGAATTTCTCCACTCTTCTTGTCAGAGTTCAGGAATGTTAAGAGTATCCACTTAATCAGGGGTCAAAGACCTCCATGCAGCATTTCTTGATTTTAGTCGCTGATGAGGATGATTAGCTCAGTCTTACTCTTCTGCGACCCAATGAAAAAATCGGGACTTGTCATAGAATACAACAGAAATCCATTCACCTATTTGATCTGCCGTTACACCACTCAAGCCAAACAATGTAGAGGTGTCAGTGGAAAACATAAAACATAAAAATGGTCAATACGAACAAAACCAAATGTACTTTGTTGTGAAATTCCCAAACAAGCAACAATAAACAGTGCTGTAAAAACTCTCTCTTGTTAAGTCACAATCATCAAGAGGTGCTGAAGTTATTTAAGGTCGTCCAGGTCTGTGACGACGGTTATATATTTCTTTTTCAATCCACTTGGAATAACACTTTTGACACGTTGCGTCCTATGAGATCGGAAATATATCTGATTGTTAAAAAAATTGTCTTGTCGCATACCAACAATTTCACTTAAATGATTGTAATTGTTCCGTAAACGATGCCTAGGCATAATGAGTTGATAAATTGAGTACAAATCACTACGAAACATTGTTTTAAATTAAAGAAGATGTGAATTTAAAAAAAATAAAACAAAATTAAATAAGTGTACACCTGTTAAAAATATTTGCCAATATTGATATTATTTCTTTATAGAAACTAAGCATAGAAAATTTCTTTACAATTGGTAGTATCTTTTTTGGAATTGTTTTAAAATCATTATATTTTTAAACTACATATATGCAGTGAAAATAACATCTAGGTATGAGCAAAATTGGTCTTGGTCTTAGTGTTACGATTGTGCAAGACCAACACCAACACCGAATAAACAATAACAAGACCAAAACCAAGACTAAGACCAAATTTGCAAGACTAATAGGATATACAAATATCAACCCCAAGAGTCAGTAGGAGAATGGATAAAAGTGAAGAGTTTCGCGAAGATTAAGACGCTATAAATTTTAACAAATTATATTTAGCTCCATCTCCTTCGTCAGCTTCTCAACTCTCAAAAAGTATTTAGGTTAGGTTAGGTTAAAACGCGATTCGGACTTTTGGCCTTTTGGCCCGTTGTTATACAGTGGTGCCTTCTCCCTCTACCGTGAAAACCAGTTGGAACTTTTAAGAAAAAGCATGTGTGAGGTCGTTAGTGCTAACTGAGCAGAGATCAGATAAGTCATTAAAGTTCGGTTGCCCTAGTATAGAAAGACGTTTTTGGCTTAGGGCAGGGAAGTGGCAGAGAAGATGTACCATTTTTTTCTGCTCTTCCTTATCGTGACAGCTTCTACAGAAGTCGTGTTGTAGCTTTGCGATTTTCATGCGCCGTGCATGGAATCCACCTGTCCAGTGTCCTATTATGGCCGCGATCGCATTTTCAATGGACTCCCTGGTTAGAGTTAAAACTTCGACGTAGATCTAGTTTAGGCCAAATCTGTTTCGATGATGTGCATGTGGGTTCATTTTTCCACCTTAAGTTGGCTTTTCAAACTACTTTGCTGTGCAGGAGGAGCTGGCAGTTTGCAATCGGTACTTCTTGCTGAGATGAGACAGATACAGCTGGAAGAGTGGTGCCCTTTCTTGCTAGCTCGTCCGCCTTACAGTTGCCTGGTATGTCCCTGTGTCCGGGTACCCAGACAATGTAAACTCTAAACTTAGCTGCTAGCTCATTCAGGGAGGCCCGGCATTGCACCACCGCCCTAGAGGTCCAGTAGAATGAGTTCGCTGATCTGATAGCAGCCTGGTTATCGCAAAAAATGGATATCTCGCTGAACTTTTGTTCATTGCGGAGTGTCCAGACAGCTGCCTCGGTAATGGCTGTCATTTTGGGCTTGATACACACTACGGCAATCAGGCAAACGAAACGACAGGCTAAGTAAGGGGTCTTCTGAGAAGACACCGCAACCTACTCTTCCCTCTACTTAAGAGCCGTCCGTATAAAATACTGCGCCCTGAGGTTTAGCTAGATTCTCGGCCCAATCATCTCTGGATGGGATTTTCAAGGATAGCGATAGAGGTAAGTTTAGTATAATCAGTGTTTTTTATGCACAGGTCATATTCTCTTAGGATTCTAGAGTGACCATAGTGCGATTAGGTCCATGGGGATACTAGCGCATTCTTTACCGAACAGATCTGCTGGTAGTAGATGTAGAATCGTTTCAAAGGCTTTTGTTGGGATGGTCCGTAGACAGTCTGTGATCAGCAGACATGCCAATCTCTGGACTTTTCCTACCTTTGTATGGTTGACTCCCTTCTCTAGAGCTGGCCACAATACTAACGATCCATACATTAGAATCAGTCTTATGACCGTAATATAAAGCCAATGAACAACATGGGGTTGCAGCCCACATTGTTTGCCGATGACCCTTCTGCAGGTATAGGTCGCCACTGTGGCTTTCCTTATTTTTTTCTTTATAGAACAGAATTTAAGTCAGCTTAGAGCTATGAGCAACGAAGATATATTACATTGGTCATCAAATAAAAAATAATAAATATAATTGATCATTTATAATAATTTTTACCTATAAAAAGCCTTTGACTTTTTTAAAAGGCTGTAAGTTGCAAACTAAATAAACAAGACCAAGCCAAAGACTGAATACGCAGACCAAGAACAAGACCAAGACCGAGACCGATACCAAGAGTCTCTTGGTCTTGCTTTGCTCATTACTAATGACATTTAAGACTTACTGTTTCTGTTCTACCAATTGCAATACTTTGCAATCATAACTGTTATATTTTATAATCCAGTTAAGGTACCTATCTATCTTATATGTTGGTATTTTATTTTTAATGTATATAAAAATATGCATTTGAAAATTTCTTATCCAAAGATTAGTTAGTCATGTTTAATTTTTTTTAACAGGTACATTTTTTTTAAATCAATGACTTTAAATCGTTATTTTTGTTTTTTCAAACGTTAAATAAATTTTTTTAAAACGTGCAAATAAATAATTTTTAATAATTTATGTACAATAACACGTTACAGATAAATTTTGTATGCATAACAAGTAATTACATGAGCTTGCGATAAAAGTTTTGACTTAATTATTTATTGCGTAAATACCCATTATTTAAAATTGAAAAACATTGTAAATGAATTTATTTCGTATTCCACATATTCGAGTCGCTGCACTTCTGTCATCTTTTTAGCTCTTGGAGGACCTACTTGGGAGGAAGAAAAAGCTCAGAAAGTTGGAAGCTTTTAAAAAAAATGAGAACCAGCAAATCAAAAGAAATAATATCGCCAATATCAACACAGAAATGGCAAGAATACTTCAAAAATCTTTTAACCGAGAATAGACCAGAGTTTAATAAGGAAACAAACATAGCTGGAATTAACATAATTTCGACTCCACTAAGAGTAAGTCAAGGGGAAGTTAAAGAAGTAATTATGTCACTTAAAAACGGAAAATCCCCAGGACCAGGTGATATTCCCGCCGAATTAATTAAAGCTGGAACCGAAACGCTATGAGAACACCTTAGAAATCTCTTCCAAGACTGTCTAAATGGCATGGACATACCAACTGAAAGGCACATATCCGTAATGTCAACAAACCATAAAAATGGTAGTAGAGACCAGTACGAAAACTGTAGGAAGATTGCAGTAACTAGTACGCTAAGTAGAATGTACGGGAAAATGTTAAAGAGCAAAATCGAAAGCGAGTATAAAGAGGCGGAAGAACAAGCTGTATTTAGAGCTGGTCGGTCCACAGTAGACCATCTATACTGTATTACACAACTGATTGAGAAAAAAACCGCAATCAAGCAAGAAATCCATCTGTTGTACGTGAACCTGCAGAAAGCATATGACAGGGTACCTCTCACAAAATTGTGGAAAACTCTAGAACAAATGAACATCGCAAATGGATTAATAAAAGCCGTCCAAAAAATGTATAACAAAAAAGAAAAAAAATTAAAATAGGACGAAATATCTCCAATGGGTTTAATGTTACAAAAGGTTTGAAACAGGGATGCTGCCTTTCGTCGACACTTTTTAAAATTTATTTAGAACAGGCCCTCAAAGTATGGAAACGGAAATGCAATAGTATGGGAATACCTCTCAATAATAATAATACCCTATACACCCTATGTTTCGCAGACGACCAAATCGTAATAGCACAGGATCATGATGATTTAAGCTACATGACTCGAAAACTTATAGAAGAGTACAAGAAATGGGGCCTCGAAGTCAACATAAAAAAAACCGAGTGCATGTGCATTGGTGGTCTAGCACAAGATATTGACTTGGATGATGGAACTAAGATTAAACACTGCGAGGAATAAAAACACTTGGGAATTAAGATAACACACGATGGGCTACTCGACACAGCAATCAAAGAACAAAACACACAAGGCAGAAAAGTTATCACTATGATAAACGGAATCTTATGGAATCAAACTATATCGAAAGCTAATAAACAAAGAATATATAATACCATTCTTAAAAACATTATAACCTACGGTAGTGAAACTTGGCAAAAAAAAGTCTACAGAAAAAATACTAATAACAACTAAGATGGACTTCTGGAGGAGATCTGCGGGTAAATCAAGAAGAGACAGGATATACAACGACAGAATAAGAGATATAATGGGTGCCAGATACACGATTGTTGATGATATAAGAACAAAACAGTTAATATAGTATGGTCACGTCCAAAGAATGTCTGACGATAGATTACCAAAACAAATTTTGACATGGACATCCCAAGGGAAGAGAGGAAGAGGAAGACCAAAAAGAAGCTGAAGAGAGGGCATTGAAAAAGAGATGAAAGAAAGAGACTTGCCGGCGAACTTATAGCAGCAAGATAGAGATGGATGGCGGTTAGGAGCCGGAAGGCGTCGTAGAACGCTATATATATATAACCTAACCTAACCTAACCTAACCTAAAATACTCTACAAACGCTGACTACTAATTTTTTTTTTTTTTAGAGACAACTAAAGAACTATCTTCTGTGGGAATTTTTCCCAACAATGTTAATTAGTATCCCAATGGGATGTTTAACTTTATGACTTCTTTCGCTGTGAAGCTCCAAAAATCTCCAGACTGTTTATGTTCCTACTATTATACATCAAACATTTAAAAATATAATATGCAAGAAAAAAATGGATAATTGATTGATTTGTAGAAAAACAACTATGTTGCTGCGCAATATAAATTCACCAAAATTATGCAATGGCACCAGATTGCAAGTGAAAACATTGCATCGCAATTTAATCGAGGCAACTATACTGACAGGTTGTTCTTGAGAAGAGTCTGTATTTATTCCTAGGATTCCCCTAACACCATGAAATTACCACTTCGAATTTAAGAGAGTGCAGTTTCCCATCAAAGTCTGCGTCGCCATAACCACAAACAAAGCTCAATGTCAAACTCTTAAGGTAGCGGGAGTAGACTTGAGAGAAAGCTGCTTCTCCACGGCCAGTTGTATGTGGCATGCTCCAGAGTAAGCGTACATAGTAGCCTGGTGATTCAAGCACCCGAAGGAAAAGTAAAAAATATTGTTTACAAAGAAATACTATGGTAGGTACAGTATTTCGATTTCGTTGTAAAAAGATAATACCCCCTTGTCACTTTCACCATATCAAAGGCCGAGTTTTGTGTTCATAAAATATAACAAAATTTCATTTTATTTTTTGTTTATTTAACCTTTAAATCCCTACACTATAATAAAGATTGTTATATTTTATAAGTATTCAAACATTTTAACATAATAATCAATATGTTATCACAAAATTAATAATGTAAAAAACCAATTAAAAATCCTATTAGAACCATTTTCGACTTCTACGCGGACGAAGTCGCGGGCAAATGCTAGTATATTATAAAAAGGATACTTAAACGTCTCATTTGTATAATTTTTACAATAAAGGTACCCGGTTTTATTTGAGATTTGTACCAAATAAATAAATTAAAAAATAAAGAACTCTTATATTTAGCAACTTTAAGTCATTTTTTAATAACCATCGATAAATGTGATACAAGATACTAGTTAAATGCAAATACCAATTTGCATCATAAATAATTTATGAATTGTCTTTTTAAGAATTACCCCCTTCTCATCAACGTATTGACGATTAACGGATAAAAAATTGTTGATAAATATTTGCCACGAAATAATTTTTAAATAATAAGAACTTACCTATTATAACCGACCACATGATATATTTTATTAAAGTTGATGGGTATTTAAAATAAAAATAATTTATTAATTATAAAATATCCACTTAATATTTTAAAAAGGTTAAAAAGTTAATTGATAAAATATTTAATCAACCAAATATTTTTTACGAAAATGATAATAATTCAATACACAGTGGCGTAGACACTTTAAATTATATCACTATTCAAATCAGTACAAAAACCTATCATTAAACATTTATTTCCGTCATTTATAAATATACATACAAAGTCACGCCTTTTTCCCATGGGGCTAGGCAAAGACCACTTTCTTCCACTTGCTACGGTTCTTACACACATCTTTTGCTTCCTCTACTTTCATCAGTGCTCTCATACATGTTCGTCGGTTGTTGGTACTCTTGACCTGGCCTTTCTTCAAAACAATGTTGATCTGATCAAGATATGTTCTCCGAGGTCTACCTCTACCGACTTCCGTCCATTCACACTCGCCATATAAATTTTTTTTCGTCAATCTTCCCTCATCCATCCTTTCTACGTGTCCAAACCATCTAAGCATTCCTTTATCTATCTTTGTAACCACATCTTTTTTTACACCACATCGTTCTCATATCTCACTATTCTTTACTTTATCCAACCAAGTCACTCCGGCTATACTTCTTAGACTACTCATCTCCGCAGCATATTCAGCGTATTCCGCAGCGTATTCATGCTTCTTCTGCCAAACCCAACATACTACCATACATAAGTGTAGGAACAAACACACCTCTTTGCACCGCCAGACGTGCCCTTTTTGACACTTTCTGACTATTCATAAAGCTATGCAGTGCTCCATTCATTTGTTTTCCTGCCAACACCCTTCGCTCAATGTCACTGTCATACTTTCCATCTCTATAAATATAACCCTATTTTTTTATTCAGAATACCATAAATCATTTAATTTAAAAAAGTACCAGAATGCATGAAACCACTCATTAATGAATAACTTTGTTACTTTTTTATATTTAAGTTAAAAAATTTACATTTTCTCTTATTTAGTTTAATTTAACTAACATTCTGCATTAGGTTAGGTTAGGTTAAAACGGTGGTTCGAAATGAACCCACTTAGGCCTTTTGGCCCGTTGTGATACTGTAATGGACGACGGTGCCTTCCTCCTCTACCGTAAAAACCAGTTGGCTCTTTTAAGAGGGCGGTTTGATAAGTCAGTGACTTTTTGAATAAAAATTTTTTTCCGCAAATAAACATTTTATTTTTCTACATAATCACCTTTTAGCTCGATACATTTAGTACAGCGTTTTTCTAATTTTTTTATTCCCTCCAAATAATAGGTTTTTTCAAAGCTCTTAAAATACGCGTTTGTTTCGGTAATGACTTCTTCATTCGAAAAAAATCTCTTACCGCCCAGCCATTTCTTTAGGTTTGGAAACAGAAAGTAGTCGCAGGGGGCTAAATCTGGAGAATATGCTGGATGGGGATGCAGTTCGTATCCCAATTCGTGGATTTTGGCCATCGTGACTAGACAAGTGTGCACACGTGCATTGTCTTGATGGAACATCACTTTGTTCTTCTCCAAATGCGGCCGTTTTTGCTTCAAATCAACGTCGAATCTGTTCAAAAGCTTTGAATAATATTCGCCAGTGATCGTTTTACTTTTCTTGAGGTAATCGATGTGAATGACATCGCGTACATCCCAAAAAACTGTGGTCATGACCTTGTTGGCTGACAGACTCTGTTTCGCCTTCTTTGGTCCACGTTCACCCCGAGCAACCCACTGTTTCGATTTTTCCTTGGTCTCTGGCGTGTTGTGATGGATCCATGTTTCATCAACAGTAACAAAACGGCGCAAAAATTCGTCCGGATTACGGCTGAACATCGCTAAACACTATTTTGAAGTGGTCGCACGATTGCGCTTATAGCCGAGTGTGAGCAATCGCGGCACCCATCTCGCAGAGAGTTTTTTCATGTCCAAATATTCGTGTAAAATATGATGTACCCGTTCAGTTGAGATACACCTACAGCATGAGCCAACTCACGCACTTTCATTCTCCGATCATCCAATATCATTTCATGGATTATATCGACGATTTCCGGCGTGATCACTTCTTTTGGGTGACCTGGACTGGACGTTCGGCGTCACTAGTGCTGGTACGACCACAACGGAACTCTGTAAACCACTTCTTAACCATTGAAATTGATGGTGCCGAGTCCCCGTAGTATTTATCGTCTTTCCTTAGTTTCAGTGATGGATTTTTTACGTAAAAAGTAATGCTTAATCAGCACACGAAATTCACTTTTTTCCATTTTCGTAAAAATTCACGAGGTTGTCTGCTTTGAACGGCTATCAAACACCAACTGCACGACGTAGCTTGCTCAAAATTAGAAAGTTGCCCACTGATAGATTATAGTTGACGACAGCACTGTTGTATTTGGAGTAACTGCGCGGGAAATTCAAAAAGTCACTGACTTATCAAACTGCCCTCGTAATAAAAAGTGTGAGGTCTTTAATGCTAACTGAGCTGAGATCAGATAAGTCATCAAAGTTCGGTAGCCCTAGTATAGACAGCCGTTTTCTGCCTAGGGCAGGACAGTGGCATCGTGACAGCTTCTACAGAAGTCGTGTCGTAGCTCTCCGATTCTCATGCGCCCGGCATAGGATTCACCTGCTCAGTGTCCAGTTATAGCCACGATCGCATTTCCAATGAACTCTTTGGTTGGCTTTTTGAACTATTTTGCTGTGCAGGAGGAGCCAGCAGTTTGCAATCGGTACTCCTTGTTGAGGTGAGACAGATACAGCTGGTATGTGCCTGTGTCCAGGTATCCAGACAATGCGAACTCTAAACTTAGCTGCTAGCTCAGGGCGGCTCGGCATTGCACCACTGCCCTAGAGGTCAAGTAGACTGAGTTCAGTGATTTGATAGCAGCCTGGCTGTCGCAAAGAATGGATATCTTTTGGAACTTTTGTTCGTTGCGGAGTGTGCAGACAGCTGCCTCGGTAATGGCTGTCATTTCGGCTTGATACACACTACAGTAATCAGGCAAATCAAACGACAGGCTAAGTCTTATGAGAAGACACCGCAACCTACTCTCCCCTCTGGTTTAGAGTTGTCCTGAGGTTTATCTAGATTCTAGGCTCAATCTTTTATGGATGGAATTTCCAGGGATAGTTCGCCTTCGAACATAGGGGTAGGTTTAGTGTAGTCAGTGTTTTTTGTGCACAGGTCGTATTCTCTTATGATTCTAGAGTGACCATAGTGCGTTTCGGTCCATGGGGATACAGGATTGAGTCTGAGAGCCGCACTAGCTGAGCATTCTTTCCCAAACAGATCTACTGGTAGTAGATGTAGAATTGTTGTAAGGGCTTTTGTTGAGGTGGTCCGTAGGCAGCCTATGATTAGCAGACATGCCAATCTCTGGACTTTTCCTACCTTTGTTTGGTTGACTCCTTTTCTAGAGCTGGCCACCATACTAACGATCCATACATTAGAATCAGTCTTATGACCGCAATATAGAGCCAATAAACAACATGGGGTTGTAACCCCCATTGACTGCCGATGGCCCTGCAGGTATAGGTCGCCTCAGTGGCTTTCCTCACCCTTTTCTTCATATTCTTCCTCCTCAGCAGCTTTCGGTCTAGGATCAGGCCCAAGTACTCAGCTCGCTTCGAGATGTTAATAGTTTGTCCTTTAATTACTGTGAGAGAAAAGACGGGAATTTTGTTTCTTTTCGTAAAAAGTACTAGTTCTGTTTTTCCGGGTTTACGCCCAGACCGCACCCTGTATGAACAATGAACAAAATTATTAATACATTCTGAATACATTTTATTTAAATGGATCATAAAAATTTAAAATGCTTACAATATAAATTTAACCTAAATGGGAAATGGATCCTTTTTTTGCACCAAAAAATAAAATTAAAAACCGACTTAACCGCAACCAACTATACTCCTACTCGTGGTGAAAATCCCCGCCAACAAAAAATGTTTCTTGTTAAAGACTGCGCATTAATAGTATGTAAATGTATGTATTAGAAAAATATACCTACTTAATGATTTACAACACAAAAACAATATTAAAAAAAAGAAACAGTAAAAAACTATACAGACACGTACTATTTTTAAATTTAAAAAAAAATAGTTATTTAATCGCTGACCACATTAAAAAAAGGGATTTTAATAAAATCATCCTGTCATTATTAAATTCAAAGCTAAATACAAAAACCACAATCTAAAGACTTGTCACTTAAAGCGTTTACTGCAGTTTAATTTTTATTTTTAAATAATAAAAAGTACCTAGCGTCCAAATCATAATAATATTCTTCTTCTTCAAGTGCCTTGTCCTCTTTGAACGTTGGCAATCATCAGCGCTATCTGTACTTTGTCGACTGCTTTTCTAAAAAGATGTGGTTTCACCATATCATTGTCGTAAATTTCTTAGCTACGATAATATTCTTCGACAATCGGGACCTATTTTTCGTTTTTTAATTATGAGCATGACTTTGAGATCATTCGAGACATTCTTGTAAGTACATCCACATTGCGCACTTTGTCCATCCAGGATATTTTTAACATCCGTCGATACGTCCTCATTTCGAAAGCTTCTAACTTTCTACACGTGGTTTCTGTTAGAGTCCACGCCTTAATTCTATAAAATAGTATACTAAAGACGTAGTTACGTAGTACTCAAGTGAGAACGGAGAGTGACAGTCTTCAGCAACACAACATGGACTTTATCCTCACAAATGATGATCTGGCTTGTTTAATCCTGGCACGGACCTCCTGCATATTATCTCAGCTTTCGTTGACCTGGCATCCAAGATATTTGTATGACTGGACGCGATCGATTTGTTGGTTCTGTACCTGTAGAATACCACCTCTACACCTTGGTTCTTATTAATCACCATCCATTTGGTTTTTTTATGTTTAAATTTAATCAAAATTCTGCACTATTAGTAGCCACCTGATCAAGCAAAATCTGAAAAACCTCCAGAGAGTCCGCGATTATGACGGTGGCGTCAGCGGTTGTTTATGGTTTACGCCATTATTAAAAATTTCTTCGAGGCAATTTTCCAATGATTTTCAAATATTTTGTTAGAGTAAATGTTGAAAATTTATGTTTATTCTAAACGTTCTTAAAAGTTCCGTCAAGTTGTTTTTTGTTGCCGCAGGAAAAACTACATTTTGTTACTATTTGTACCTTTTTAGATAAACATTATGGAAAAATACTTGGATAGCAGGCGCGGCTTCTTCATAAGATCGTTTGGTCAATGACCCACCTATTATTTTTAAATGTCTAATAATGGACTATCTTTAAAAAACTGCAGAAATTGTGGAAACGTTAAATAGTATGAAATTGGGTTAAGCTGCTGGGTACGACAGGATAACAGTTGAAATGCTTAAGGCAGGACAAAAAATGGTAACTAGTCTGCTGTAGCGCCTTTTTAACCTTTGTTGGAGGAGTGGTAGCGTACCAGACAACTGATGCAAGGCCGTTCTCGTGCAGATTTACAAGGAGAAAGGTTCGCAGCAGGACTGTATTAGTTTAGGAGGTATTAGTTTACTCAGCATAGTCGGCAAACTGTATGCAAAGATATTGTTTAAAAGAGTGACGAATGTAACTGAGAAGATGATATGGGATGTGCAAGCAGGATTTAGAAGAGGAAGAAGATGTATAAATCAGGTCTTTTCATTACAAGGTATAGTCGAAAAATTCTTGGCTAAGGCTATTGCGCTTTTATAGATTTGGAAAAGACCTATGACATAGTGGTGAGGAGTGAATTTTGGTCGTCATTGTCTATGTATGGGGTGAGCGATAGTTTAATACGAGCACTGATATCACTTTACGAGGATTCTACTGCTTGTGTCAGGAGCATACAAGGACTGGTTTAACCTCAAAAAAAGTGTGAGACAGGTATGTGTGGCTTCGCCATGGCTTGTACATAGACGATTGTTTAAAAGATTTGAACGAGAGTACGTATGGATTGAAAATGAATGATTTAATCGTCAAATGCCTTCTTTACGCCGATGATTAAGTAATATTAACGTCATCTGAAGAGGAGTTGCAGGCGATGATTAATGTTATGCATGATGCCCTGAAAGTCAAAGGGATGAAAATAAATGTAAGCAAAACGAAAGTAATAATTTTTGAAAAATAAGAAAGCATATAACAAACTGTTAAGTTCTGAATAAGGGAGAAAGAGTGGAACAAGTAAATGAATTTGTGTACTTAGGTTCAAAATTTAGAGAGAAGTGTTGGTTCCTACACTTATGTATGGTATTAAATGTTGGGCTTGGCAGAAGAAGCATGAAAACAGGAATAATGCTGCGGAGATGAGTAGTCTGAGAAGCATAGCCAAAGTGACTCGGTTAGATAAAGTAAAGAATACTGAAATAAGAGAACGCTGTGGTGTAAAAGAAGATGTGGTAACAAAGATAGATAAAGGAATGCTTAGATGGTTCGGACACGTAGAAAGGATGGATAAAGGAAGATTGATGAAACAAATTTATAAGGCGAGTGTGAATGGACAAGTCGGTAGAGGTAGACCTCTAAGAACAAATCTTGAACATTGTTTTGAAAAAAAAGTACCAACAACCGAGCACTGATGAAAGTAGATAAAGCAAAATGTGTGTAAGAACCGTACCAAGTGGAAGGAAGTGGTCTCTGCCTACCTCTACGGGAAAAAGGCGTGACTATATGTATGTATGTATTCGACTCTTCATTGTTCTTAGTAGTTGGAAGAACAGTGGGTTAAAGTTAAAAATTTAAAGGAAAAAAAAACAATTATTATTTTGTTTTATTCTTCCCCCATTTAAAATACTACTACCTTTTTAATATCTGTTTTTACGATGAATGCAGTTTTTTCTTGCACGGGATGATAAATTGCTAAAATTGCCGCTATTGGTCCGATTCAAACCCAGAGCAACCGGAGAAATTAAATGTATGGGCTGACATTTGCGGTGTCCGACTGGTTGGTCCTTTTTTTTACCAGGTAATTAGACTGCATGCAGTCCGACTATACGAAGTAAACTAATATCACGGTAGTTTTTACAGTCCTGCTTCGAACCTTTTCCCTTGTAAAGCGGCACGATTACGGCCTTGCACCAGTCGTCTGGTAACCTACCACTTCTCCAACAAAGGTTAAAAAGACAGTACAGTAGAATAGTTACCACGTTTTGTCCAGCCTTCAGCATTTCAACTGTTATCCTGTCGTACCCAGCAGATTTACCCAATTTCGTACTATTCAAAGCTTCCTCAATTTCTGTCGTACTAATTTCACTTTCATTGGAACTTTCACGCATGTCTTCGAATGGGGACGGTGCTTGTGTATCCTTTTTTTTCGTTTTTCCTTTTACCATACTATTTGAAAAATATTTCGTCCGACAAAAACACTGCTGTGATGATCATTTCACGAAATGGGCGCTGTCCCGCGGACTATAAACTATACCACAAAGGAACTACTTTAAAAATATACGCGTGAACCTCTTTGTTTACCGTCAAGCAGGGATATTCGGCAACCCTCAGATTTTTTTGTCGTTTCTTAAAACGTATTTGTTGGTCTAAAGAGAATTTGTAAATGTAGGCGATTTTTAAGGGAGCGTGTTAATTTTTTTATTGTTAAACGTTAAATTTAAAATTTATAACTAGCATAAGTTGATAGGTAGTTAAAAAAATTATAACTGAAAATGCAGAATTAAACTTTCTTACATTAAAATTATAAAATGCAAGTTTTTATTGCCGCAATAGCAATTATTTAGACAGAATTCGTTACCATGGTTGTGATACATTGTCTTTACTGTCAATAAAAAGCAATAAAATAAGCAGTATAATAAAATTTTGGAACTGCATTTAACGTGTTAAAACTAAGGTATATGATATGTCTTATTTATTTTTTGCTCTGTATATATTAATAAAACAATATCCAAAATCGATTTTATTAAATAATCATGTTTAAATATTAATTTTATCTCTATTCCAATTAATAAATATATTATTTAAATCCCTCTTAATTTTTTACTTTTTTTTACTTGTCAGTCGAATCGGTTGTTTACACACACTTCTTTCTGTCAAATAACTTGTTTTTTTGATGTGATTGTGTAGGCTAACTACACAAAAACCTTCTGTATTTTTTAAGCAATTAACCTTTATTTATTACAAAACTTTGCTATTTTAAATATTATTACAATAAAATAACAATTTATGATTTTATTATCAGAGAATAAAGGTACAAAATAATTAATATTTAAAAGAGTTATGGCTGTACGTTACCCAGAACATTTCTGCATTTCAACTTGGTTTTTTCGGGGTAGCTAGAGCACTAATAGCACTAACACTTTCTTGATAAAAGTTTCTAAATTTAAACTAATAAAAATTAATAGTTTTTGAAAAATTAAATACTCTATCAGCAGCTTGTTTCATGCTTTTGACACATAACGCCATCTGTCAATTGCGTCTTTTGTTTTGTTTCCAGAGTCTGTGATATTATTTTAAAACAGGGGCGTATTTACTGTGATTTTATGGCAATAGGTTAAAATCACGGCTAGTATTTTCAATGGGGGAAGAATAAAACAAAACAATAAAAGGTTTTTCTCTTTCGCATTTTTAACTTTAACCTACTGTCCTTCTTACTATCTTTCCCCGTTAATCTAATAAAGTTTAAAGAACCAGGTGTCCATCCTTGAATTTGGTCGGAAGTTCTTCAGAGAGTCGATGCCTTCAGAAAGGCACTGATCAGCGTATCATTTACACGTGATGAAAGTTTGTTCTCTCTAGGTGCCACATAGTCTGACTGAAGACCAGTTGACTCGACTTTTGAAATGCTGCCGGGACGCGTTGAAAATTTTTGATAAGGGAAAACCTCGGTAAGTAAACAACATCGCGAGAGGTGACGCTTCAGCTTACCGCGCGAAAGCCTGTACTTAATATTTGACCACTTCAGGACTGAAACCACTCTCCTTACAGTCCAGACCTTGCACCCTGCGACTTTGCACTGTTCCCCAATGTGAAAATGAAGATAAAAGGGAGACGGTTTTTCTTTTTAGGGATTGGGACAACAAGTGCAACCATACTCTATAGCGAGACGTGGCAGATGTGGTTTAAGGATTGGTTTCGGAGGATGGAGAGATGTAGTGCCCGTGGTAAAAATTATTTTAAAAAAATTATATAAATAGAGCTGTATTACAAAACGTATTACCTAAACTTTATTAGATTAACGGGGAAAGACAGTAGGAAGGACAGTAGGTTAAAGTTAGAAATGCGAAAAATAAAATTCCTTTATTGTTTTGTTTTATTCTTCTCCCGTTGAAAATACTAGCCGTGCTTTTAACCTATTGCCATAAAATTACAGTAAATACGCCTCTGTTTTAAAATAATATCGCAGACCATCCAAACAAAACAGAAGACGCAATTGTCAGTTAGGGTTATGTGTCAAAAGCATAAAACAAGTTGCTGATAAAGTATTTAATTTTTCAAAAACTATTAACTTTTATCAGTTTAAATTTAGAAACTTTTATCAAGAAAGTGTTAGTGCTATTAGTGCTCTAGCTACCCCGAAAAAACCAAGTTGATATGCAGAAATGTTCTGGGTAAAGTACAGCCATGACTCTTAAATATTCATTATTTTGTACCTTTAACCTCTAATAATAAAATCATAGATTGTTATTTTATTGTAATAATAGTTAAAATAGTAAAGTTTTGTAATAGATATAGATTAATTGCCAAAAAAATACAGAAGGTTCTTTGTGTAGAGAGATTTAAATATATTTATTAATTAAAACAGAGATTAAATTAATATTTAAAGATGATTATTTAATAAAATCGATTTTGGATATTGTTTTATTAAATGCAGAGCAAAATATTAATAAGACATATCATATACCTACCTACCTAAGTCACTATTAAACAACTATAATCTTTACACAAATGCACACTTCCAGGTAAATAAAACACAAAGCAATCATATTTGCTGGTCACGTGATATTGATGCGGGTTTATTCCGCCAGAATGGCGTATTGCTTAGCATTAAAACTCAATTGTGACAATAAAATTTTTTTTATAATTTTATTGTAAGAAAGACTAATTGTGCTTTATCAGTTTTAATTTTTTTGACTACCTATTAACTTCTGCTACTTATAAATTGTAAATTTAACGTTTAACAATAACAATATAACAATACAAAAATTAACACGCTCCCTTAAAAATCTCCTACATTTACAAATTCTCCTTACCCCAACAAAAACGTTTTAAGAAATGACACAAAAACGTGACAGTTGCCGAATAACCTTGCTTGATAGTAAACAAAGAGGTTTTCGCGTATATTCTTAAGGTAGTTCCTTTGTGGTATAGCTTATAGTCCGCGGTACAGCGCCCATTTCGTAAAATGATCATCGCAGCCGTGTTTTTGTCGGACGAAATATTTTTCAAATTCCTTATTTAATTTTTAAAACAATTAAAAATAAAAGTTGGTGTCGGACTCAACGAAAGGAAGCCATTAACGAAGTTATAAGTATGTAGTAACAAAGGTACAAGCATGTATTAATCATTTCATGAAATGGGCGCTGTCCCGCGGACTAATAGTCAAAGTACTTACATTGCAAAAGCAATTACGCTATACAGGACAATTTATAAAAGCCTTACAGTAGTCGTATATGATGTGTAACATTTGACATCTCACCTTAGTAATAAGCAATTTTAAAATTATATTCTGAAAAAAATGGGTCAGGTACATATTATTCGAAATGATTTTTCATAACAAACAATTCTATTGTATTTAATTTCATTGACACTGACAGTAACAGAAATCAACCTCAAAATTTAAAAAAAACTAGCGCTCTAACCGTGCGCTCATTCGTCAAATCAACTCTCGGAAAATTGGTTGACGTCTATCTGACGGCCAACTCCAACCGCGCGTTCATTCGTCAAATCAAATGTTACTGTTACTGTTACACATTTCACGAAATGACCCTCACAAATTGCGAGTAAGCGAGAGGAAAGATGTTACACATCAAAAATTGATCTAAAAAGTTAAATTTTGTTTTTGCTATGCAAAATGCAAAAGATAAAAAAGCTAAATCAATAAAAAAATTAAAAAAATTGCGAATAATCGGCCAAGTGATTAATTTCTTCAGGTCTAATAATAATTAAAGCGTATTATTTATATTATTAGTTTAGATGAAGTATGTGAGGTTGAAGAATTTTGGAAGCCATTCAAGAAAGGAATCGTGGATATTACTAAGAGGTGAGGTGTAAGTAAAAGAAGGAAAGAATGCAAGTATCAGAAAATGTTTAAAAAGCAGTGTCAGAGAAGAAGAAAGCCTGGCTGGCTACAAAAGCCAATCAAAGAACGCAAAAGGCAACGATTGAGGATGTAAACAAGGCAAAAATTGAGTATAAAAGGTGTGGCAAAAAAGGTTGTGGCAAGATTGAAGGAGAGTGATAAAGATTAATTTGATAGAAGGTTATTTGACGATTTCCAGAATAATATTAAACCTTTCTGGAAGTCCATAAGAACAGCCAGAGATAAAAGTACTACCTCGCAACTAAAAAAAATCAGAAACCAAGATGGTAGTATGGTAAAAGAATCAACAAAATACAATTTAGATTACATTCTTTGCTGTACGAGCCCTAACAACTATATTTTCAGACGATGTACGAAAGATAGGTATATTTATTTTAACTGTTTTTTTTTAACTAGTCACATACCCCTACTCTTTACCTAACATAAAGTCTAATCGTAAGGAATTACTTTTTTATTTTGTACTAGCTGAACCGGAAGACGTTCTCCTGCCCGAACAATGGTTTAGCTGCTTTGGTAATATCACTATCAATCTCAGCGACCCCGAAAACTATGAATTAGACACTAAATCGGCAATTTTTTATTCAATTTATTTTTATTGCAATTTTTATATTCCATCCCTTTCCCACCCCTTTCGTAGGGATGCTTACAAAATTGAGAATATCACTATTAACCTCAGCGACCAATATATAGGCATTTTTAATAGTTTTCGTATTCCATCTCTTTCCCACCCCCTTCGTAGGGGTTCTAACAAAATTGGGATATTCACTATCAAACTAAGCGACCCCAAAAACTATGAATTCGACTTTAATATCGGCCATTTTTGTTAGTTTCTGTTGGCTCTACAAATCTTGACCTGAACTTTTATTAGGAATATAGCTGTCTCTCTATATAGTTTTTTGTTTGTCACCAGACCACATGTCACTTTATTATTAATTTATATTGAAACAATAAGGATAAAACCTAAACTGAGAGCTATTGACCAAAGCACAATAGATTTATCAATAAATGCATGTATAATACTGATTTTAGAGTCAATTTAGCTGTCCGAATATTTTTCAGTAAATTTTTAAAAAAAAGGCCCTTTATCCAAAGGTTGTTTCGATTTTTTAAAAACACCTCAGTGTTAGATCAGCAATCTTATATGTTTCAATATAAAGAGCATTTTAAAAAAATACCCCTATGACATTTAAAAAGTAAAGATTTTTTTTAGCTATCCAATTGTGGATATAATGAGGTCTGATGATTGGATTTCCCAGATAAATATTTTAATCTGGCTCAATGCTCTTGCATTGGTAAAGGAATTACTTAAGAACTCGTTAGAAGGTAGTGTTAGTCATGGGAATCTCAGGAAACAGACACCTATATCAGTAGCTGTTTTGTTCCCATATTTGGGGCACTACGCCTTATCATCTCTAATAAAGACCACAAAGGGCTTTACCTCTGTTGAATTTTTCTCATCATAAAACACACATTTAAAACGTTTAGTAAAATAATTTACCGGTATTTGTACTTGTAATTCTTCTCCAAAAAAATGTAATTGACTAAGATTACCAACTGCGTTGTTAATGCACTGATATTTTATATTTGATATTTCTATCAGATGGTACTCACTCCATTAATATTAAAAATATTAATATATTTATACATTTTTAAAGATCCATTTTTTAATTTTTTTTCTTTAATGCAGATATTTGAATGTTGAAAAAAATGAATTTTTAATTGTTTTGAATATCCCTATTTTTGAATCGTTTTATTTCATTCAAAACCAACCCTTAAATGAGATGGTAAAATTTTATTGTACGAAAAGGATTACTTAAATGAAAAATTGTTGCAATGGGATATACAGTTACTATTTTATTTATTATTTTATTACTTAAATTAACTTCTTAAGATCATTTACTAAGTTACGTTTTTCAAAAAAACAAATTAAATGAAAATGGTATATTTTACACAATTACAAATATGTACAACTAGAGAAAATTAAGTTAAATTACATATTTTGCATATTTTTCTTTCTTTATATCACCGCAAATCATTTTGCTTTGGCTTAGTTCTTCCTTTAACTTCAGGGGTGCTAAAAATGTTTATACATTTTATAAAAATAAAGGGTCAATCCAACTATTCCTAAATATTTTCACTTTATTCAGTTTTCACCTATTTCTTTGATTTTGTTGTAAATACAGGTCTTCAATTATGAATTCTTCCTAATCATCAGGTAAAATTTCTAAATTATTTGAGTTCCTGAAAAAAAACAAGGTTTTCTTAATTGCAATAGCAAAACAGGTTATTATCTGAAAGTTTTGATTTTTTAGAATTAAATAATCTCCCAGCAACTTTAGTCAAACAAATCTTTATCCAAAATCATGAAACAAAAATGCAATAGATCAGATCAGATTGTTAATACAGTGAATTTTTATAAAAAATTATATGAATAATGAGTAGAAAAAGGCTATAAAGGAAATGTTGCACTATGCACTGATATAAAACAAGGGGTATGAAGTCAAGAAATTAATATTTTAAATTGTCAATGAAAAGTGTACATTGTTTTAGTTATTATTATTAAATTGTTAATACAATCTAATACTGTTGTTGCTGATGTCATATTTCCATTTAATTTAAATGTGTTAAATGGGCTAGTTAGAAATTAACAGATTGACACGAATAAAAAGTCAATACTGCATAATAATTTGCATACAAAATTAGTTTTTGTAGCAAGAAAATTACTCTTTTTCTTAAAATTTAAATAGACCCAAGCATAATCAAACTTTTACCTAATACCATTATCCTTTTAAAAATTGGTATTGTAACTTTCAAATTCATTGGTTTTCAGGTTGCTTGGATGGACGTGGGTGCCAAGACGTTAACGTTAACTTTTGATCCTTGATTTATTAGAATTTTCTTAACTCTCTGTGGAATATGTTTTTATTTCACTTTTCACCTAGTTCTCAGACTGTTATCAATACAGGCATTCAGATGTACATAACTACTAAACATACAAGTAATATTACTAACATTAATTGAGGTTTTAAAACAAAACGAAGTTTTTTAATTTCATTACAAAAACTTTTTATTTGAAAATTGCTATTTACAAGAAAACAATTAAATGTGAGGTCATGATACGACATGTACTACACATTTTGATCTAGCAAACACTAATGTCAAAAAGCAAAGAGATAAATGCATTAAGTTTACCATTTTTAAACATTTTATATTTGAAAAACTTTTTATATCTTTTAAATCTTTCAATACTTTTGGCACGAAAAAAACAAACGAGTTTCTTACTAATTAAAAGTATAATTACTAAAACTGTAAAAGTATTTTTATTAATTTTTTACCCCGTAGCTTGGTTGAGTAGTCACGAAACTCTTCTTTTCTACATAGCCTTTTATGACGTATGTCACCCTAAGTAGTTTTGTTCTAAATCTTTTACCCAAAAAAGATTATTCGGAATTTGATTATTCCACCAATTATTAAAAATGTATACAATACCAAACAAAAAACTTATTAACTATTTATTTAAACATTTGACTTACATAGCTTGATGCAACTAAATTGACATCATGTTTTATTAATTTAATTTGATTACTAGCATATTTTTCATTATAATTATAAAAAATATTGTATTTGATTAAAGATCTAGACAGATAAAAAGTGGGGCGATTCTAGATATGCTTAAAGAGCCGTTTGCGAACGCTATTTAAAACCCATTGTACATGACTTATAGACGTTTGCGTTGATTTAGTATATTATTTTTCAACCTGTTTAGTATTTTGATCGACCACTTTTATATTTCAATCGTTTTACATTACTAACATGAAAAATAATAGGTACTTACACTTGTCAAAAAACCGGAATATCACAAAATCTGCGCACAACGAAAACATTGGAATAACGATCCGATCGGCGACGACGAAATTTTCAGTAATCGTGAGTCTCAAGTAAAATCGGAGGAAGAAGTTTACAAATGTGAAGTATATTCAGTCGAATATTTGTTATTTAAGAGGCTAGTCGCCAGCCAAGCTACTTCTGTTGCACTTGTAATGTACCTACACACATTAAATGACATTAACCAGCAAAAAATATCTGTCAGCCCCTTCTGAGACTCTGCATTGTTTAATTACGTTGTACCTAAGAGTATTAATTATTTCTTTCCTAATCTTTTAATATACAGGGTGTCCGGAAAATACGTGTACAACAGGTAATGGTAGAAACCTGGGCGAAAAATACATCGATTTAGTTACTTATATCCCAAAATGCTTCGTTTAGCCGTCAGAGGATTTGGAAGATTGACGAAAATTATCTATTATTTTTTTTTACTTCTCGAAAACGGTTTATGTATATGTTTAAACACTTAATGAAATAATTATTTTAATAGGTTATTGTCAAATTTCTAGTTTCAATATTCATTTTATGAATTAAATTTTTTATTATTATTAAATTATTTTATTTTCTGAAAAAACCGTTGGTTTTACGAAACTTTTTCGGGAGACAAAAAAGTTTCCCAATTAGTTCAACTACCCGACTAAATTTTTTGGGTTGTGATTACCCTGATGGTGTTGAATTTATGAAAAATTATTTTCATATGACGTCATTATTTGACAATTCTTACTTTTGAATTGAACTCAATAAGCACTGAAAAACGTAATTTTATAGTACAAAACCGCACACAAAAAACGGTGGCAATCTATCAGCACGTTTTCGAGTAATAAAAAAAAATAATAATTTTCGTCAATCTTCCAAACCCTCTGACGGCTAAACGAAGAATTTTTGGTTACAAGTAACTTAGGCTGTATCGATCTATTTTTCGCCCAGGTGTCTGCCATTACCTGTTGTCCACGTATTTTCCGTAAATTCATTACTTAAATTTTTTTTCTAAAATAAATTGGGTTGATATCGATGACCATTTTTTGTATCAAATTAAAAACCTTCAACATGTCCATTTGTTCTCTGACAAATTGTCATGATTTATATAGTATACAAAATTTTCTCAAAAAAGTAGACAAAAGGGTCCCAAAATGAAACGATTGTCTTTAGGTCTTTTAATTAAATTTTTCCCATTTTTCCACCTAAAAATCATGATAAATTTGGATATTTAGTTATGTCTCTACGTAAAAACACTTATTTTTACAATTGTTAATAATAAATAAAATTAACAGGTGTTTAAATTCCATTGAATTCCCTATTAAATTATAATTGGTGGATTGAAACACATACAACTGTTTAAATTTAAATCTGATTGGCGCAACGACAAATCTTATTGGTAGATGGTGACATCATGCTTCTGTCTACAGTATGTGTAGCAAACGCTATAGAGATGGGTACTCCTCGTTCTATTTAAAGAACTATTCCTCCAAATCCTTCTATCATACAGCAAAGGAGTATTTACGTCCATGTGGAAAAAAGCTAAAGTCCAACCGATTCCAAAAAAAGGAAAGAAGACTATTCCTGCAAATTATCGCCCTATTGCATTGCTCTCAGTCATATCCAAAGTTATGGCAAAAGCGATTAACACAGAACTTATCAAATATCTGGAGAAATTTGAGATAATCCATGACAGACAATATGGATTTCGACAACTTCGGTCTACTGGAGATTTGCTGGCTTATGTCACTCAGCTCTGGACAAACACTATTGAAAAGTTTGGTGAATCCCGTGCAATAGCCTTGGATATATCTAAAGCCTTTTGACCGCGTTTGGCACCAGGCATTGTTAAGTAAATTATATGCCTACGGTCTCCCAACCAAACTGCGCCAATGGCTCTTGAGCTTCATGCAAGATCGCTCCTTACATGTGGCAGTTGACGATATTTCTTCTGATGCGTTCAAAACTAATGCTGGGGTCCCCCAGGGTTCCATACTGTCCCCCACCCTATTTCTTTTACACATCAACGACCTCTTGAAAACCATCACGAACCCCATTTAGAGTTTCGCAGACGATATCACACTTGTCTCAACTTTCACATCCTATCGATCACTTTTGGTGAATGATACAAATAGACTCAGGCAGGAACAGGTTGATTCCATCAATAGGGATCTTAAAGCAATCGTCGAGTGGGGAACCAACAATCTTGTTCAGTTCAACGCCCAAAAAACACATAGTGCCACGTTTTCCAAGAAAGTGAATTCCTCAATTCATCCCATCACAATGTCCGGAAATACCCTTGAACCAAGTCCCTCCATCTCGATTTTGGGAGTCACGGTGTCCAATAATATGTCCTGGCATGACCATGTTGCTAACATCGCAAAGTCAGCAAGCCAGAGGCTAGGTTTTCTGTGTAAATCCAGAAAGTTTTTTACTCCTGATTAACTGTTGACGACGTACAAGGCTCAAATCCGACCTCTACTGGAGTATTGCTCGCACATTTGGGGTTCAGCACCAAGGCATTCTCTTCGTCTTCTAGATTCCATTCAGAAAAGAGCCATTCGCTTGATAAACAGTTCAACTCTCACAGATACCCTTCACCCTCTAGAACATAGAAGAAGAGTTGCAGACCAGTCATTCCTCTACAGATATTTCCATGGCAGATGCTCCAGAGAAATAAAAACTCTTGTACCACCATTGGCCACATTCGGCCGAAGAACTCGGCACGCTGATCAGTCTCACCCATTTACTCTCAAGATTGACACTACAAGGACCAATCTTCATCAAGAATCCTTCTTTTAGAGGGCTGCTACGGAATGGAATAAGCTTCCAAAATCAGTTTTTCCAGAGAACTATGACCTGCAACTTTTTAAAAAGCTTCTCCACAATCATTTCCTTTCTATAATCCCTTCCCCTTCTAATAGTCGCAGTGCGGGCCGTCCGCGGCCCAAACGATAGGTCTACCCTTTTTGCGACTATTTTCATAAAAAAAAAACATGCAAATAATGTGTTTTAAAAAAACCTCTTTTCATGCAAAAAAATAAACTTTTAAGGCGAAAGATTTGACCTTTCGGAATATTACTATTAAAGTCATGATTTTTAAAAAATATTAAAAATAGAAATTTTGTATAAAAATGTCAAGGCTGGATTATATATTTTTTTTGAGACAAAACAAAAATTTTTTTTTATTTTTAATTATATTTTTCAGTTAAATCAGTGTTATGTGTTAGAAAATTATTTGTTTTTAAAGTTTAACCCTCATTTAGTTAAATCAACGTTTTAAGTTAGATGCGAACACGTTCGGTTGCTTCGGTTTCGGTCAGTTCGTTCGTTCCTTATATTCGTGTTCGGACCATATATTTAATACATCTCTATTGCTATTGCTAGTGACCGTAAGTAAAAGTGTTGCCCACCAAGAGAGACAGCAACTGCATTCTTTTATCTCACTTATTCAATCTCGATTCGTTGTGCGCAAGCGTTGTGACTGTAGTGGGAAAAATGCAATTATAGTAAATATTTTCTTGTATTCATAGCTTAGCGGCAAAGTACAAACATAAAATGATGTTTGGTTCATAAACTGACGCTGTATAAAATTGCGCTTGTGAGCTGGCTTCATTCTCGGGCATGCGCATAGCATTTCAGGTCTAAATGACGGAGACAGATGTATGTATTTCTGCACCGTTGGGTTGTCATCCTTTTCCACACCCCTACTATCAATAGAGGAGTATTATTAAATATATGGTTCGGGCTATTCGGTTCATCGATACATCGATTCGACGGTGTTTATAATAAAAGTTAAACTGAGCTTCGTTTAGTTTACAGAACGGTTCTTTTATATAGTTCGTTCGCGAACTACCCATCTCCAATCGCAAATCACTTTGGTCAATCGACTGCACCATTAAGATGTGTAATAAATGCATTAATTTTATCACGGATTTTTATCGAATGCGATATTTTAAATATACCTACGGATGTTTGATTATTGTATTCTGCAAATAAGTGACAATTATTACCATGTTAGATGAAAATAACGTTCGGTGAGAATTTTAAGTTTTTATTACTTATTAGTCATCGTCCATTACGAAACTTTCGTTCCTTAAAAACCTTATTTGCTGTGTAATTGTAAGACAAAGTTAATTTAAAATATTGTTTGAAACGACTTTATGTGTTGCTTGTTATTAGGTTATAAATAAATAATTTTAAGTCTTCAATTTTATCCGATTAACAAAGATTATCTTTTTTGCTTACTAGAAATATTAATTTGACAAATAATAAATATTAGAATGTACATTCTAACTCACTAAAATATAATTTATGAAACGAACATTCAAAAAAACTGGAATAATATTCTTAGAAATGTGTAATGGAGTAGACAATATGATTTTAAATCCAGAGAGTTAACAAGTGATTTAAAAGTTTTTTGCCGAGTACGATTTTTGCGAGGTTTTCTGGACGTCCGATTCCTAATGCTTTTCTCTATCACAAAAATATAGAGTTTAAAAAACTAGTAAAAGAATGAAATTTATGATTCTATTAGCAGGTAAAAAAATTATTTTGTTTAAGGTTATTATTAGTCCGACCTTCAATACTATTCGTTAATTAAAGTTGATTTAAACCTCTTCTCTCTGAACAGCTATTTCAATTCGAAAAATTTCGGTTTACGTAAATGCTTACCATTTCCAAAAAATTTTTTTTATTTGCCAGTCAGTGTTTTAGGTTATGTGGTTTTGAGGAATTTGTGATTCAATGGTCCACATATTTTATGGAGGGGGGGCCTCTAGACACCACCATTGTTATGCACTTATGCCCCTATTACTAAATGCAAAGTTCGATGTAGGTATTTGAGGAAATAATTTTATTTTTTCTGGGATTTTTGAAATACATACATATAGTCACGCCTTTTTCCCTTAGGGGTAGGCAGAGACCACTTCCTTTCACTTCCGCTACGGTTCTTACACACATCTTTTGCTTCCTCTACTTTCATCAGTGCTTTCATACATGATCGTCGGTTGTTGGTACTCTTGACCTGGCCTATCTTCAAAACAATGTTGATCTAATCGAGATATGTTCGCCGAGGTCGACCTCTACCGACTTCCGTCCATTCACACTCGCCTTATAAATTTTATTCGTCAATCTTCCTTCATCCATCTTTTCTACGTGTCCAAACCATCTAAGCATTCCTTTATCTATTTTTGTAACCACATCTTCTTTTACACCACAGCGTTCGCTTATCTCACTATTCTTTACTTTATCCAACCGAGTCACTCCGGCTATACTTCTCAGACTACTCATCTCCGCAGCATTAATCCCATTTTTATGCCTTTTCTACCAAACTCAACATTAACTACCGGTATTGACTATACAAAATCATAAGAAAACGTAAGATTTGAATAATTAATGAATTTTATTGGAGACATTATGTTTGGGTTGTTATGTTTTAGAGGTATAGCAGTTTTAATTTGAGTCAGTTTTTGATTGTTTTATTCAGTGCAAATAATACAGTCAATTTCCCAACTAGACCCCACACTAGCATACTTTTCGCTCCGGCGGCGGAGGGAAATGTAAAGTAAATCTACCACTGGTGAAAAAGTTTTTTCCGCAGTAAACTCGGTACTATTATGGACTTTTTATTGTACGTTTAAGAAAATCTATAATGCTCTAAAGTTCTTTTTATTGCAGTGTCTTGCTTTCTCAAGCGTTGACGACTCCCATATTGACTACTTTGTTTCTATCTCTATCTTGAGCTGCGTGGAGAAGTTCCTCAGCAGTTAGCCCTGTCCATTGTCGGAGATTTCGAAGCCAAGATAGCTTTTTACGGCCTATCCATTTTTCCCCTCGATATTGCCATTCAGAATAAGCCGAAGCAGACTATAACGTGGTCCACACGCATCACATGTCCCAAGTATTCCAGTTTGCGGCGCTTAATAGAGCTGATAAGAGCTCTCTATCGTGCCCTATTCTAATGAGTACATTCTCGTTGGTAGTTCGGCTTGTCCACGGAATTTTGAGCATACTTCTGTACAGCTACATCTCGAATGCACTGATGCGGTCAATAATTTTTTGTTGAAGCGTTCATGTTTCGCAAGAGTACAACAGAATAGATGTAGATGTAGATTATAGAGGGGGGTCGTGAAGGCTATGCAACCTCTCAAGCACCTCGACCTATCAGATCTTTTGTGCATAACCCTTAATCTATTCGAGGCCCGGGATTCCGAGACTTCGAGCAAAGTTTATCAGTTTCCTGCGGGCTAAGTTTCTGACATCAAAGGAAAAAACAGAATAGACCATACATAGCACTTGGTAAACCTTTCCCGCAGATCAATATTAAGTTGCTTGGCACAGAGTAGCGGCTTGAGTTTCACAAATGCTCTTCTAGCCATTTCTATTCTAGCATTGATTTCTTCCTCTGCATCCATCGACTGGTCGATCCAGCTTCCAAGATATTTAAAGTGTTGAACTCATTTTATATTCTCGCCATCAAGTGTTATTCTTTCTGGGCCAACATCCATTTGGCTAACAATCATAAATTTAGTTTTTTTGATATTGATTTTCGGTCCCCATCTATTACTTTCTCTGTTTATCTTATCTAACATACATTGTACTTTTTTCAACGATTTAACTAGGAGCACGGTATCATCTGCGTATCGAATGTTACTAATGGTTCTAAAGTACATTGATGTAATACATTATAAAAAATTTAAACAAACTTGAATATTATTGGGTTATTTTTAGATTTGATGTACGGAAGACTGCGAAGTTGGATCCGACAAACCATCGACTTGACTTCCCCGACAGTGTAGCCAAAGCTTACAAACCTAACACCGAATTTTTATGTAAAAACGACAAGTGGGTGTTTACCGAAATTGTGGACCTGCATCACTAATAAATACTACTGCGGAGATTACTTTGACGAACCAGCGCCAGCGTACATTTGAGCAGACAAAACAATTGTTGTACTACAGGTGGGTTTTACTTTATATCTCCCATTGTCAGACGGGAGGGCTTTAAAAATGTGGGGTATAGTTTTGCGAGCAGACTGTTGATTTTCAAAGTGATTAAGAGTGTAAGTCACCTTACTCTGTTCAAATTCAGAGCAGGGGAAAGGAAACGGTAGACTCGATGGGCGGAGTTAAATAACAATAAATCATTTCAATTGTTGAATCGAATAGTTATAATGTGGTGTAAGGAAAGCATAGACATTTTAACAATATAATCAATAATTACGAAGGTGAGGAAGTACTATGTCTATCCTGAAAAAGTAGATAATGGATATTTTTTGGAAGTTAGTAATAAGGAAAAACTAACTTTCTTGTTAATATTTGAGATTGGATTATTTTTTACCACTGAGGAAAATAGAAAAATATATACCTATTGGATGATTAACGATTAAAATCTACTGATTGAACTTGCTCATTACCTTTTTGATTTCTTCCGTAAAAAATGAGCAAGCCTTACAGCAGTCGCATATGATGTGTAACATTTGACATTTCACCTTAGTAATAAGCAATTTTAAAATTATATACTAAAAAAATTGGGTCATTGGGTATTATTTGAAATGATTTTTCATAACAAACAATAATTCTTTTTAATGAAAATTGTTTTTTATTTAATTGACACTGACAGTGACAGAAATCAACCTCAAAATTTAAAAAAGGTAAATCTTAAAATATTTTATTCGAATAATTATTTATTATTAATAACTTGAATTTTTTATCAATTATCTGCACTTTATTGAGACTTATTATCAACAGTAAATATTTATTTATATAGTTTACGCATATAACAGCAAACTTAATACACAACACTCCTGTAAAATTGGTTGACGTCTATCTGATGGCCAACCCTAACCGCGCTCTCATTCTTTAAATAAACTCTCGGAAAATTGCTTGACGTCTATCTAACGGCCAACTCTAACCGCGCGCTCATTAGTCAAATCAAATAGCGCGTGCTTTCGCGACTTCCTGTTACCGTTACTGTTACACCATTCTGAAATCACTCCCACAAATTGCGAGTAAGCAAGAGAAAAGATGTTACACATGCAAGAAAGCGAGAGCAAAGAAAAATTGGTAATGATACATACCTTTTTTGCTTGCGTGGTTATAAAAAACGGGATTCGTCTTTTCTCTTGATTAACCAATAAGAATTAGTGCAGTTTTAGTTACTTCTATATAATTCATAAAATGTCTGAAATAAAATGTATGCTTTGAAATTTATTTTACACAATATCTGTTATAAAACAAAATTAAAAATAACGTAGCCTTTGAATTTAGCACTTAACACTATACGAGGTACCTATAGCCAGAATTACCCAAACCAAAGAGCGAACATTTAAGAAGCACTCTGACAAATTCAAATCGGCAATTCAAGATACACTGGAGGCAACCCAAAATACACCAGCAGTAACCCAATGATGCTTATCGGCGACAAATAAATATACAATAGCGGCAACCCAATATACATCTGCGCCAACTTATTATACTCGTAAGTAAATTTTTTAATGGGAAGGTTTAAAGAAATTATTGTTTTTATAACTGAAAATAGATTGACAGTAGGAGTTGTCTATTTAAAAAATAAGTACTATATCGAAAACATCTAGTTTTAATGTTATAAAAAATTGTTTTAAATAACTGTAAAACTTACGTTACATTGTGAAAAATTTTTGATAACAAGCCGAAATCTATCTCCTTACTTGAAACAAAAAATATTCAACAAATTCATATTTAAATTTATAATTTTTCGTTTGAAACTATTTTGTTGTAATAATTATAAATCATAAAAACTTTTTAAAATAGACCATTTAATGATAACAAAAAACCGATCATAGTTTTATTGATACACTAGGAGCACAAAACAATTTTAATAATAAAAAATTTTCTATTATGTGGTGTTAAATACTTTTATGTAATGCATAAAATGTCCAGCATAAAATAAATTTAAAATTTGTTTAACACATTGTCTATTATAAAACAACATTTTTTCTATAACGTAGCACTTGATTTTTGCAATATGCAAGGTATCGTCACAGTTACCAATAACCAAAGAACAAACTTTTAAAGAGCTCCCTAAAAAACTCGAATCAAAGAGACACTGATGGCAACCTAAAATTCAATCATAACAAGTTACACTGACGGCAACCCAAAATATAACAGCAGTATTTTAATGATGCTCATAGGCGACAACCCAATTTACATCAGCGGCAACCCAATATACATCAGCGGCAACTTAATATACTCGTAACTAAATTTTTTAATAAGAAGGTTTGAAGAAATGTTTTTATAACTGAATCTAGATTAACAGTAGTAGTTGTCCATCTAAAAAATAAGCGCTATTACAAAAAAAATCTAGTTTCAATGTTATAAAAAATTGTTTTAAAAAACTGTAACACCTTACGTTAGATTGTTAAAATTTTTCGGTAATAAACCGAAATCTATCCTGTCGCTTAGACAAGAAATGTACAAAAAAACATTTTTAATTTTATAATTTTTCGTTTGAAACTATTTTTCTGTAATAACTATAAATCATAAAAACTTTAGGCAATTCAGTAATAACGAAAAAACCGAACATCGTTTTATTGATACACTAGGAGCACAAAACAATTGTAACGATCTAAAATTTTGTATTAAGTAGTTTTAGATACTTTTATGTAATGCTTAAAATGTCCAGCATAAAATAAATGTTTTGAAATTTGTATGACACATTGTCTGTTATAAAACAAAGTTCATTCTATTTCGTTGCCCTTGATTTTAGCAATGTGCGAGGTATCTTCAGAGTTATCGTTAACCAAAGGACAAATATTTGAAAAGCCCTCTAATAAACTCGAATCAAAGAGACACTGATAGCAACCTAAAATATACGGATACCAAGGTACACTGACGGCAACCCAAAATACACCAGTGGTTACCCAATGGTGCCCATCGGCAATGTACAATGGCAGCAACACAATATACATCAGTGGCAACTTAAAATACTCGTAAGTAAATTTTTTAATGGAAAGGTTTAAAAAAATAAATGTTTTTATAACTGAAACAATATTGACAGTAGAAAGTGTCTATTTAAAAAATAAGTGTCATTACAAATAAATCTAGTTTCAATGCTAAGAAAAATTGTTTTAAAAACTATAAAACTCCTAACGTTAGATTATAAATTTTTTTGATAATAGACCGAAATCTATCTCCTTGCTTGAAACAAGAAATGTACAACAAATACATTTTTAAATTTATAATTTTTCTTTTAAAACTATTTTGTTGTAATAATTATAAATCAAAAAAACTTTTAAATTACGCAATTCAGTAATAACGAAAAAATCAAAACAAAACAATTGTAACGATCGAAAATTTCGTATTATGTGGTTTTAGATACTTTTATGTAATGCATAAAATTTCCAGCATAAAATAAATGCTTTAAAATTTGCTTTACACATTGTCTGTTATGAAACAAAATGCTTTCTAAACGTAGCAACTGATTTAAGCAATATACGAGGTATCGTTAGAGTTATCGTTAACCAAAGGACAAACATTTAAAGAGCCCCCTGAAAAACTCTAATCAAAAAGACACTGACGGCAACCCAAAATACACCAGTGGTATTCCAATGATGCTCATTGGCGACAGCACAATATACGACAGCGGCAACTTTATGTACTCGTAAGTAAATGTTTTAATGAAAAGATTTAAAGAAATTAATTGAATAAATTTTAAGAAATTAATATTTTTATAACTGAAACTAGCTTGACAGTGGAAGTTGTCTATCTAAAAAATAAGTGCTATTACAAAAAAATCTAGTTTTAATGTTATGAAAAATTGTTTTTAAAATCTGTAAAACTCCTAACGTTTTTTGATAATAAACCGAAATCTACCCTCTTGCTTAAACAAGTACTGTTTAACATATACATTTTTGTATTTATAATTTTTTGTTTGAAACTATTTCGTTGTAATAATTATAAATCATAAAAACTTAAATTAGTCAATTCAATAATAACGAAAAAACCGAACATCGTTTAATTAATATACTAGTAGTACAAAACAATTGTAACGATCGAAAATTTTGTATTATGAGGGTTTAGATACTTTTATGTAATGCATGAAATGTCCAGCATAAAATAAACGCTTTGAAATTTGTTTTAAAAATTGTTTGTTATAAATTAAAATTTTTTCTATAACGTAGCCCTTGATTTTAGCAATTTACAAGGTATCATAAGAGTTACTAATAACCAAAGGACAAACTTTTAAAGAGCCCCCTAAAAACCTAAATCAAAGAGACACCGTTGGCAACCTAAAATACATCAGGGGTAACCCAATGATGCTTATCGGCAACAACCCATTATACATCAGCGGCAACTTATTATACTCGTAAGTAAATTTTTTAATAAGGATGTTAAAATAAATTAATAATTTTATAATTAAAACGACAGTAGAAGCTATGTATTTTTAAAAATAAGTCGTATTAAAAATTACGAAAAAATCTAGTTTCAATTTCGATAAAAAATCGAAATCTATCCTCTTGTTTAAATAAAAAATGTTTGACAAATAAATTTTGGAATTTATAATTAATGGTTTTAAATATATTTTTTAGTAATAATAATTAAAAATCATAAGAACTTTTAAATTTGGAAATTCGATAATACCGAATAAACCAAAAATAGTTTTATTGATACACTAGGAGCACAAAACAATTGTAACGACCGAAAATTTCGTATTATTTGGGTTTAGATACTCTTATGTAATGCATGAAATGTTCAGCATAAAATAATTGCTTTAAAATTTGTTTTAAAATTGTTTTTTATAAATCAAAATTTATTCTATAACGTAGCCCTTGATTTTACAATTTACAAGGTATCATAAGAGTTACCAATAACCAAAGGACAAACTTTTAAAGAGCCCCCTGAAAAATCTCAGAGACACCGATGGCAACCTAAAATACACCAGGGGTAACCCAATGATGCTCATCGGTGACAACCCAATATACATCAGCGGCAACTTATACTCGTAAGTAAATTTTTTAATGAGGTTTAAATAAATCATTTTTTTTATAACTGAAACTAGATTAACAGTAGGAGTTGTCTGTTTAAAAAATAAGTACTATTACGAAAAAATCTAGTTTCAATGTTATAAAAAATTGTTTTAAAAATCTGTAAAACTCCTAACGTTAGATTTTAGGAAATTTTTTGATAATAAACCGAAATCTATCCTCTTGCAAACAAGAAATGTTCAACAAATACTTTTTGAATTTATAATTTTTTGTTTGAAATTATTTTGTTGTAATATTTATAAATCATAAAAACTCTTTAATCAGGCAATTTAATAATATTATTGATACACTAGAAGAACAAAACAATTTTATTGTAACGATCAAAAATTTCGTTTTATGTGGTTTTAGATACTTTTATGCAATGCATAAAATGTCCAGCATAAGATAAATGCTTTAAAATTTGTATTACACATTGTCTGTTATAAAACAAAATTCTTTCTATAACGTAGCCCTTGATTTAAGATACGAGGTATCTACAGAGTTATCGTTAACCAAATGACGAACATTTAAAGAGCCCCCTGAAAACCCGAATCAAAGAGACAAAATACTCCAGCGGTAACCCAATATACATCAGCGGCAACTCAATATACGCGTAGGTAAATGTTTTAATAAGAATGTTGAAAGAAATAAATGTTTTCGTAATTGAAACTAGATCGACAGTAGAAGTTGTGTGAAGGAAAATCTCTTGCTGAACAGCTGGCCGAACTATTCATCAAAATATTGAGGGACAAAAATACACCGGCGAGATGAAAACACAGCAATACAATCTCAATATTCAAAATGTGGAAAACCTCAGATCCGGCGAACTACCGAGGAATATCGCTTCTAGACACGACCATGAAATTATTCACCCGTATGCTGCAGCAACGCATTCTTGGTTACACTGCAATAAGCGAGGAGCAGCAAGGTTTTCAGGAAAACCGATTGACGCAGTGTTCGTTGTCAGGCAGGTTGTAAAGAACCTAACATAGTTTTATTGATACACTGGAAGCACAAAACAATTTTATTGTAACGATCGAAAATTTCGGATTATGTGGTTTTAGATACTTTTATGCATTGCATAAAAGTAAATGCTTTGAAATTTGTTTTACACATTATTTGTTATAAAACAAAATTCTCCATAACTTAGTTCTTGATTTTAGCACTGTAAGCGGTATCAGCAGAGTTACCCAAACCAAATAGCAAACATTTAAGGAGGGAGCCCTTTGACCAACTCTAATTGAAGATATACTGGTGACAAGCCAAGATATATTGACATAAGATGCACTTATGACAACCCAAAAAACGTCGGCGGCAACCCAAAATTCACCAGCAGCAACCCAATATACATCAGTGGCATTTCAATATTCTCGGAAGGTTATCCAAAAACTCGAAAAACCCCCCAAACTTTTGAATTTTTTTTGGCTCTTAGCCCATTTTTTTAAAAAGCCAATTTTTATCGAGATGCGGTCTCTTTTTCATTATCCTTCAAAAATTCTTTAGTTGGCTGTTCAACACTTGTAGTTTCAACGGATAAATATCTTGTTCTTTTTATTTAATATTAGAGTAGACTATCATAAAAAATTTGTTGTACAATAATCCCCTTACTATGGAGGAAGTTTTTTTATTGTGATTTTATTGGTGTTAATTATGTTGTTATATTTTTGTAGTGCTTGAATAAATATATTTTAAAATAACTGAGTATTTTTAATTACTCCTCCAATCCTTCATAAATGATATCTGGCAAAATTAATGCTGCCGATAGAAGTGAAAACTTTATACTATAAATTAACCATGCTTCCCACAAGGTGCTTTAAAATTACACACCAACCAACCTGCCTAAAGATATTTTTATTTCAAATATGGAAGGGGTTTATAGGTAATTTACAAAGTAAAATTTTCCTATTTATATAAATCAAGAAATTATTGAGTGATGAAAAAAAAATTAATTTTAACAAAAATTTGGTAGCTTATGAAAATTCCAACAGGTGACACTAGTTAAAGGTTTTTGTTTCAAAAGTAAGTTTGCCCTATATAAGTAAGTATCCAAAAAGGTGGGAAAGAAATGGGCAGGTGGGCATTTAATAAATAACAAATTACTTAATCCAACTGTCTTAAATACTGAAAAAGGGGGTGCAAATTCCCCGTATTTTGTTCTTAAATATTTATAACAAAAATAATATAATATATAATAATAATATATAATAAAATATAAGATGGGATTTTGTTAAAAAAGTAACAAAAATATGCGACATACTACTTCTGAGAATAAAAGGTTTGGCTATTGTCTTATAGATGGCGCTACTAGTTTCAAACAAAAATTATTTTTGTGTATAAATTGTGTTATGACGGCGCCAATAGTTTCAGGCATAAATTATTTTTGTGTATTGTGTGTTGCAGAAGTACAAAGATTTGAAATTATTAAAGAAAGAATTAACATCTACGCTAGTTTGACTATCGTCTTATAGGTGGCGCCACTAGTTCCAGACAAAAATTATTTTTGTGTATTATGTGTTGCAAAAGTACAAAGATTTAAAATTAATAATGAAATAACAAAAATGCGTATGCGTCTTATGACCAATATGTTTAGCTAACGTCCTATAGATGGCACCACTACTTTATATAATTATATATATATATAAACTTTTGTGTACTTTGTGTTGCAGAAATATAAAGATTTGAAATTTATTAAAGAGAGAATTCACATTTACGCTAGTTTGACTATCGTCTTATAGGTGGCGCCACTAGTTCTAGAAAAAAATTATTTTTGTGTATTTTGTGTTGCAAAAGTACAGAGATTTAAAATTAATCATGAAATAATAAAAATGCATAAGCGTCTTATGACCAATATGTTTAGCTTACGTCTTATAGATGGCGCCACTACTTTATATTAATTTATATAAATATAAATTTTTGTGTATTGTGTGTTGCAGATGTAGAGAGAATAGGAAGTAAAGTAAAAAGAGCAGATAGATAATTACAACTTTTATTTAAATTTTATGTTTACAATGTAACAACTAAAACATAATAAAATTAAATAGCAGTTTTTTAAATATCTTATTGAATTTAATTATTAATGACGAATTTTTAAAGTTTTCTTTTAATTTCAGTGTTAATTAATACATTGTGCAGCAAGCAAATAAATTAATTGTTTTAATTATTGTGCATAGGTATAAAGAATCCCGAAACACGTCAGAATAAAATGACAACGAAAAAATTTCATCCCTACATTGAACCCTTTTAAATGATGTACTACTACAAACCCCTACTTATTTAAACATTTGGGAGTTTACACCTGTCACTCAAAGGAGTTTCAGTAAAGAGATGTCACTTCTTTTGCAAATTGATGTGTTTCGAGATTTATTATAAATATGCACAATAACTAAAATAATAATTTTTTTTATTTGGCTGTTCCACACTGTACTTTTGTACTTTAGATTAGTTAACAGATTTAACTTTTATTAAAGATATTGAAATAATAGGATAGTGGTTAGCAATAAAAACTAACCATTTTTTTTTAAAATGTAATGAGCTGCATCGTGAGTTAATAGAACACAAAATTCGATGCACAAACGTTAACAAATTATTAAATTTATAGGAGTAGGTGTATCTAGAAATTGTAGAAAATTTAAAGTTATGTTTTCACTTGAAAATATTACCATATTAAATATGAACCTACTGAATTTTAATAAAGTTAGACGACTGAATTCAAAAGAATCTGTTATTCTAATCTGTTACTAAAAACTATTAACTATACAGGGTGGTCATTACTAATTGGACATATTTCAACTATAGAATCCTGAACTCAAAATATGAACATTTAACACAAATCACCAAGATAAAATGTGTCTTCTGTCCGAGTTATTTAAAAATTTAAAAATTATTTGTGCCCAGTACTTTAAAACTATTCGAAGTACTATTGTCATATTTGGTGGGGAGTGTAAGTACTATACATTCTACTAAATTATGATAAATAAACGTTTCTGGCTACTACCAGAGGCATACGACAGGGGCAAATGACTGGTTAATCCCTACCAAATTCTACGCCACTGGCGGATTGCAATTTTATTACAATTTTTCGATTCTCCAATACTTTCTACGTGAATATTGTACTCTTTCTCCATGGCGATAAAGTTAATATTTTTTAAGATATTTTATAAACTTATACATAGACGATTCTTTAAAAGAGTTGAAGGAGAGTGCATATGGATTGAAAATGAATGATTTGATCGTCAAATGCCTTCTTTACGCCGATGATCAAGTCATATTAGCGTTATCTGAAGAGGAGTTGCAGGCGATGGTTAATTTAATGCATGATGCCCTGAAAATCAAAGGGATAAAAATAGTTCTAAGCAAAACGAAAGTAATGGTTTTTGAAAGAGAAGAAAGCATGACAAACTGTGAAGTTCTGATAGAGGGAGAAAAAGTGGAACAAGTAAATGAATTTGTGTACTTGGGTTCAAAGTTTACGAGAGATAAAATGTATGACAGTGACATTGAGAGAAGGGTGTTGGCAGAAAAGCAAAGTAATGGGGCCCTGCATAGCTTTATGAGCGACCAGAAAGTGTAAAAAAGGCACGTCTGGCTGTGCTAGAGGTGTGTTGGTTCCTACACTTATGTATGGTAGTGAATGTTGGGTTTGGCAGAAGAAGCATGAAAATAGGATTAATGCTGCGGAGATGAGTAGTCTACGAAGTATAGCCGGAGTGACTCGGTTGGATAAAGTAAAGAATAGTGAGATAAGAAAACGCTGTGGTGTAAAAGAAGATGTGGTCACAAAGATAGATAAAGGAATGCTTAGATGGTTTGGACACGTAGAAAGGGTGGATGAAGGAAGATTGACGAAACAAATTTATAAGGCGAGTGTGAATGGACGGAAGTCGGTAGAGGAAGCGAAAGATGTGTGTAATAACCATAGCAAGTGGAAGGAAGTGGTCTCTCCCTACCCTACGGGGAAAAGGTGTGACTATACATGTGTATGTAACTGGAACATTTTTTCGCAAATTTTTTATTTTTATGTGTATTTGTTAATTTAGTGGAATGGCGTTTAATTTTTATGCATATATTGGTGTAATTTAAGAAAAAAATGTTAATTTGGGGGATTGCAGACGTAGGGTCAAAAATAACTAAACCACAAAAGTTTTGTAGTCAAAAATAAAATTTAGAAAAATTTCGGAGATTTTTGTTGAAAAAAAGATGAATTTGGGGGTTCTTCCATGTCAATTGGGGGATTTTTGGTTAGCAGACCAAGTAGTAGTAGCGTTAGAGAATAACACTAACTATGCTTATTTCCTTTCCTCTCATTGAAGGAAATAATTGTGTTCTCTTTCAACAATTTTTTACAAAATTTGATACAAATTCTTTGTTTACAGATTTTTCTATTTTAAAAATCGCTGGCCACAATTTTTTTAAACACAAAAAACGCTGCAATTTATAAGCTAATAAGGTAAACTTCATAAAATTTGTGTCAATTGTTCACAATATTTTTAAAAAATACAGTCAGTAATACAAGAATACAATATTTAAAAAATAATTTTCAGAAACATTAGTTTTACTATCAAAACAACGGTCAATAATGTTATAAATAACAAATCGATTTATGTATTATAATGTATGTTTATAAAATGCATGTATTCAAGTCATTTAGTCGCAGATAACTTTCAGAGTATTAAGTCCATGGAAGCCTGCAATTTAGGCAACACGTTTTACTTTACTGATTTATTATGTACACACTTGACCAATCTATTTACATTTTTATTAATAGTTAACCAAACAAGAACAAAATAATTGACTAGATTTTTATATCTTACACTCACTGCAATATTTATGTGCAGTTATTGATGTTTAATATTAAAATGTACAATTTTAACAAATAAATACGTTTAACTTATAGCAAACTGATGTAAGATATAATTTTCTTCACAAAGTGTCATAAATAGTTAATTACAATCACATACCGATATGAAAAAATATTTAGGAAACATAAAAATTTCAATGCAAAACACAGAGCTCGACGGTATCCATTTGGCTATTGTTTGGCACATTAATGTGGTTTATTTGAACCTTTATATTTATTTATTTATTTGTGTCGCAATCTGGTTCCCTTCCGCGTGGCACTTAGGCCTTCGGCACTTTGTCCAAATTGTTAGTTTATTTTTCAGAAGTTAATGTCATGTTTTTTAATAGAATTTTTATTTTTAAAGCCGTTAATGGGCACTTATTTAAAAGAGTTATTTGATCTGTTGCATACGTCGTAGTCTCTTTCCTGATAAGTCAGACGTACACACCGTAGCTAACAGTTGCATATACTGATTAGTAACGTCGCAAACACATGTCGACGAAGTTTTTCATCTTTAAAATTTTTCCACATCTGTACATTAAAAACCGCTTTAAAAATACATTGTGTTCATTTAAAAGGACCCACCCTTAATATTTCAAAAATGCGACATATTAGAAAGAAATGCCGGAACACGTCAACTCTTAACTAGAGAGGGACACCTCACTTGAAAGGTCTGGTAAATCTCTATTCAATCATATTGTTTTGCCTTTGATACCAGCCTTCTCTAATTAATTAATTAATCGTTGCTTAAAATTGGCTCTCTTTATTTAAACTTTTCATATGCCCCACAAAACTGAATCCTGTTATTGTAATTATCACTATGCCTTTTTGAATCTGATGTTTATTAATAGACATTTAGCGCTAAAAAGTTTCCCCCTCAAGTTGAAAGTTGGCGTGTTTCGGCATTTCATTCTAATGTGTTGCATTTCTGAAATATTAAGGGTGGGTCCTTTTTAAATGAACATATATCTGACAGTATGTGATTCTTTTGAAAAATAACGGTTGATCTACCCATATGTTTGATTGTATCATAATATTAAGCTCTAGCTCTCTGAGAAGTTACAGGAAAATTTGTAAATGGAGTTATTGAACAAAACAAAAAATAAAAAATATTTAACAATTTAAAACAGCAACAGTAAATAAAATCAATTAAATACTTATTAAAAAAAACAATTTAAGATTGTATTAATTATTTTATCTATCGTTTTTTTTTATTCAAGTGAGAATTTAACAGGAGCATAATTTACAAATAAAAAATACAAATATATAAATAAATATTAAGCTTGGCCTTTTCTACATGTACAGTAGCTACTAAGCCATTTTTGAAAGTCCTTTTTGTGTCGTGTATCTTCTACAATTCTTCAATCCTTTGTTAGATTGTACAGCTTGCAATGTTGTTACGTCGGTCTACAAAAAAAAGTATTATTTAAAAAAATTTAATGTTTTAAAAACACAATCCATTTTTAAAATTAATGTTATTATTGATGACATGTATCAAAATTGAAAAGCACCTAAATTTGGTTCGCTTCGAAAGTAATATTTTTAAAAATAAAAAAAAAAATTTAAAAATAGTATATACAGTATATACAAGATCAAGTCTGCCTTAAAAGGAACCCGGTTCGAGTCGATGGAAGAGGTGAAGCGAAAATCGGCGGAGCTCCTAAATGCTCTTACAAAAGAATACTTTCAGCATTGCTCTGACTAAAAAACGAATGGAAAATTATGTGGCGAGGGGAGAAGAATACATTGAAAGGGAGCATTCTCGATTGTAAAATAATTTTTAAAATAAAACTCTTTTTCCTAAGCAGTCTTGTTATTTAATAGCCACACTAAGGAGTATTATAAGGATTAAAATGAAATATTTATAGAACGACATACACTACTATTTGCACATGAATAATGTTCTTAATTTATTTTTGTAATCTGTACATTACTGGGTGCTTCAATAGCCTGTACATCTTGTGTAGTTTTTTTTAATATTTTTTATATTTTTTAGACATCGCGTTGCTAAGTGTTTCTATGCTACGCGTCTCCTCTCCTCTACAACAAAACGCGCACGCTCGTTATGAATCGTTACACATTTTCGTCTCGCTAGCTCGTGTGACGTGGCCTTGAATTTTTATTCCCAGCGCGCGTGTAGAAGTTTTAATTCAAAAATACTCCCTATATTCATATACAGTTGCAAATGCTAAAATGAAAATACTTTTACACTAACCTCGAATTTTATTGACAAATTTAAAGTAACTATCGACAAAAAATATATCAAATATAAAAATAAATACTTTTTGAAAGTGTCAAAGATAAAAATGATTGATATAAAAAGAATATTTTTTCATAAATATAAATCATTTTTACTTACGTGGAATAACAGCAACAGGTTCTATTTTTCATTCTATTTGTGCGTTTGTTTTCAAATTAGCATTACCTTTTTGATATTCTTTAAAGGATGTTTCTGAGATTTATGATAAGTCGCTTAGAAAACTCTCTCTTTGGAACTAGGACTTGGAGCAAGTCGCAAGTGGTCTCTGTCTACCCCTACAAAAAAGGCGTTACTATATATAAATGTATGCAGAAATTTTTTATGATAGACAAAAAAGTATTGAAAAAATACAAAATAGCAACTTCAATCAATGAAATCCGTTAGGTGGGTCATAACATCCTCAGGTATGTTATTAACAGTCAAATTGCTAAATTTTTCATCTTTAAAATCCTTTTGTGTACTCCTAGTATATCAATTAAACTATATTCGATTCATTTGTTATTTTAAAATATCCTAATTAAAAAATGTTTATGATTTCCAATTGTTACAACAGAATATTTTTTAACGATTAATATTAAATCAAAAAATTTAGTCGGCGAAAATTTCTCGTTTTAAACAAGAGTATAGATTTTGGTTTGTTGCTATAAAAAATTGTTTGTAAACAATCTTACGTTTAAAGTTTCATATTAAAAATGGATTTTTTCGTAATTTTCTATACCAATTTTTTTTCTTACTGTCGATCTAGTTCATTCACAAAAATTTTTCTTTCAACATCCTCATTAAAAAATTTATTTTTCAACAATGTTTTTGGATATATAGGTACTTACCAGTATAATGGGTTGTCACTAATGTATATTGAGTTGTCGCCGATGTGTATTGGGTCATTACTGGTTTATTTTGGGTTATTGATTTGAATTTGTCAAAGGGCTGGTTCCTTAGATCTTCGGTTACTGCTGGTGTATTTTGGGTTGCAGTCGATGTAACTTGGGTTGCCGTCAGTGAATCATAAATTATCGATTTAAATTTATCATAGGGCTCCTTAAATATTTGCCCTCTAGTTTGGATAACTCTTGCGATACCTTGTACAGTGCTAAAATTAAATTCTACGTAACAGAATTTTGTTTCATGAAAGACATTGTGTAAAACAAATATTAATAGCATATATTTTATGTTAGACATTAAATACATAAATAAATAAACATACATTAATTACATTAAAGTATCAAGAACTGCAAGATGCAATACAAGTAGAGATTTTTATTGAGAAACCAGTTTTTTTTTTCAATTTCCTGATTAAAAAGAGTTTATGATTTACAATTGTTACAACAAAATATTTTTTAACGATTAATATTAAATTAAAAAATTTAGTCAGATTTCTCGTTTTAAACAATAGTATAGATTTCAGTTTGTTGCTATAAAGAATTTCTTGAAAACAATCTTACGTTTAAAGTTTCATATATTTTAAAAAATAAATTTTATATGTTTAAAAATAGATTTTTTTGTAATTTTTTATAGCAATTATTTTTTTACTGTTAATCTAGTTCATTTCCAACCAAAATTTTTTTTAATATATTTATTAAAAAAATTTATTTTACAACAATATTTTTGGGTATAGATATTTACCAGTATATTGGGCTGTCACTGATGTATATTAAGTTGCCGCCTATGTGTATTGGGCATATATTTAATACTAATATATGTTATTGGGTTACTGCTTGGGGTATGCTGGAGTATTTTGGGTTGTCGATTGGAATTTGTCAGAGGGCTGGTTTCTTAGATATTCGGTTGCTGCTGGTGTATTTTGGGTTGCAGTTTATGTAACTTGGGTTGCCGGCTGTGAATCATGGATTGTCAATTTGAATTTATCAAAGAGCTCCTTAAATATTGCCCTCTAGTTTGGGTAACTCTGGCGATACCTTGTACTGTGCTAAAATCAAATGCTACGTTACAGAATGTTGTTTTATAAAAGACATTGTGTAAAACAAATATCAATAGGATATATTTTATGTTAGATATTAAATACATAAATTAATAAACATCCATAAATTGCATAAAAATATCAAAAACTGCAAGATGCAATAAGAGTAGAGATTTTTATTGAAAAACCAGTTTTTTTGTTTTTTTTTTTCAATTTCCTAATTAAAAAGTGTTTATGATTTACAATTGTTACAACAGAATATTTTTTAATAATTAATATAAAATTAAAAAATCTAGTGAGATTTCTCGTTTTAAACAATAGTATAGATTTCGGTTTGTTGCTATAAAGAATTTCTTGTAAACAATCTTACGTTTAAAGTTTCATATATTTTTAAAACAATTTTACAACTTTACAAATAGATTTTTATGTAATTTTCTAGAGCAATTATTTTTTTTACTGTTAATTTTAGTTCATTCCCAACCAAATTTTTTTTTAATGTTCGTATTAAAAAAATTTATTTTACAACAATATTTTTGGGTATAGATATTTACCAATATATTGGGTTGTCAATGATGTATATTAAGTTACCGTCAATGTGTATTGGGCAAATATTTAATACTAATAAATGGTACTGGGTTACTGCTTGGGTTATGCTGGAGTATTTTGGGTTGTCGATTGGTATTTGTCAGAGGGCTGGTTCCTTAGATATTCGGTTGCTGCTAGTGTATTTTGGGTTGCAGTTAATGTAATTTGGGTTGCCGTCAGTGAATCATGGATTGTCGATTTGAATTTATCAGAAAGCTCCTTAAATATTGCCCTCTAGTTTGGGTAACTCTGGCGATACCTTGTACTGTGCTAAAATCAAATGCTACGTTACAGAATGTTGTTTTATAATAGACATTGTGTAAAACAAATATCAGTAGGATATATTTTATGTAAGATAATAAATACATAAATTAATAAACATCCATGAATTACATAAAAATATGCAATACGAGTAGAGATTTTTATTGAGAAACCAGTTTTTTAGCTTTTTTTAATTTCCCGATTAGAAAGTGTTTATGATTTACAATTGTTACAACAAAATATTTTTTAACGATTAATATTAAATTAAAAAATTTAGGCATATTTCTCGTTTTAAACAATAGTATAGATTTTGGTTTGTTGCTATAAAGAATTTCTTGAAAACAATCTTACGTTTAAAGTTTCATATATTTTTAAAAAAATTTTTCAACAACTTAAAAAATAGATTTTTATGTAATTTTCTATAGCAATTTTTTTTTACTATTAATCTAGTTTATTTCCAACCAAATTTTCTTTTAATATTCTTTTTTAAAAAATTTATTTTACAACAATATTTTTGGGTATAGATATTTACCGGTATATTGGGTTGTCACTGATGTATATTAAGTTGCCGCCAATGTGTATTGGGCATATATTTAATACTAATAAATGGTACTGGGTTACTGCTTGGGTTATGCTGGAGTATTTTGGGTTGTCGATTGGAATTTGTCAGAGGGCTGGTTCCTTAGATATTCGGTTGCTGCTAGTGTATTTTGGGTTGCAGTTGATGTAACTTGGGTTGCGGTCAGTAAATTATGGATTGTCGATTTGAATTTATCAGAGAGCTCCTTAAATATTACCCTCTAGTTTGGGTAACTCTGGCGATACCTTGTACTGTGCTAAAATCAAATGCTACGTTACAGAATGTTTTTTTATAAAAGACATTGTGTAAAACAAATATCAATAGGATATATTTTATGTTAGATATTAAATACATATATTAATAAACATCCATGAATTACATAAAAATATCAAAAACTGCAAGATGCAATAAGAGTAGAGATTTTTATCGAGAAACCAGTTTTTTTTTCAATTTCCTGATTAAAAAGTGTTTATGATTTACAATTGGTACAACAGAATATTTTTAATGATTAATATTAAATTAAAAAATCTAGTCAGATTTCTCGTTTTAAACAATAGTATAGATTTCGGATTGTTGCTATAAAGAATTTCTTGAAAACAATCTTACGTTTAAAGTTTCATATATTTTTAAAACAATTTTACAACAACTTTAAAAATAGATTTTTATGTAATTTTCTATAGCAATTTTTTTTTACTGTTAATTTAGTTCATTCCCAACCAAATTTTCTTTTAATATTCTTTTTAAAAAAATTTATTTTGCAACAATATTTTTGGGTATAGATATTTACCAGTATATTGGGTTGTCACTGATGTATATTAAGTTGCCGCCAATGTGTAATGGGCAAATATTTAATACTAATAAATGGTACTGGGTTACTGCTTGGGTTATGCTGGAGTATTTTGGGTTGTCGATTGGAATTTGTCAGAGGGCTGGTTCCTTAGATATTCGGTTGCTGCTGGTGTATTTTGGGTTGCAGTTTATGTAACTTGGGTTGCCGGCTGTGAATCATGGATTGTGGATTTGAATTTATCAAAGAGCTCCTTAAATATTGCCCTCTAGTTTGGGTAACTCTGGCGATACCTTGTACTGTGCTAAAATCAAATGCTACGTTACAGAATGTTTTTTTATAAAAGACATTGTGTAAAACAAATATTAATAGGATATATTTTATGTTAGATATTAAATACATAAATTAATAAACATCCATGAATTACATAAAAATATCAAAAACTGCAAGATGCAAAACGAGTAGAGATTTTTATTGAGAAACCAGTTTTTTTTGTTTTTTTTCAATTTCCTGATTAAATGGTGTTTATGGTTTACAATTGTTACAACAGAATATTATCTAATGATTAATATTAAATTAAAAAATTTAGTCAATTTCTCGTTTTAAAAAATAGTATACATTTCGGTTTGTTGCTATAAAAAATTTTTTGAAAACAATCTTACGTTTAAAGTTTTATATATCTTTAAAACCATTTTTTGGAGCTTTAAAAATAGATTTTTTTGTTATTTTCTATAGCAATTCTTTTTATTACTGCTGATCTAGTTTATGCCAAACAAAATTTTCTTTCAACATTCTCATTAAATTTTTTTATTTTTTAACAATGTTTTTGGGTATAGATACTTACCAGTATATTGGGTTGTTACTAATGTATATTGAGTTGCTGCCGATGTATATTGGGTTGTCGCCGATGTGTATTGGGCATATATTTAATACTTATATATGGTATTGGGTTACTGCTTGGGTTATTGCTGGTGTATTTTGGGTTGTTGATTGGAATTTGTCAGAGGGCTGGTTCCTTAGATCTTCGGTTACTGCTGGTGCATTTTGGGTTGCAGTCGATGTGACTTGGATTGCGTCAGTGAATCATGGATTGTCGATTTAAATTTTCTAGAGCTCCTTAAATATTGCCCTCTAGTTTGGGTAACTCTGGCGATACGTTGTACTGTGCTAAAATTAAATGCTACGTTACAGAATTTTGTTTAATAAAAGACATTGTGTAAAACAAATATCAATAGAATATATTTTATGTTGAACATTTTATACATAAATAAATAAACATACATGAACTATATAAAAGTAATAAAACCTGCAAGATGCAATACAGGTGGACATTTTTATTAAGAATCCAGATTTATTTTTTACTTTTAAATTTCCTAATTAAAAAGTGTTCATGATTTCCAATTGTTACAACAGAATATTTTCACACTTTTAACACTTTTAATGTTAACTCTTCGCGTGACATAGTAATATGGCCATTGAGGCTCCGCCCATCTGCACAAAATCATATCTTGTTTTCTTTGCATCATGCGCAATAGATAGCAAGTAAAACCCACCTGTAGCACAATAATTGTTTAGTTTGCCCAGGTATACGCTGGTTCGTCAGAGTAATCTCCGCAGTAGTTATAGGCGACGCGACGCAGGTCCACAATTTCGGTATACACCCACTTGAGCACTGCGATGAAAGGTCAGAAATTGGTCATAAATGGTCAGTTGCTTTTTAATTGGGCAGCATTGAAATTTTTTTTATTATGGGTCAGTTTTTCAATTTTTTATTGAGAAATTTTGACACCTCATTCGCGAAAAAAATTAAAAAATTGCACCTATGCGCGATCGAGAAGCATTCGCTGATAATTGGTCAGCTTGTATAAATATTTGGTAAAATTAATTTAATTTAAAAAAAATATTAAATAAGTTATCTTTGTCGTAAAACGCGCATGCTTTGGGCCGGTTAATTGTAATTGTAACAATGGGTTGTAACAATATTACTATCCAAAAATATTGGAAAGACAGACAGAAATAGTTTCATTTGAAAAATAAAAAATTCATTAAGAGTCAGAATAAGTAAAATATGCTAGAACAAGTTATGTTAATACGTGATTAAGTTGTATATTCGAGTATAAATGTTAAGAAAGTGTTGAAATACTTAAATTATAATAAATATATTTTAGACCTTGACGTAGTTTAAAAAAATATTTTCTTTCTCTTTCTCAACTATTATATATATTTTTACGATATTACTTCTTTCTTGGCTTCGGTAATTTTTAAACTCTGGATAAAGTAACAACACAATTTTGATTCCAATATTTTATACAATAAATTTTATTTTACAAATCACCTAGATATTTATTTAGATATTCAACTAATTACAACTTTAACAACTAATTAAATTTCATAGCTCATAAAAACTTAAAACTAAACTTCCTCACGATCGCTGTTCTTTTTATATTTATAAATTCCATTGTAATCGCCACTATTCCACCTTAGACGCGATGTTCGATAATGTACTAGTCGAATCGCGGAGGCCGGCAGCTCAATAATATACACCCTAATTGTAATCAACTCTCGCAACTCTCGGACGCCAACAAATAAAACAGGGCCGGGGTCGTAACAATATGCATATATATATATATATATATATATATATATATATATATATAATATATATATATATATTAATATATATTACAAAAGAAGGTATTTGTTGCTGACCAGTTAATAACTAAATAAATTCTAGTTAGTGGGGAAGCAGCTAGTAAATAAAAACTTATTTAAAAATATTCCAAGCTTTCGGAAATTTTATTTCCATCTTCAGGGAACTACAATTAATAATGAGGAGTAAAAAATTATTACATAATATTCTTTGTAAGCATTAACAATAATTATTATCTACGGCAAAATGGTTGTTATTAATTAGAATAGTTAAACAGTGATGTATTGATGTTCATAATATATCGAAAAAAAAATATAATAAAGATTGAATGTATAATATTAATGTTTAGAATATTCTCTAATGATAATGACTACAACTACTTACATCTTTGCTGAGGTCGATTACAATGTTGTTGTAAAGTTTCATGATATACATATAGAATTATTGAAGGTACAGTTTAAAATATATATTATTTTGTCAAATATTGGTGCATGAAAGAGAAATGTGGTTTGAATTGACAGTGAAGGAGAAATTATTTTACTTTGAACTCATCTTTGTTGATTAATGTTGATTGTTTGAATTTGTTATACCGGGTCGGTCATTTTGTAACGTAATTTTTAGATGAGTTAGGTCAGATTGTGTAAAAATTAGAACTACCACTACCTACTAGAGTAGAGTTGTTTATTAACCATTAGTAAAAAGAAGTAAATTTCACTTAAATGGTTAATATCGGTTTTCCTATTGATGGAATTAGGATTTTTTAAAATGTAAACCATTTCAAGAAAGGATCTTTTTTTTAAATTAGGTTCTTTGGAAAGAATTTTGGTTAATTCATTATTTATTATATAGTCAAACTTGTTTACATGGTCAGCTAAAGCACTTTTTTTTGGATTGTGTTTGCAGTCACTCTTTGAGAAGTAATTCGTGCTATCAGGGATCTTGAAGTTTGGCCAATATAATGCTTATCATAATCTTGGCAAGGAATCTTATATACTAAATTCGTTTGTAATGTCAAGGAAACTTTATCTTTAGTTCTACTGTGTATGTTTTTTTTCTTAATATTGTCCTATTGGCTATTTTGATATTAGGAATTATACTAAATAATCTAGAAAGTTAAGGGGAAATTTCCCTAATGTATGAAAGAGATAAAAAATAACTTCTCAGTATCATGGTCATTATTACTAGGACTAATCAAGTTATGGAGGTTTTCTTTATGGGTAATATTAAGGGATGTTGATGTATTAAACAAAATATTTTTATTAAACATTTTGGATAAGAGTTCTCAATAAAAATAGCTCTAGTATATCCTATATTAACATCATATTAGCTTTTTCCCAACCCGCCATATAACTTTAAAATACGTTCTATTCCTCAACTTATACACTTATTCAATATGTAAACCTATCACATACTCGAACTCGCCCTCTCTCCAATACTCCTCCTTGGACCAAATTTCTCCCACTATACGATCTTTCCCTCTGCAAATTTAACAAAGTGGAAACCAATAGAGATGTTATTCGATCAGATTTTCTTGAGTTGCTGAATAATAAAGAATATAACATGGTCGTATACACGGATGCATCTAAGACAGAAGTAGGAGTTGGGTGTTCCGTAACCACGGTACAAGGGTCGATCAGATCGTACAAAATATCCTCTATTTGTAGCGACGTACAGGTGAGCTATTCGCTATCTTACACGCCTTCAAACATGTCCAACAATTTGCAAATACACACATAGCCATATGCACAGACTCATTATCCTCCATCCATTCCTCTAAGAATACATTTTCTAACCATCCCCTTGTTAAAGATGACATATATTAAGAACTACGAACACTACTACAACAGTCACAATAACGTGAAAAAATCAACCGTTCCAACTGGCAAATTCACTGGAACCAAATTACGTGTTATACAAAGAATAAGTATAGGACATACTAGACTTACGCATGGTTACCTTATGTCATCATCAACTCAGACGAAATGTCAGTATTGCCACGTAAAGCTCTGCATCAAGCATATTCTCGTTGAATGTTCATATTTCGCCACAAGACGTCTACAACTAGGTATAAATACAAACTGCAAAGTGACCCTAAATAGTGCAAATCAAGTTCCTAGAAGAAGAACAACTTATAAACACAATTTAATTTAAACAAAAAAAAACCTAATTTATTAAACAACTTCGCTTCTATTATGTCATGTGTCATGTAATCCCATATTCATGTTAGTTTAAGCTTTTAGTCTTAATTTATACTATGTAATATAACTGGACCGCCTTTTTAACCTTTGTTGGAGAAGTGGTAGTGTACCAGACGACTGGCGCAAGGCCGTTATCGTGCCACTTTACAACGGAAAAGGTTCGCAGCAGGACTGTAAGAACTACCGAGGTATTAGTTTACTCAGCATAGTCGGCAAACTGTATGCAAAGATATTGATCAAAAGATTAACGAATGAAACTGAGAAGATGATATGGGATGTGCAAGCCGGATTTAGAAGAGGAAGGAGATGAATGGATCAGGTCTTTTCCTTACGAGGTATAGTCGAAAAATTCTTGTCTAGAAGTCAGAAGGTCTATTGCGCTTTTATAGACTTGGAAAAGGAGTTGCAGGCGATGGTTAATGTTATGCATGATTCCCTGAAAATCAAAGGGATGAAAATAAATGTGAGCAAAACGAAAGTAATGGTTTTTGAAAGAGAAGAAAGCATGACAAACTGTGGGGTTTCGATTGAGGGAGAAAGAGTGGAACAAGTTAATGAATTTGTGTATTTAGGTTCAAAATTTACTAGAGATGGAAAGTATGACAGTGACATTGAGCAAAGGGTGTTGGCAGGAAAACAAATGAATGGTGCACTGCATAGCTTTATGAATAGCCAGAAAGTGTCAAAAAAAGGCACGTCTGGCGGTGCATAGAGGTGTGTTGGTTTCTACACTTATGTATGGTAGTGAATGTTGGGTTTGGCAGAAGAAACATAAAAATAGGATTAATGCTGCGAAGATGAGAAGTTTGAGAAGTATAGCCGGAGTGACTCGGTTGGATAAAGTTAAGAATAGTGAGATAAGAAAACGCTGTGGTGTAAAAGAAGATGTGGTCACAAAGATATATAAAGGAATGCTTAGATGGTTTGGACACGTAGAAAGGATGGATAAAGGAAGATTGATGAAACAAATTTATAAGGCGAGTGTGAATGGGCAAATCGGTAGAGGTCGACCTCGGAGAACATATCTCGATCAGATCAACATTGTTTTGAAGAAAGGCCAGGTCAAGAGTACCAACAACCGAAGAGCATGTATGAGAGCACTGATGAAAGTAGAGGAAGCAAAAGATGTGTGTACGAACCGTAGCAAGTGGAAGGAAGTGGTCTCTGCCTACCCCTATGGGAAAAAGGCGTGACTTTATGTATGTATGTAATATAACTCTGTTTGTATTGTACCTCGTGCTAATGGCCAAAGCTGTCTTATGCACTTTAACAAAATAAGCAGTCCTGAAAACAGTATCCAGGAAAGGGGGCCCCTTTAAAATCATCTGTGCTGAGAAGTTTGGAGAGGCAACAGAAGTAGTAAGTAACAAAAAATTTAAATTTAAAAAAAGTTTTATTTGAAAGAACTTTATTATTTAATAATAATAAAACATTTGGACACTAATTCAAAAAATTTAATGAAATTGGGGTAGAAATAATATTTGGGAATTACAGATATTTATATATGGGTAATTTAAAATTTGTATTGAATAAAAAAATTGTGTAAAATTTCTAATAAATTCTCTTTTTAAAATTATTAGTTTTAAGACATCAAAGATGTCCCCAAAAACTGCAACTTCCAAAAGAAAGTTTAGTATTGTTACGATATTTACTCCTGTTACAATTAACCGGCGCAAAGCACGCGCGTTTTACGACAAAGATAACTTATTTAATTTTTCTTAATGTTAAATTAAATTGACCAAATATTTATACAAGCTAATCAATTACCAGCGAATGCTTCTCGATCGCGCATAGGTGCATTTTTTTATTTTTTTCACTAATGAGGTGCTAAAATTTCTCAATGACCTTGAAAAACTTTAACCCTTAATAAAAAAAATTCTAAAGCTGACCTATAAATAAAACCAACTGACCTCTTTTGACCAATTTCTGACCTTTCAGATGGTCTAATTGGTAAATCGGAATTCCACACATGAGGTGCTAAGATCCCGGAGCTAATTGGAATGTGTGAAAAGAGAGTTCGCCTCGATCAGGAGTCCAGAAAAAGTAGTTTCTACTCGTCATCAGAACATCAAGTAATAAATTTATAAAACGCTACAGAAATTCGTAATTAAACAGCTAACACTTTTAAAATTGGATAACATTAAAATGTTACAGGCAACGGTATTACAGAAAATAATATTTTAACTCTTTATGATCAAAAATAATTAAATAAAATAAAAATATAAAATACTTACCTAGCTTAGTTCCTTGCTTGTATCTATCTAGGCCTCCATACTTTTCTCGTTCTGTCAATCACAAAAATGTCTTGTAACACTTTTATTAATTTCTCCAAGAGTTATTATGTTTAATCACGGTCGTAACGATTCCAAAATGACCATTGTAACGGTTATGAATTAATGCCGGAGACGTTTCTGAAGAAGAAATGTAATTTTTACACTTTAACAAAATAAAAAATATACCACAAAAAAAATGTACATGCCTAATTTACCATAAATGGATTTAAAAATTGTACTTCTAATATTTACAAAGAATAATTTACAAACAGAGAAGAAACAAAAAGTAACACCTATCTACTTAGTCACATAATACAAATTAAAAAAATTAATTGTGTTCGAATTACATTTTAAATCATAAATTAAAAGAGAATTAATAAACTCTTACCGATACTACGGAGAGAAGCATCTTCTACCTCTTCGATACACTTCTCATCCCGTCACTCGCGAAAATCAGACTCGATATATTCCTAAAAAGAAAAACAATAACAAGAACTTAATTAAAATATAAAACTAAAAATATGAACCGAAAAAAAAAATTATTCTACTGGGTGTATATATCCCGTGAGGAAAAAGTATGGAAATTCCGGAAATTCGGAAACTGCACGAGGGTAGTCGTACAACAAAGGTCATACCCTAGATAACTTTCAACGAGGAATCCAACGGTGACCTTTGATTTGACCTTGAACCTCATTTTCAAGGTTATTTCAAGGTCAACCTCATTTTTTTAAATGGGAACCCCTATTTTTATACCGGAATCGAAAAGAGAGGAAAATTTTACGTCCGGATATGTGTGTAGGTATGAGGTTAACGTAACCCCAAAAGGTCAAATAGAGGTCAAAGTATGATTTTTTAAAAATCTTGCTAGTTTAGTGGTAAAACAAAACAAACAATCAATATCATCAAAAATTGAACGTGTAGACAGAAATGGTAGGCGATACAGTAATAGGTCCTTTTTTATCGAAGGAAATTTAAACACTTTAAGTTATGAACAACTTTTTTGTTCCAGCTATCCAGGCCTTAAGAGGTGATGATTTTAACTCTTTTAACCTTGAAATAACCTTTAAAATGGGGTTTAAGGTTAAATCAGGGGTCACCGTGGGATTTCTCGTTGAAAGTTACCAAGGGTATGACTTTTGTTTGTTTTGTTTCACCACCAAACTAGCGAGATTTTTAAGAAGTCATACCTTGACCTCTCTTTGACCTTTTGAGCTTACGTTAACCTCATACCTACACACATATCCGGACGTAAAATTTTCCGCACTTTTCAATTCCGGTATAAAAAATAGGGTTTTTTATTTAAAAAAATGAGGTTGACCTTGAAATAACCTTGAAAATTGGGTTCAAGATCAAATCAGAGGTCACCGTTATATTAATCGTTAAAAGTAATCTAAGGTATGACCTTTGTTTCATGACTCACCTCGTGCGGTTTTCCGAATTTTCCGGTGTTTCCATACTTTTTCCTCACCCGTATAAATAAATTAGCTATAAAATATTGTGTAAAATTTATAAAAGAATATTGGTAGAGCTTAACAATTTTCTTACCGGCTATGACTCAACAGGCGCAGAGTTACAAATTTAGAAGCGACGGTAAAGAAATCAAATACTTATGACCACAAATATTAATAACTGCTTACCGAAACCAAATTAAAAAGTCTTCTCTACCATCAGAACATACTTCTATTCCATCACTCTCGAAACTCAAACCCTGTCTAGTCTTTGAAATATTTCCAAGTAGGTAAAGATGTTATACTGGCGTTTCTGTAAAAAATTAATTTCTCTTCTTTAAAAATTATAATATAGCAGCAGTACAGTAAAAAAACTTGTTTTAAATCATTTTTTATATTTTAAAAGATTCGACAGTACAGTTAATTAACTGGATTCTTTTTTATTGAAAAGTGATGCTCTAAAAAGAAGCTAGCCAGGTGATTTCAAAAAAGAAATAAGATTACTATGAAATAAAACTTTTTCAAAATTCCATTAAAAAAAATATTAAACTAAATTTGCTTTTAAAAAAAAATCTTTTTAACACTTACCGAATACAAGTTTTCTTCTTCTTTCTGTTTAATTAGGCTTAAAACCTGTTTATCTTCATCCTCCAGCCTTATATACTGTCGTTCCACCGCATTCGCGGGCGAACCCAATTTCCTGTGTCCTATAGGTGACTTCTCTCTTGCGATTTTTACGACTCTCTGATCCCCCATGCGGTCAATGTGCACGCTCCATTCCTTTTTCCTGTTTTGGGTCCATTCATTGATGTTCTCTACCCCACATCTGGTTCTTATGTCTTCGCTCTTCTCTCTGTCCCGTACAGTTCTGCCATCAATTCGTCTCAGTATTCTCATCTCCGTTGTTTCCATGAGTCTCCTTGTTTTTTGAGTTTCTGGCCTAGTTTCCGTAGTGTATGTCATTATGGGCCTAATAACGGTTTTATAGATCTTGCTTTTCACCTGGGTGTTGATGTTTTTGTTTTTTCAAATAGAGTCGTTCAAACAACCTGCCACTCTCGCCGCCCTTGCCGTTTGTTCTCTTACTTCCGCTTCAACTTCACCGTGGCTGGAAAGTTCTATACCCAAATATTTAAACTTCATCTTCTGTTGTATGACCTCTTCATCTACTTCAAGTTTGCATCTTAACGGTGTTTTTGATGTTATGATGTAACGTGTTTTTGAACCGGATATAGTTATGTTGATTGTTTTAGCTTCTTGGTTAAACTGGTGAAGGAGTTTTTTGAGATCATCTTCGTTTTCTGCTATTAATGCGGCATCGTCTGCATAACACAGGATGTTTACCGTTTTATCTCCCATTTTGCAGTCTTTCATAGTGCGAACTTTTTTTATTATCTCATTCATTATAACGTTAAATAGGAATGGGCTCAGCGAGTGTCCCTGGCGAATACCGTTTCTAGCTGGTATGGGTTCGGTAAGTTCTTCGTTTATCTTCGCTTGGATTTGATTATCCTTGTATATATTCTCTATTGTTTTTATTAGGTTATAAGGGATTTTTCTATTGTAAAGGAGATCTATGACGTCATGTAGCTTAACCATATAAAACGCATTCACTAAATCTATGAAGCAAAAGTAAGTATGCAGGCTTGTTGTATTCTATTGATTTTTCCACTATTTGCCTCAACACAAAGACGGCATCTGTGCACGATCTTCCATATCTGCGAGGAATTCTGTATCAACACGTCAACAATTATATTCTATACCAGCAGCACGGTTTCGTAAAAGGCCGATCAACAACAACAAATCTTACCGTTATTGCACAACACATAGCGGAAAATATAGATAACAGAATTCAGACAGATGTTATTTACATGGATATGACCAAAGCATTTGACAGACTTAACCATAATCTAATGCTGCAAAAACTCTCGAATTTTGGCATATCGAGTAACCTACTTGCGTTATTCAAATCATATCTGTCCGACCGCACACAGTATGTGCAGTTAAATGGATTTAGGTCTAACAAATACCTCGCCAAATCAGGTGTACCGCAAGGATCTAACCTCGGTCCACTACTGTTTAATATCTTTATCAATGACATTGGTGACGTAATTAAGCTTAATTTTTTACTGTATGCTGATGATCTAAAAATTTTCTCTCCTATCATTAATATGACTGAATGTGAGAAACTATCGAAAAATCTTAATCAAATAAGCCAATGGTGCAGTCGTAATAATTTAGCGTTAAATCCTACCAAATGTTGCGTAATGTCATATACATTGAGATCTGATCCAATTATATTTGACTATAAGATAGACAATTATTCTCTAGACAGACCATGTAATTTTAAGGATCTTGGAGTTACTTTTGACCGAGAGCTATCTTTCCAAAACCACATAGACAATATAACTACGTCAGCAAACCGTATGTATGGATTTATAATTAGAGTAGGCCGCGACTTTAACCATTTAACACTTAAAACTCTCTACTATGCTTTTGTGAGATCAAAGCTAGAATATGCATCGGTTATCTGGAACCCATATTATCAAATGCATATTTATAAGCTGGAGGCAATCCAAAGACGCTTTCCCAAATACCTAAGTTTTAAAGTAGATAGGACTTATCCACTAATTGGCACGGCACACGAGAGTTTACTGTCAAGACATAGCTTTTTCACTCTGGATAGAAGACGAGAATGTTCTAGTGTCATTATGCTACACAAAATAATTAACAATGAAATTAAATGTCAATGCTTACTACATCAGATAAACTTTAAAATTCCCCGTCAGGCATCTCGATACACCGACTCATTCTACACTACCACACCACGAACAAATATACTTAAAAACTCTCCTGTTCATACTATGTGTAGCAACTATAACCTTATAAGTGACCAGCTTGATATATTCTATTGTAATGTGAGGCAAATTAAGAGCTATTATTATCAGCAGTAATATTGTTGTGTTAGTCTTAAGCTTTCTACTAATGTTAGTCTGATTTTGTAAATTGTGTATTACTCTTAAGCTTTTTTATTGTTAGTACTATTGTGCAAATGTTTACTTTGTTCCTGTTCTGTAATTGGAAATCTTTTTTTCTGTAGAACAGTGTAAATAAATAAATAAATAAATATCTTAATCCTTGTTGTTCTTCTTCTTAATTTGTGAACTTGTCACATAGGTTGGTAATGATTTTTAGTTGTTAATTTTAATGTAGTGTTTATGTAGTAAATTTATGCCTCTGTAATTTGAAGGTAATTTTTTATCTCTTTTTTTAAACATGAGAATAGTCGTGCTACTTCGCCACTCTTGCGGGGCTCTCTGGTAAAATAAAATTTTCTGGATTAACTTTGTAAGTTGTTGTTCCAGGCTTTCGCTACCATATTTTAGAAGTTCGTTGGGAATGCCGTCTTCCCCAGGACTCTTTCTGTTCTTTAGCTTTTGCAGAGCATGTTGGACATCTGCAATTTTAATTTCAGTCATCTCGTTGGTTGTTATTTCAGGTGTGCTTTGTGCGATATGTATTATATTTTTCGGTGTGTAAAGTTCGGTTAAGTATTTAATTCAAGTTCCTATAGATATTTGGTTTGAATCGGTTAGTTCATTTATTTCTTTCTTTTGTGGTATAATAAATCGCCATATTTGCTTTTGAAGTAATAAATCCGAGCAGAACTTGAAGCCTCTTCCATTAACTCACTCCATCTTTAAGGCTGAGAACATTATTACTGTGATTTCGGAGGATTTAGAGTAAGCCACAAATTCTTATTTAATTTGCAACCTGGTCTCTAGGGTTTTTAAAATTGCTCGCCAACATTTAGGTCTTAAATTTCGTGATTCCTTCCGTGCGGGGATGTCCTTAACTCCAACATGGCGCGTCCCAATGGCTGATAGGGAACTTTCTGGCTTACAGGAAAGGTGTCTAATATTAAAGAATAAACACCCGCGGATCAACTAAGGACATGATATAGGGCAGCGGCTATATCATTACTACCTTTGAGTACAAGGGAGCTCACTTCCTTGTATTCAAACTAGACAGGTGCGGTTGGTTTGTTTTAAGCCAGCCAAGCTTACCGCGATCATCAGGCTTTGCTCAAGGTGTCATGCGACCCGTGCCAAGGGGCGTACTATATGTATGATATCTGTGCCTGCCCCAAACAGATATCGCAAACGGAGCCTCTGGGATACCAGGCAACCTCCCGGTAGTATTTTTGCCTTGCTACGGTAATGCAGAGCTCTGCCGTAGTCGACCATTTTTTCTCTAGCTATTCGTGGGAACTATATGAGTAACCTAAATTCTAAAAACATTAAAACTATCTGCGACGAAGGCAATCTTCTCGCAGACGAACAAATGCAAATGGAGGTATCTACTACAGACCATCCTAGCAACCAAATCTCGCAGGAAGCTGAGAGGGTACTTTTAAAATCCCCCACTCCCGAGAAAATGGACCTGACAACAGGGGGCGAGGCTAAGCAAACGGCCAGCATAAACCTGGACAAGAAGGTCAAACTTGCCGGCGCGACGAGAAAACGTCTTAGCCGATTGATCAAGAGCGGGGTACCTTACAAAACCACCTTAGATCAAATACTAAAAGAGCGGGATGAGAAAAGGAGTGGGGATCAATCCACCCTGCTCTCACCAGCAAGCGAATACGCTCGGATGGTGTCACTCCAGAAGCGGCGGCGAAAAAAAAAAATGCCTACCAAACAGGCAAATCTATGGATTTAGCTCTAAACAATCTAGTAGGAAAGATCGGCCATTCCCTTAAACATAAGGAAATTGCGCTGGCAGCTTTTCTAGATATAGAAGAAGCGTTTAATAAAGCCTTACCACAGTCACTCTATACATCAATTAGGGATAGAGGGATAGGCAGTAAAATCTGTAACTGGATCAAAATCATGATTGAAAACAGATATATAATATCATCACTGCATGGAGAGTCGGTTAGGTTCAGGGCGGCGAAGGGGTGTCCACAAGGCGGGGTACTTTCCCCCCTAATGTGGTCACTTCTAGTCGACTCTCTGCTAAGCGAGCTTTCCATACAGGGAGTAGATTTTCAATGCTATGCGGATGATCTGGTTATAATAGTTAGAGGTAAATTTGAAGCGACGATCTAAAACGTCCTCCAGGAAGCCCTTAACACAGTATACAGATGGTGCGAGAGGGAACAGATGTCTGTAAACCCCCGAAAAACTGTAATTATCCTTTTTACAAAAAGGAAAAAGCTAGATAAGCTTCGGCAGCCTGTACTATACGGAGAGAGCATTCCATTTGCAACGGAAGTGAAATACCTCGGTGTAGTTCTGGATAAAAGACTCACCTGGAACGCCCACTTGAAAAAAAACAATAAACAAAGCCAGGTTTTCTCTCTGGAATCTCAGAAGAGTATGTGGCAAATCTTGGGTAATGAACCCCAAACAGATTTACTGGATTTATCAAACAATGATAATATCTATGGTCACGTATGGTTCAGTAGTATGGTGGACCAAAGGGTTACAACAGACAGCTAGAGCAAAGCTTGCTGGCCTTCAGCGGCTGGCATGCCTGGCCATAACTGGAGCTATGTCCAGCACACCAACGGCAGCGATGGAACACCTCCTACATCTTCCTCCCCTAGATATTCTCTTAGAGAGGGAGGCCAGGATAGTTTCCTATAGATTCCTGTCTTTGGAAAAGCAAATCAATGGAGAGCAACTCGGGGATCACTCCGGGATACTGAGTGAAACAAAAAACCACCAAATTCTCGGGATGGTTCCTGACTTGCTAGCCACAAAAATACACGTAGAAAAGTCGTTCAAAGTGCTCTTTCCGAAGAGAGACGAATGGATGAGGGGAAAAATCCTCTTCCCAGAGACTAAATACGTAATGTACACAGATGACTCAAAAACTCCATATGGAGTTGGGGCCGGTGTTTTCAGCAGGAAACCAAAGATTGAAATATCTACCAGTCTTGGCAGGTATGCCACAATCTTTCAGACTGAAGTATTCGCTATCGAATTGTGTGCAAGAGAGTTGACCAACAGACCTCTAGCGAACAAAAACATAAATATAATATCAGACAGCCAGGCTGCTTTAAAAGCACTGAGCTTCAACAAGATAAATTCTAAACTTGTATGGAATTGCATCGAATCCTTAGAGTACCTTGGTGCAAACAACAGGGTGACCCTACTGTGGGTACCTGGGCACCAGGGGGTGGAAGGAAACGAAAAAGCCGACACCCTTGCAAAACAGGGGGCCGAATCTGCGTTCACTGGACAAGAACCGGTTTTTGGAGTCACCATAAGTGCCGCCAAAACAATTATTTCGGACTGGGCGGAGAGGAAAATACTCACGTACTGGTCCGACATACCAGGGCTAACCCACTCGAAGGCGTTTTTACCGGTTTTTACCCTCGAGAAACACAACTAAGCAGATCCTAGAATGTAGCAGAAATGACCTGCGTATTCTAACAGGACTGCTTACGGGACACTGTCGTCTAAGATACCACCTCAGAAAGATAGATCTGAACCAACAAACGGACTGTCGGTTCTGCTGCGTGGAAGACTGCTGAACATAAACTATGTTCATGCCCCGGCCTGGGAAGAATAAGGTTCAACATATTTGGTTACACTAACCTAGAACCTACCGATTTTAAAAAAATCTCACCCTATACAACCATGAACTTCGTAAGAAGGGCTGGATTGTACGGTGAACTGTAGCCTCTAGGGGTGAGCCACAATAGACCTACTAAGGGTCGCGGTGGAGGGGCGACCACGCCCCACTCACATGAAACCTAACCTAACCTTCGTGATTCCTTCCGTTTAAATTTTTCCACAAAGGTAACTGCTTTTAGTAGTTATTTTGTTATTACTACTATGAGTTACTGCCGTAGCAGTATTTCTTTCAATAAACTTTTTATGGTAAAAAGTATCCAAATCAGTTTAATTACGTTGGCATCCGCCACCTAGTATTTTTACTAGATGTCATTTCCTGGTAGTATCTTCGTTGTATTGGCCTTTTTTCGTCAATATTTAAATTGAAATTAGGTGTTTTAACTATTTAAGCATCGTAACAAAGCAGCTCCAACCGCTTGCACCAATGTTTTACAAGGGTTATTGCTTTTTGTAGCTGTTTTGTTATTATTTTTATTGGTTGGTCCCATAGTAGTATTTCCTTTAATAAACTTTTTAATGAAAAAGTATTAATAATTGTCAAAGCCTGGTTTTTTTACCAGATGTCCCTGCCTAGCCGTGTCTCTGTTGTTTTGACGTTTTTTCGACGATATTTAGATTTACTATTCTTTAAATGATGGAGGACTCTCAGTTTGGTTTTCGCAATGGCTTTGGAACAAGGGAGGCACTATTTAGCATACAGGTTCTTATCCAAAGGTGCCGGGACATGTCGGTGACCGTTTACGCATGTTTCATCGATTACGAAAAAGCCTTTGATAAAGTAAAGCACGAAAAACTGATCAACATTCTTAGAGAAATAGGATTGGAACAACGAGACCTTAGAATAATAGCCAACCTTTACTGGAACCACAGTGCTCAAATAAGAATCGATAACACCGCGTCCGACGAGATCAAAATCCTGAGAGGCGTTCGTCAAGGATGCATTTTATCACCACTGTTATTTAATTTGTATTCCGACAGGATATTTCAAGAGGCGTTGCATGAATGTGACGAGGGGATATCTGTCAATGGGATTAATATCAACAATCTGAGGTATGCGGATGACACGGTTCTTGTTGCCGACTCACTGGAAGGACTGCAGGAGCTGGTAAGCCGCGTGACGGCTACAAGCTCAGAGGCCGGACTTAGCCTGAACGTGAGAAAGACAAAGTGGCTAGCAGTTAGCAAATCAAACAACGTGGACGGACATCTGACAATTAACGGTCAACGAATTGAGCGAGTAGAAACTTTTAAATATCTTGGGGGTCAACTAAATGAGAAGTGGAACAGCATGCAGGAGATTCGTGCCAGAATAGAACAAGCTCGTGCTTCGTTCCTGAAAATGCGTAAAGTACTTTGCAGCAGAAATTTAAGCTTGCCTCTGCGCGTCCGAGTGCTTCGCTGTTACGTGTTCAGCATACTGTTTTATGGAATGGAAGCTTGGACTTTGACAGATGCGATGTGCAAAAGCGCAAACTGGAGTATTTTGGTCACATCTTAAGAAATGACAAGTATCGACTTTTAAAGCTTATTATAGAAGGGAAGATCGAAGGACGAAGAGGCCCGGGTAGAAGAAAGATATCCTGGCTAAAAAACTTAAGACAATGGTATGGAGTGAGCACTACCACATTGTTCCGCCGAGCTGTAGACAAGGTTCAGATAGCGCTGATGATTGCCAACGTCCGAGGAGGACAGGGCACCTAAAGAAGAAGATTCTTTAAACGAACAGCTGAGGCTCTAAGCAGCTCTAACCGCTTGGACCAATTTTCTATAAGGGTAACTGCTTTTTGTAGTTATTTTGTTATGATTTCTATTAGTTACTGCCATAGCAAAATTTTCTGTAACCTTAATTAACTTTTTATGGTAAAAGTATTTCAATGATTTTCTTTACTAAGGCATTCGCCACCGCCGAGAAAATAAACCCGGACAGAAGTTACTGCCTCTTTAGCTTTCGCTTAGAGCAATACTACCGATACCTTGGCGAATTATTAAGAGAATATTTCTGTCAAAAACTGGTATGTCCTTGCCTGGCGGTGTTTCTTTTTGTTCTTAAATGTTAGGTTTGCTTTTTTTAATCAATGTCAGTGCCTAATCAGCTTGAGCTGCTTGTATCAATTTTCTACAAGGATGTTGCTTATTGTAGTAATATTTCGGGTTTACTGTTTACTGTTTACTAACATTGCAGTATTTTTTGCTAGTAGAAGCGTTTTTAAAAAAAAATGAAAATTAATACTGCTGCCCTCAATCGGTGCAGTTACTACCTTTCCTACTTACCCTCTTCAGCTTTGACGCTGAGAGCGTTAATACTGCAATCTCTGTGGATTAATAAGCATTTGTATATCATACCTTCTTATCCGAGCCAAAATCTAATATTTTTAAATCCTGGCAGTGTCTTTGTTGTTTTGGCGTTTATTCGTCGATATTGAGGTCTTGGACCTCGCGATTGCTTTTCTTTAATTATTATCAGCGTCGCTATTAAAAAACTGTTTGCACCAATTTTCTACAAGGGTTATTGCTTCTTGTAGTTATATCATTATTTATATTTTATTGTAAATTGCTACTATAGTACTAGATTTAATCAATTTATTCTAGCGAAGAGTTGTTAAGTAAGTTTTAGTAAGTTACAAATTAATTTAAATAATTAGTTTTTAGGTACAACCATTGACCTCAATCCAAAAAAATGAATACTAGCAAAGTATTAATGTATAAAAAAATTAAATTGAAAATTTTTAATTTTAATATAGTTGATTGACTTTATAGGAATTCTAAACATTTGAAATGCTTTTTTGTAGAAATTATTGTTTCAAATGCAATGTGAAAAGTCGAAAACTAACTTTCTGTTGGACTTTAATATTAACAACATTGAAATATTTATATTTAACATAAAACCCTAAATTGAAAATGATTTAATTTTAACAAACTACCTACTAATTGACTTCAAATTTTTTCAGCAGCACAACTTAACTAAGAATTTTTAATTTTAATATAGTTAATTGACTTTATAGGAATTCTGAACTCTTAAAATGCTTTTATAAAAAAAATTATTGTTTCAAATGCAATGTGAAAAGTCGAAAACTAACTTTCTGTTGTACTTTAATATTAACAACCCTAAATTGAAAATGATTTAATTTTAACAAACTACCAGCAAAACTTAACTAAGAATTTTTAATTTTAATATAGTTAATTGACTTTATAGGAATAAAATGCTTTTTTTGTAGAAATTATTTAATATTAACAATATTGAAATATTTATATTTAACATAAATCCGTAAATTGAAAATAATTTAATTTTAACCTACTACCTACTAATTGACTTAAAATTTTCTCAGCAGTATTAAAAAACAGTTGTTATAATGTTATTACAATGTATGTAAAGTTTTCTAAAGAGAAAAAACTTTTAAATATTCACCTACCGTATTGTAACTGTTGAAATCCAATTTGCTTCGAGATAACAGCACATTACACTTGTTTTTCACTTCCCGAGATATGATTCGAAAGAAGCCATACATAAATAATGACCAAAATTTGTAAAAAAAGATTTTTAAAAACTCACCGACCGTCGCAACGTTCCTGAAAAAAATAAATTGTTAAATAAATAAAATCAAACTTTTACATTATGTTTATCTAAAATATTTTTGATGTATAACATCTTTGCTCTCGCTTTCTTGCAATTTATGGGAGTGATTTCGTGAAATGGGACGGAAGTAATAGTAAGTGTAACAGACGTCGCGCGCTATTCAGAATCAGTCAGATAGCCTTCAACCAATTTTCCGAGAGGTCGGTACTGTCGGTCATCAGCACTTAAGTTACAGTTTTGTCTATAAAGTTTCCTGTTATATTCGTAAACTATATAAATAAATATTTACTGTTGATAATAAGTCTCAATAAAGTGCAGATTATTGATAAAAAATTCAAGTAAGTAATAATAAATTATTATTCGAATAAAATATTTCAATACCTAGCTTTTTTAAATTTTAAGGTTGATTTCTGTCACTCCTAGTGTCAATTAAATAAAATACAATTTTCATTAAAAAAAATTATTGTTTGTTATGAAATTTCAAATAATACCGGACCCATTTTTTTCAGAATATAATTTTCAAATTGCTTATCACTAAGGTGAGATGTCAAATGTTACACATCATATGCGACTACTGTAAGGCTCGCTCGTTTCATTAAAATGAATTTTCATTGTTGTCGTTCGATAATTTTTTTAAAAATAAAATTGTAATAATAATAAACTTAAGTTATTTACAAATATCATATTGATCATAACGCAAATGAATAAACCAATGTTATTTCAGAACGAAAGTTTACTAATTTAAAATGGTGCAATTAACGATCTTTTTCAAACCAAAAAAAATTATTTAAATAAAACATTAATTACAAATGAACTTATAAAATACTCACCTAACTTACGTTCGTGACCGGCTTGTATCTTATCTAGGCCTGCATACTTTTCTCGTTCTGTCACTCACAAAAATGTTTTTAACACAATAACACTTTTAAATTAAATGTTTTAATAATTATTATTTTTAATCACGGTGGTAACGATTCCCAGTTGATCAATGTAACGAACGGTTATGAATTTATGAAGTGGATGTTTCTGAAAAAAAGAAAAGATATGATGAGTATTTCAACACTTAAACAAAATCAGAAGCAAAGTGGTTACATAAAAATATACAAAGTGAATGATAAGTATATATGCATAATTTACCGTAAATAATTTTAAAAATTGTAATTTTTAATAGGTACCCGAAAAGGTTTTAAAAAAATATAATACTAACTCTTATACTCACAGTTAACATACTTACAAAGTTAGAATATTAACAATAAAAATAATACTAATAACGGATAACTATAAATAGTATCAAATGTAATGTAGAAATTGTATAACCAATTAAAAAAAAATAATTATTAAATAAATTTTAAATTAAAATGTAATAATTAAAAATGATTGATCAAACTTACCGATACTACGGTGAGAAGCAACTTCTAACTCCTGAACATACTTCTCATACCCCGTCACTCGCGAAAATCAGACCCGATATATTCCCTAAAAAAATAATGCTAATTACTTGTTAAAAATATTGGGTGTTAACTTTAAATTAGTTAAAAAATAAACAGTATTACATACATACATATGGTCACGCCTTTTTCCCGTAGGGGTAGGCAGAGACCACTTTCTTCCTCTTGTTACGGTTCTTACACACATCTTTTGCTTCCTCTACTTTCATTAGTGCTCTCATACATGCTCGTCGGTTGTTGGTACTCTTGACCTGGCCTTTCTTCAAAACAATGTTGATCTGATCGAGATATGTTCGCCAAGGTCGACCTCTACTGACTTGTCTATTCACACTCGCCTTATAAATTTGTTTCGTCAATCCACTTTATCCATCCTTTCTTCGTGTCCAAACCATCTAAACAATCCTTTATTTATCTTTGAAACCACATTTTCTTTTACACCACCGCGTTCCCTTATCTCACTATTCTTTACCTTATCCAACCGAGACACTCCGGTTATACTTCTCAGACTACTCATCTCCGTAGCATTAATCCTATTTGCTTCTTCTGCCAAACCCAACATTTACTACCATACATAAGTGTAGGAACCAACACACCTCTATGCACAACCAGGCGTGCCTTTTTTGACACTTTCTGGCTGCTTATAAAGCTATGCAGTGCCCCATTCATTTGTTTTCTGCCAACACCCTTTGCTTAATGTCACTTTCATACTTTCCATCTCTCGTAAACTTTGAACCCAAGTACACAAATTCATTTACTTGTTCCACTTATTCTCCCTTAATCAGAACTTAACAGTTTGTCATGTTTTCTTTTCTTTCAAAAATCATTACATTAGTTTTGTTTACATTTATTTTCATCCCTTTGATTTTCAGAGCATCATGCATAAAATTACCCATGGCCTGCATCTCCTCTTCAAATCACGCTAATATGACTTGATTATCGGCGTAAAGAAGGCATTTGACGATCAAATCATTCATTTTAAATCCATACGCACTCTATCAAATCTTTTAAAGAATCGTCCATGTATAAGTTAAACAGCCGTAGCGAAGCCCTGTCTCACATCCTTTTTGATGTTTAACCATTCCATGCAAGCTCCGCTTATTCCGACACAAGCAGTGGAATCCTAGTAAAGTGATTTCAGTGCTCGTATTAAACTACCGTTCACCCCATACATAGACGATGTCGACCACAATTCACTCCTTACCACTCTGTCATAGAAGAATTTTTCGACAATACCTCGTAATGAAAAGACCTGATCCATACATCTCATTCCTCTTTTAAATCCTGCTTGATCATCCCATATTATCTTCTCAGTTTCATTCGTCATTTTTTTAATATCTTTGCATATAGTTTGCCAACCATGCTGAGTAAACTAATACCTCGGTAGTTCTTACAGTCCTGCTGCGAACATTTTCACTTGTATTCGAATATCAAACCACCATCCAGTCTTTGAATTTTCTCCACGTAGGTAAAATTCCGGCGTTGTAGCTGTAAAAAAATAATTCGCATGATGTTTTAAAAGTTATAAGATTGTAACAGTACCTATCTATTGAAGAAAACTTTAGGCTGTATTAGATAAGTTCTGTTTTCAAGTATTTTAAGAAATAAACAAATTGTTATTTTCCCAATGAAATATTTAAAAGAAATTTGAATTAAAAAGTTCGACAATAAATTTAAATAACTGGAATTTTTATCATTGAAAAATAAAAAAAAATAGCTTTTTTGATAAAATTTCGTTCCAAAAAAATAATGCTTTTTAAAAATTCTGATTAATAAACAATTTGAACTTTAATTTACATTTAAAAAAAATCTGTTGAATGCTTACCGAATAAAAGTTAAGATTTTCCAAAATGTTTCTCATTAGTCCCAAAGGCAAGTAATACTTCCGGGCAGAAGTTGGAGCTGTTTCCATTAAATTCAGATCGGCATTGCCGCTAAGAGCATTATTATTACTTGATATCTAGTCTCTAAAGTTTCCACGTTTATTCGCCGGTGTTTAGGTCTTAAATCTTGAGTTTTCTTCTCTATAACTTTCTATAAAGGTAACTGCTTACATATTGCTCTCAATGGCAAGTAACTACGGGCAGAAGTTAAAGTCTCTTTCTCACTCCATCTTTGACGCTGAGAACTGTTATTTCGGTGGATTTGAATATTTCATAACTTCTTATTTAATACCAGTTCACTTGATGTTCGGGCCGCGCTATTTATTTGCAACGCCCAAAAACTATAAGGTTTTGGTGTTTGTTCGCCGATAATTAGGTCTTGAATTTGACGATTGCTTTTCTTTAATTTTCTACAAAGGTTACTACTTCTCGTAGTTATTATTTAATTATTGCTGATCTAATGTTTATTGTTATGCATTTCCAATAAACCTTTTCCAAGAAAAACTTGCCAAATTCCTAATTAATTTTTGTAGTAGTTACAATGGGTTTAAAATTTTTTTTTTAATATTGACCAATTCAGTCTAAATAATTTGATCTGCCACCACCGAAAAATAAACCCGGGCAGAAGTTACTGCTTCTCCAACTTAACCTCTCCAGCTTTGACGCTTAGAGCAACACTACTGTTATCTCGGCGGATTATTAAGAGTAAGGTAGAGCTCATGACCTTTTATTAGTCTCAAAGTCTAATAATTTTACTAGATGTTCTTTCCTGGTAGTATCTTCATTTTATTGTCGTTATTTCGTCAATATTTAAATTAAAATTAGGAGATTAAACGATGTCTTTTTAATTAATATTGACTACTTCAATCTAAATAAACCTGGGCAAGAGTTACTACCTCTCCCACTAACCCTCTCCAGCTTTGACGATTAGAGCAATACTACAGTTATCTCGACGGATTATTAAGAGTATGTTAAAGCTCATGACCTTTTATTACTCTACAACTCTAGTATTTTTACTAGATGTTCTTTCCTGGTATTATCTTTGTTGTATTGTCGTTATTTCGTCAATATTTACATTAAAATTAAAAGTTTTAACGATATCAATATCGTAATTAGGCAGCTCCAACCACTTGCACCAATTTTTTACAAGGGTAATTGCTTTTTGTATTGTGTTTTATTATTATTTTTATTGGTTAGTCCCATAGTAGTATTTCCTTTAATCAACTTTTTATAGTAAAAAGTATCTAAATAATTTTATTTACATTGGCATCCGCTATCGCCAAGAAAATTAACCCAGACAGAAATTAGTGCCTCTCCCACTAACCCTCTCCAGCTTTGACGATTAAAACAACACTTTTGTTATCTCGACAAATTATTAAGAGTATGTTAAAGCTTAACCTTTTATAAGAGTCAAAGTCTAGTATTTTTACTAGATGTCTTTTCTTGGTGGTTTCTCCGTTTTATTGCTGCTTTTTTGTCGATATTTAAATAAAAATAGGGACTTTAAACATTGTCTTTTTAATAGATATTGACTACTTTGGTCTAAATAATTTATTGCACCATGGCACCCGCCACCGCCGAGAAAATAAACCCGGGCAGAAATAACTTCCTCTCCCATCAACCCTCTCCAGCTTTGACGATTAGAGCAACACTACAGTTATCTCGACGGATTATTAAGAGGTTGTTAAAGCTTATAACCTTTTATTAGAGTTAAAGTCTAGTATTTTTACTAGATGTCTTGGTAGCTTCTCCGTATTATTGGTGCTTTTTTGTTGATATTTAAATTAAAATTAGGACTATAACCATTGTCTTTTTAATTAATATTGACTACTTTGGTCTAAATAATTTAATACACCATGGCATCCACCACCGCCAAGAAAATAAACCCGGGCAAAAGTAACTGCTTCTCCCATCAATCCTCTCCAGCTTTGACGCTTAGAGCAACACTACAGTTATCTCGACGGATTATTAAGAGGTTGTTAAAGCTTATAACCTTTTATTAGAGTTAAAGTCTAGTATTTTTACTAGATGTCTTGGTAGCTTCTCCGTATTATTGGTGCTTTTTTGTTGATATTTAAATTAAAATTAGGACTATAACCATTGTCTTTTTAATTAATATTGACTACTTTGGTCTAAATAATTTAATACACCATGGCATCCACCACCGCCAAGAAAATAAACCCGGGCAAAAGTAACTGCTTCTCCCATCAATCCTCTCCAGCTTTGACGCTTAGAGCAACACTACAGTTATCTCGACGGATTATTAAGAGGTTGTTAAAGCTTATAACCTTTTATTAGAGTTAAAGTCTAGTATTTTTACTAGATGTCCTTTCTTGGTAGCTTCTCCGTATTATTGGTGCTTTATTGTCGATATTTAAATTAAAATTAGGACTATAAACATTGTCTTTTTAATTAATATTGACTACTTTGGTGTAAATAATTTAATGCACCATGGCATCCGCCACCGCCGAGAAAATAAACCCGGGCAGAAGTAACTGCTTCTCCCATCAATCCTCTCCAGCTTTGACGCTTAGAGCAACACTACAGTTATCTCGACGAATTATTAAGAGTATGTTAAAGCTTATGAGCTTTTATTAGAGTCAAAGTCTAGTATTTTTACTAGATGTCCTTTCTTGGTAGTTTCTCCGTTTTATTGGTGTTTTTTTGTCGATATTTAAATTAAAATTAGGACTTTATACATTGTCTTTTTAATTAATATTGACTATTTTGGTCTAAATAATTTAATGCACCATGGCATCCGCCACCGCCGAGAAAATAAACTCGGGCAGAAGTAACTGCTTCTCCCATCAACCCTCTCCAGCTTTGACGCTTATTAACAGTATATTAAGACTTATGACCTTTTATTAGTCCCAAAGTCTAGTATTTTTACTAGATATCCTTCCTTGGTAGTTTTTCCATTGTATTGGCGCTTTTTTGTCAATATTTAAATTTAAATTAGGAGTTTAAACGATGTATTATTTATTAATATTGACTGTTTCAGTCTAAATAATTTTATGCACAATGGCATCCGCACCCGCCGAGAAAAAAAAACCCGGGCATGAGTGACTGCCCCTCCCACTAACCCTCTCTTGCTTTGACGCTTAGAGCAACACTTTTGTTATCTCGGCGGGTTATTAAGTTGCCAAATTGTTGATTAAATTCATTAATATTAACAAATTGTTTATAAAAAAGAATTTAAAATAATACTTCTGACTCAACCCTTTCAAGCTTTGACGCTGAGAGAATAAATATACTGCGTTACTGTTTTTTTTTTTCAGAAATCTCTATCTGACGTTGTTTTTGTTGTTTTGATATTTGCTTCTCTACAAGGGTAATTGCTTCTTGTAGTCATTTTATTATTAAACAGCATATTAAGTTACTGAAATGTAATAAATTATTTTAGTAATTAAATTTCTAATTAGTTGTAGTTAAAATAACAAATTAATTTTAGACAAAAATTTTAATTTATATTACAATCTCAATCTTAAAATTTGGAAATAGGTACCGGCAAATATCTTGTAAAAAAAAAATTAAGATTTAATTTAAACATTTAAAAATTAACTTTTCATTAGACTAATAACACTGTTATAATATAAATTATTATTATTATTATGCTATGTGACAACGTGACAACATAAAAAGTTGACTTTGTTTTCGACTCTGAATATTTGCGATGTTGAATAGTTTTTTTATAAAAATCTCTTAATTAAAAAGCTTTAACACATTATTTATTGACTTACAAATGTGTAAATTATTTATATTGTAAAACATGTTACTATAACTACAATGTGCCAATTTAAAAATTGATGTAAAGTTTTCTTCAAAGAAAAAAACTTTTAAAATTTAACCTACCGTATTGCTGTAACTGTTGGAATTCGATTTGCTTCGAGATAACAGCACGTTACACTTGTTTTTCACTTCCTAAATTTCCATTCGAATAAGAGACATACATTTTTTAAAATAATGACCAAAATTTGTAGAAAAGATTTTTAAAAACTCACCGACCGTCGCAACGTTCCTGAAAACAAATAAAATATCGTTAAATAAATAAAAACACACTTTAACATTATGTATAAAGTATTTTAAATATTTTTTTTATTGTTGTCGTTTAATAATTTTTATTATTTCAAAACGAGAGTTTACTAATTTAAAATGTACAAGTGACGTTCTTAACTTTGGACAATCTTTTTGACTGTGGGATCTGAGCCACTAGTCAAACCACAAATAATGCTTTATTTTGACATATGATATTTTTTTTCTATGTTTTTAAGCATAATGCGCCCATGTTGTACTGTTGTACAGTTTGTGTTGACAAATACACATACACTTTATATTTACAATATCTCTAGAACTAAACTATTTTCAATATCCAATATTATAAACCTACACACTTTTTTTTTATTTATATATACATATGTTGTACACTCCAAGATTTACAAATACTAGTGAACAAAATAAATGAAGAAAGCGAAGAATAGGGACTGACAATGGACGTGAAAAAAACTAAATTCATGTTGATTAGCAAAAGAACAAACAATGTTGGACAAATCTACATACACAACCAACCAGTACAACAGGTAGAAAAATACAAATACCTCGGTACCATTATCAACAAAGACAACGACTGCTCCCAGGAAATAAGAATTAGAATAGAAAGGGCAAGATCAGCGTTTATGAAAATAAAAAAAATATTCTGCCCAAGAGATATCAGTTTGGCCTTGAAAATCAGATTGCTGAGATGCTATGTGCTGTCTGCTGCTTTATGGCATGGAGGCATGGACCCTGAAGAAAGAAGATATAAGAAGACTAGAGGCTTTCGAACACTGGACATACCAGAGAATACTAAAAATTAGCTGGATAGACAAAATAACAAATATTGAAGAGCTGAGACGGACGAACAAAGAAAAAGAAATAATTCTGACCATTAAAAAACGAAAATTACAGTATCTGTGACATTTTATGAGGGGGTCAAAATACAGCATGTTACAACTGATAATACAAGGAAAGATTTAGGGAAGAAGAAGTGTCGGAAAAGGCGCCACTCGTGGTTGAAAAATCTGCGTGACTGGTTCGGATGCACAACAAATCAGTTGTTTAGATCTGCTGTTTCAAGAATATGCATAGCATTGATGATTGCCAACCTTCGCAACGAAGACGGCACCTGAAGAAGAAGAAGATATGCTGTACTTATCTATAATTTTCTTCATAAATCAATTTAAAATATTTAGCATTTTTTTATCTAAAACTAAATTATAAGGTTTATTAATATCTAAAATTGGATAATATAAATTATTAAATAATTTATAAACCGACATAACGATCTTTACAAAACAAAAATATCAGTGGTCTGGGTGCTACCCGAGAGGTCCACACGATTAACTTCCCAGTGGAAACAATGAAAAAATACCATGTTTTGTTGTTATAATTATTATTATTAAAATTATTATAAAAACAATATCAAGTTGTTTATAACAAAGTTTAATTGTCATTAACAATATTCTGTTTATGTCAACCGTATTCTTTCAAACATTGTTTAAAACAATTGAAATTTTTTTTTAAATATTATGATCAATAATCATTTGTTAGAAACAATATTTAATTGTTATAAACAATGCTTAATTATTACTAACAATAATTTTTCACTGTTATAGCGTCTTCAATGCTATTTTCTCAATACTGACGCACGTTTAAAATTCTCCAATTCCTATTTTTGTTTTCTAAAACTATCTCTTTTTATGAAATATTGTCATCATATTTTTTATACAAATATCTCTAACATGCATTCAGAAGATCTTAAAATTCTTTATTAAAAATAGTATAATTTATAAATTGCAAAATTTAGGTAGTTTACCATTTTTTTCAGATTTTTGATTTTCCATGAAAAACAGCTCGACCGATTTTGCTGAAAATCTAATCAGTTCCAAGTCGCGTAATTAGTCCCACGTCGATATCATTTTTTATTCTCGAGATAATTGAGACGAAAAATAATTCCGAACGCACATACGAACATACGCACATACGTACATACACACACATACGTCCACTTAAAAACTATTAAATTTAACTCTTCGGACCTTGAAATGTGGAGGTACGTAAAATTTCGAGGATTCGCAAAATCGGACCCATTACTATAACTTCCACTGGGAAGTTAAAAAAATAATTTAAATAAAACATCAACTACAAATGAACACATCAAATACTCACCTAACTTACGTTCGTGACCGGCTTGTTTCTCATCTAGGCCTACATAATTTTCTCGTTCCATCACTCACAAAAACGTCCTTATCACGAAATTATTTCAGTTTATTAACGGTAACACTTTTAAATTAATTATTGTTCCAAAAATTCCCATTTTAGTAGCGGCGGGTACGATTCCCAATTTCTTTTAGTAATGGTAATGAATTGATAACGGCGGTGTTTCTGAAAAAAAAATGAGTATTTTTACACCTATTAAACAAAAAACCTAACTAAGAATATAAACCTAAGTAATAAAACTGTCATTTAAAGTAACTATTTATTTTAAATTAGTTCAAAAATAGTTTGCTACTTAAAAAAAAATAATGCGATCGAGAGTAAAAAGACATTTCAAAACGATGGCCAACTCAACACAGCCCCACCCGAAATTGTTAAATTTTCTGGAATTATTATTTTTTTTATTACAAACGGATACAGTTTCTTCAAATTTCCGTACTAACTTTATGATGGTCTGTTGGCCAGGATACCTTTTATTAAACACTCGAGCTTTTCCTTGTTGTGATGACCGTAAATAAATATTATTTCTATTCGTTCTTGCAGAGAATACACTATTTTAAAATAACTCAAGATGCTACAGCTACAAAAAATGGCTAATTTAACGTCACGAATAACTAACTAAATGTACTATTAATACTTTTAAAACAGAAACAAAATGACAAAAAATGTCAACAAAGGTGACATGTATTCAGCAGTAAGTTATTTGATCCCTAATTAGACCTATCCAACAGTGGCGTAGGTCGTTTTTGTTATGGTCTGATGTTATTTCACAAAATTTGTAGTTTTCAGCAAAATAAATCGAAAGAATAATTTGTTGTTTATATGACTGATTTGCATGTTTCTTGGGTTTTCATTTGATGTATCACAAGGTAGGGGTTACGTAAAATCAAAAGTTATTTGAACTGGCTGGTTTTGAAATGAAAGCACTGTATATGTTATTGCAATAAATAATGCAATAAACAATTATCTACATTTACATCTTAATACAAATTATAAAGCTAACTATTTAATTAGGAATATTAATTATTAATTAAATGATAATCGATAAAAACTTACTTATACTACGGTGAGAAGCATCTTGATCTGCTAGGCATACTTCTCATACCGTCACTCGCGAAATACCGACCTTCTTATTATTCCTAAAATAAAAACAAAATGTTTACTCTTTATTTATTCACAAAATTACAAAATAAGAATTTAAACAATAATAAAAGAAATTGTTTACGTTAAATCAGCTAAATCATATTTTTAATATTGAAAAAAAATATTACAAATAACAATGAAAAATTAAAAAAACTTTGTATGCTTCCAAATAAATAAAATAAATGTGTTTAAAAAAATAAAAAATAATAATACAAAAGTAGTCAAAGTTACCGAAAACACGATGAGAAGCTTCTTCTACCTCCTGAACATGCTTCTCATACACGCGCAAAAATCCGACAACGATTAAGTCTCTTAATATTTTCGACAATATTAATTTTAGTAACGATTATTTACAACGGCGGCGTTACTGTAAAAAATATATATCAATGATACAACATAGCAATAGTTGTAGCGCACAGACTATTTTACAAATCAATTTTGGTTTTATTTTTTTAATTAGTACTCGTAACACAAAATATTATTTTTAATTGGTAAAAAATTTGACGTACTAAAATGTTGACAATTCTCGAATCTACAGAATTTTAATTTCAAAATGATCCTTTTTTGTATAATCAAACAATTTTATACTTGTATACTTTAATTCTTGTAATATTTGCTACGTTAATCAATGTACAAAGTGTTTGCTAAAAAAATAGCAATTAAAAAATGACGTTCTATTATAACTTGACAACTAGTAAAGTTGCAATATTTTTGATGTTTAACATCTTTGCTCTCGCTTTCTTGCAATTTGTTCAGAGAGGTCGGTACTGTCAGTCAACAGCTGTGCACTTAAGTTACAGTTTTGTGTATAAAGTTTGCTGTTATATGCGTATACTACATAAATAAATATTTACTGTTGATAATAAGTCACAGTAAAGTGCGGATCATTAATAAAAAACTCAAGTAACTCAAGTTTGTTTGAAAAATTATTTCAAATAATACCTGACCCATTCTTTTTAGAATATAATTTTAAAATTGCTTATTACCAAGGTGAGATGTCAAATGTTACACATCATATGCGACTACTGTAATGCTCGCTCATTTTTTTTTAAACTTTATTATTATTTACTTTTAAAATATGATTTACTGTCACAAAAATATTCAAAATTCGTTTATATTATAAAATATACCTATTCTTTAAACAAAATTTTCATAAAAGAGTTTTTAAATATTTACTTATCGTGTAATGTTGTACTTGCGTTAACAATCCAGTTTGCTTCTAGAGACCACATTTTACTTGTTTTTTCACTTCCTAAAGTTCGATTCGATGGAGACATTGCAAAATAGAAATATACAACCTTAGATATGCGCAGTTGTTTTTTTTTTTCAATTATTTTTAAAAATGGTATCCAAAAAATTTAAGAAAATATTTTTTAAAAACTCACCAACCGACGCAACGTTCCTGAAAGAATAAAAATCGTTACATTTTTTATTAAAGTTTAGGAAAATTCGTAACAAGTCATTTTAAGTAACTAGGTATTTTAAAAATTATGGTTAAAAAAAAACTAAAAAACAAGCTTTAAGAGTTAATCAAACTAAAAAGTTAAAAATAATTTGTAACATAAAAACATAAAATTACTGACGAAAAATTAATGTCACTGTTCTAAAAGCGTGGGGTGGTGGGGTGCTTTCATTCCGAAAGGTAGAGTTAGTTTAAAAATGTCAAACAAAGCACCCCACGCTTTTAAAACAGTAACATTAAATTTCTCGTCAGTAATTTTATTCTTATGTTAAGAATTATTTTTTACTTTAATTAACTCTAAAAGCGTGTTTTTTAATTTTTTTAAATTATAATTTCTTTCGCTTTTTAGTTCGATTTTTTTACTCATCCTCATGCCATTCATCCATCGGCACGTTTCTCACCAGTATATTGGATTGGGTGAATTATAATATGACATTGGAACTGCGCGCATGCGTAGTTCACGCACTAGTTCTATCTCTCTTACTATCATGCAAAGAATCCCTGAAGAAATTTATGTATCCTGGCAAAACTAATCAGGATAATCGTCGTTCTTTGATAAGTGTGCGAAGTTTAAATTAAATATGATCGTTTAAAGTAGGGCAAAATCGAGGCCAAAGAGTCAGTTACAAACAAACATACATACATACAAACATACAGGTGAAACTAATATAAGAGTGTTAAAAAGGAGTGTTTTGATACAAAGATTAAAGATTATTAAAATACCAACAGTATTTCAGATGCCATTAAGAAAATAAAACGACCTGATATTATATATTGTCAAAAGATTTAAATAAAAAGTACTAAAACTTACTTAGATAAATTATTAGTTAAGAAAATATATAAATCTGATTTTTAAAAACCATCTAATTTAGCTGCATGATACCTATACATACAGGCATACGTGGGGCGACTATATATCAGAAAACAGCTACTTTCCTGGCAATTTGCCTCGACAAACATTGGAAGAAACAACAGAGAAAAAGTTCGAATATCATATATCAAAGAACAGGAGTGGGAACGATATTACAAAGATCTACTCACGGAGACTAGGCCCCAATTTATGAGAAATGAAGAAATATCAGCAGATGAAAACGAACAAATTACTCTAACATTACCGGAAGTCAAACGTGCTTTAAAATCTATGAAGAACAGGAAATCTAGCGGTCCAGGAGGAATACCACCGGAATTAATTAAATACGGAACTGAGAAGTTGGGGCGAATGATACACGCAATGTTCCTCCGAGCACTAAATGGAGAAGATCTACCAGATGAATGGACGGAAGCCTACATAACGTCTATCCATAAAAAAGGAGAGAAAAAAAAGTGCGAAAACTACAGGGGAATCAGCGTAATAGCTTCGATGGGCCGACTATTTGGAAAAGTCGTCAAACAAAAATTAGAAGAACAGATACAAGGAAAAGTTGATGAAGATCAGGCAGGATTTACGGCTGGAAGATCATGTATGCACCATATATATACAATTCAACAACTCATAGAGAAAAAAATGGCCAAGAACAGAGAGGTACATTTTGCATTTATGGATATCCGAAAGGCCTATGATTCTGTCCCTCGGTCTAAAATCTGGGAAGCCATGTTAGAAATGGGTATAACGCAGAGAATTATCAGAACAGTCCAAAATATGTACAAAAAAAATACCGCAAGGATTAAAGAGGGAAATAAACTATCAAATGCCTTCAAAACAACTAAGGGTCTCCTCCAAGGATGCTCAACATTACCCACACTATTCAAAATATTTCTACAACAGACACTAAGACCATGGAAAAGAAAATGTGCAGGAATGGGAATACCAATTAGAAATGATCATCTGTATACTCTAAGCTTTGCCGATGATCAAGTAATCATAGCTCAAGATGAGGAGGATTTAGGTTTTATGATGCGGAAACTAGAGGAGGAATATGGGAAAAATGGAGTGGAAATCAACCTCGAAAAGACCCTATATATGTCAACGGCACAAGACAGGATATATCACCTAGAAATAGATGATAACCGACAGATCTCAGCAACAGACAAATTTAAGTACCTAGGGTTTATAATATCAAAAAGTGGAACAACAGAGGAAGAAATAAAAAATAGACTAGGTCAAACTAGGGCATGTATTAATCAATTAAACCCAATATTATGGGACCGCCACATAACCAAGACTAATAAAACGAGAATATTCAATTCAATAGTTCGCAGCATAATGACTTATGGAGCTGAAATGTGGGTGATCAACAAAAAAAACAAAGGGAAGATTGTAGCCACAGAAATGGACTTTTGAAGGAGTTGTGGAGTGAACAGATTAGATCGAATAAGAAATGAGGAGATCAGGAGAAGAATGGAGGTAAAAAAATACATACTAGAACACATAGAGGAAAAGAAACTAACGTGGTACGGACATGTTAGAAGAACTCCGGAGGATCGCTGGATACACCGGGTAACTGAGTGGAGTCCATTAGGCAGACGAAAGAGAGGTCGACCAAGGCGATCATGGAGAGACGAAGTGGATGAGGCGATGGAATTAAGAAACCTGCAGGGCGGAGACTGGCAGGACAAGGACAACTGGAGACAAGGGCTGAAAGCAGGAAGGCAGCGACAGCTGTAGATATCCTGGATTATATATAAACATTGGATTATATCTGATAGATAATCGTGCATAATCCCATTTCGGGTGATATGCAGATGCTTGTTAAGTAAAATTTATTAAATTTATCCACTCGAAGTGACCACCTATGGACCGGTTTCGGGGTGTTGCCCCTCATCAGCATAGGGTAGTTCTTGCAAAATCACGTTTGCCCTTCGAAGAGACAAATCAACAATCCTTAGTTTTACTAGGTACATATGAAGAGCTGAGCGCAGAGCGCTAGTCACGACATCTATACCCACGTTTGCCTTTATGTATAGCGTTATATCATGCGGCGAAATTAGCCGGTTTTTAAAAATTAAATTTATACATTTTAATACTTATTCGCTGACAAAAATAATATTATAGTTTTCTATAATAATGATATTTTAATAATATATTAGTTAAGACTTTTGTAAAAGCAAAGAATAGTGTAAATTAGAAGTCCTTAATAAAAATACTCACCTAACTTACGTTCGTGACCGGCTTGTATCTTATCTAGGCCTGCATACTTTTCTCGTTCTGTCACTCACAAAAATGTCTTTATCACAATAATACTTTTAAATTAATTGCTCTCAGGTTCGTTCCTAAAAAATAAATACTGTTAAGTATCTCGATTGCTTATAATTAAAATTCAAAACTAATAAAATATTAACCTAATAATAATAAAACTCATAACCACCGAAAACTAAGATAGATTATCTTCTTAATAATGTTTTTATAAAAATCAAAAGGTTTATTAAAAATAAATATTAATTTACAAAATACAGTATACATATACATATATAGGAAATCAAAACTTCACATAGTTTTTCAACTTTGAAATTCCAGAAAAAGAAAAATATTTTATGCATCACACTCTTTCTTCACATGTCTACATAAACCAATGATGACATGTGACTTCCTCAATTAATACCAATTATTATTAGACTAACATAACCTAACATCAACAGTACCTGGCGAAGAACGTATTTTCGCCAATTTTTAGGTTAGTCCGTTAAATTTGATTAAATGATTATATAAAAATTGATGGTTGAGAGGGTTGGAAAGGGTCGGGGGGGTGTTAAAACTTTGGACTAACTTTTGCATTGTCCTATCCTGTTCCTCTTTTATCTCTTTTAACGATTAATTTAAATCTTACAATCACTGAAAAATCATTACAATTATTTGATTCTTCAAACGCAAAAAAGTACCTAAAGGGATGCTTTCCGCGCGGTATATATGTATATATTCTTGTTCAGGATGACAAACTAAACAAGATACTAAAATTTTAAGGAAATCGGAGATGTGTTATTTGAAATTGGTTTAAAAAATGTAGTTTTTACGAAAGGCAAAATAATGACCAAAGAAAAAGTTTATCTGCTAAATAATATTTAAAACATAGTTGATAATAAAAAAATGAGATTATAAAAACGCAATTAACAAAAATAACTTGTATTAACAAAAATAACTTGTACAGGTTTAATAAAAATTTGTAGAAAAATTGTATTTCGCGTTATTTAAAAAAAAGTTATAAATAGAAACAAATATATCTCTTTTACCTTACCAAATCAAAAACTAAATAAAATACAATAATGTGTTTGACTGGAAATATTAATTATAAATTTAAAAACTGTTACAAAATTTTGTTTCTTAAAAAGTATTTAGTGTTATTGACAAAACAAATTTAACCACTAAAAAAAATCGAATACAATGAACGCATTTGAAAAAATACAATACTTTGTTGGATTTGAATAAAATTTTAAATTCGTTAAAAAAATCGATAAACTTCTACCCAAACTAAGGGACTGGCAATGGATATATTATTTTACTCTGAATTCGAGACAACCAAATGCAATGCACAATTATCTACATTTACTTAATACAAATTATAAAGCTAACTATTTAATTAGGAATATTATTTATTAATTAAATGATAATCAATAAAAACTCACCGATACAACGGTGAGAATCATCTTCTACCTCCAAGACATAATTTTTATTCTATCACTCACGACAACAGTGTAGTTACAAATATGGCAGGTGCCTTCAATATTGTCGCTGAAAAAACAATCAAACAAATTAGTATCTACACAAACTAACAAAATTACAGATTAAAAATTTAAATAACAAAGAAAATTGTTACATAGGATGTTTACTTAAAATTTGCATAAAATTTGTTATTCTAAATAAAAAATTCATATTCCAAAACTTCTACTCAATGCCTTGCTTATTCAAATATTTGAAAAAATAGTAATTCAGATTGCAATCCACAAAAAATAATAAGGTTTTTAAAAAAAAAGCATAGGAAATAATAGTTGAAAAAAATTTATTCAGCCAGCAACTGGATAGGGGATTCGGTTTTAAAGAATATCCAAAACATAACTCCATCCATTTAGTTGCTTACTTAAATAAACACAGAAATATAAACAAGAAATAGTAAGAGAAAATAAAGATTCAGATTGCAACTGATAAAAGTTTAACATGGTTTTTAGTAAAGCATAGGAAATAATAGTTGAAGAAAAAATTTATTCAGCCAGCAACTGGTTAGGGGATTCGGTTTTGAAGAATATCCAAAACATAACTCCATCTATTTAGTTGCTTACATAAATAAACACAGAAATATAAACAAAAAATAGTAAGAGAAAATAAAGATTCAGATTGCAACTGATAAAAGTTTAACATGGTTTTAAGTAAAGCATAGGAAATAATAGTTTAAGAAAAAATTTATTCAGCCAGCAACTGGATAGATTCGGTTTTGGAAAATATCCAAAATATAACTCCATCCATTTAGTTGCTTACTTAAATAAACACAGAAATATAAAAAAAATAGTAAGAGAAAATAAAGATTCAGATTGCAACTGATAAAAGTTTAACATTGTTTTTAGTAAAGCATAGGAAATAATAGTTGAAGAAAAAATTTATTTAGCCAGCAACTGGATAGGGGATTCGGTTTTGGAGGATATCCAAAACATAACTCCATCCATTTAGTTGCTTACTTAAATAAACACAGAAATATAAACAAGAAATAGTAAGAGAAAATAAAGATTCAGATTGCAACTGATAAAAGTTTAACATGGTTTTAAGTAAAGCATAGAAAATAATAGTTAAAGAAAAAATTTGTTTAGCCAACAACTCGAACTTCGATTCTAGATCATATCCAAAACATAAGTCCATCCATTTAGTTGCGTACTTCAATAAACACAGAAATATGGTCAAAAAATAGAGAGAAAATAGTGTTTCAGATTGCCACTGATGGAAATTTAATTTTGTTTTTAAAAAAGCATAAAAGAATGTTAGTATAAGATTAAAATAGAACTGGTAAATGGTTTAAAATGGTATTTAAAAATGTATTCTTTTCTATTACGTTACCAACAATTCATTTAATTTGAAACTATACCAGAAAGTACCATGAGAAATCGGTCAATTATTGTAAAACCAGTAGATAATTGATGTCGTAAAAACAAAGGGAGGTTATCCAGCCAGTGCACTACTTTCGCAAAGGGGATTTTACCTGAGCAAAAGAGGTCATGGCAAAACCGATCCCCAGCTTTTTTCGTCACCAACAACTCGAATAATTAGAATTATTGGAAAAAGGTAATGTTTCTCAAGTAAGGGGTGGATATTTAAAGTAAAATAATGGGAAATTGGGAAAGATTAAATAAAGGAGATTATCCAGCCAGTGCACTACTTTCGCAAAGGGGATTTTACCTGAGCAAAAGAGGTCAAGGCAAAACCGATCCCCAGCTTTTTTCGTCACCAACAACTCGAATAATTAGAATTAATGTAAAAAGGTAATGTTTCTCAATAAAAGGTGGATATTTAAAGTAAAATAATGGGAAATTGGAAAAGATTAAATAAAGGAGATTATCCAGCCAGTGCACTACTTTCGCAAAAGGGATTTTACCTGAGCAAAAGAGGTCAAGGCAAAACCGATCCCCAGCTTTTTTCGTCACCAACAACTCGAATAATTAAAATTATTGGAAAAAGGTAATGTTTCTTAAGTAAAAGGTGGATATTTAAAGTAAAATAATGGGGAAATGGGAAAGATTAATTAAGGGAGATTATCCAGCCAGTACACTACTTTCGCAAAGGGGATTTTACCTGAGCAAAAGAGGTCATGGCAAAACCGATCCCCAGCTTTTTTCGTCACCAACAACTCGAATAATTAGAATTATTGTGAAAAAGGTAAGAGGGAGAAAAGGGAGATTACCCAGCCAGTGCACTGCAAAAAGTTAATAATTTGTCGTGTAATTGTTATTAATAATGTAAATGGTATTTATTTAAATAAAAAAAATACATATAGCAAAAGAGTCTTTTGGCTGGCAACTGATAAAAATGAATTCGTTTTAAAAAATAATTTCTGAACATTTTTCTATCCATTTTGTTGCTTTTTCGAATAAATTAGAAAATATATACACTAAAGTAGATATAAATTAAAATCTTGGTTTTATTAACTGTTAAAAGGTGAATTTAAAAATTAAATAGCAATAAGTAGTAAAAGAACTTTTGTATTAATATAGAGGTAACAATTTGCAAAACAAATAGCAACAAATGGTAATAGAAATTTTTTTATGAAAAAATAAACTGTAAGCACTCATAAGTCACCAAGCTATAAAAAACAGTTACTTATCTTTAAAGATACAGAATAATTACGCTTCATCAATTTTGGATATATTGGCGCTTTAAAAGATGTTGTGAAGTTGTGATGTGAATAATGTGAAGGGATGTAAAGTGATATGTGTTATATGTCGTTTTGTAGTAGTTCCTATCAACAGAAAAAAACAAAAATTACAAAAAACCGAAAAAATTAAAAATTAAATTTTGTAACTGAATAACAAAAATATTTAAATAATTTCGTAATGGAAATTTAAATAAGTAAAAATTAAAAAAGAAAGCCAACGCAAAAACCCTTCATTTTTTTTATGAAATTATCCAGTTTACAATAATTTCTTCAATAATAAATATATCGCAGATAAGATTAATCGATTTTTTCTAAAGTACATTAAAACAATCTTTGACATGTTTTTTTTGAACTCATAATGTTAGCATTTTTAAATGTTTTAATTTAAGGTTAAACCGAAATATATGCCTCAGTGGGATAGGCGCCTCGTTTTTAATAACCCAACTTCCCAAAATCCCAACATAGAATTATTAGCGAACGCGTCAAAAGTTTCAAAAGTAAGTATCTATTTACTGACCATAACGTTATAAGTAGTAATAAATTCTATTCTTTTTTATTGCTTTGATAACTACCAAAATACGTAGTCAAAATTCAACTGGATTCAGTGATATTGTGTGTCAGAAGTGGCTGCACAAGGACTGTACATTTTTAAAAAATCAAGAAAACTGACAGCACTTTCCAGCTCAACCTAAATTGATCTTTATGTTGTATTGATTTTTTAAAAATTGAATGAATAAATGAATAAATAGGAGTTGTGGAAGAGGTCTACTTTTTCGCTAGGCACTGCAGCATTGTCTGCTTTTTGTACCTTTCCATAGTCCCATTTCTTCAATTCTCCTGTTAAGGAGTAGAAGCTCATGTACTGCTATTGCCCAAGGAATGTATACACCCCAGGTAGTGCCTCCACTGAGCGGTGGCTTCACATTCAAAGATAATATGAGTGGCCGTTTCCTCCTCCTCATTACATAATCTGCATATAGGTTCTATGTCAGACATGCCTATAATGTGCAGATGTTTCCTTAAAATCTAGTGTCCGGTACAAAGCCCTACAACTGTTTTAAGTTTTTCTCTACTTAGCGAGAGCAGCTTCCCTGCCTGCTTAGGTAAAGGTTCTTTCAGTATTAACATGCTGTGCCTAGCTCCATCTGACTGCATTCACTTCAGCTGATGCTAAGAGTGGACCCAGCCATTGATCGCTGCTTTAACGCTGGCCAAAAGTACAGGTAGGAGATTGTTTTTTAAAATTAGAAAATATTATATAAACACAAAATATAATGTACTTACTGATCCACAAACTTTAGAAGCTCACGTTTAAACGTAGTATGTGAAAAAGCAATATTTCGATTTGCTAGCCATTCTTTAATGTCCGCTTTGAGCCAGGACATGTTTGGTATTTTGTGTAATAACACACTGTGGTAATGGGCATTGTCCATAACAATTACTGATGGTTCAGTGAGACTGTTTACTAATTTTCAAACCATTTTAAAAAATTATCTTGGTTCATTACACTATGATAATCAGATAATTGTGTTTTAGATGAAACAATTTGACAACGTCTTAAAAACGTATATAAAATTGCCAACTCATGAATCTAACTGCCAGCTGGCTCATAGATCTTCAATCGGACAAACCGTTTTTATTAATACATAATAAAACTTGAACTGTGTGTAATATTTAATAAAATATTTATGTATAATATCTGCAATTTTATATACCGTCTAAAATAATATAGAAATTGTAATTAATATTTAACAAGACATTGACTTGATTAATGCAATAAAATATTACGAACCGATTGACCCGATGTGTTCGAGATTAAATAAAACGAACGGTGATTTTTATCCATGTAGTGGTCGATGGAGTTTCATCTGACACTCTACTCATAAATGCTGGTGTTCCGCAAGAATCCATTCTAGCACCAACACTATTTTTACTTCACATCAACGACCTATTGAAAGCAACTTCATGTCCCGTACACAGCTTTGCCGATGATAGTACCCTTCATACCGCATTCTCTTCCAGGGCCCCTATATGAGCCCGTGACACCAGAAATGACCGAGGAAGAAATGTTAACAATATAAATATGGACTTAGCAACAATTCTCGAATGGGGATCCAATAACTTGGTAGAATTCAATGCAAACAAAACACAAGCATGTCTTTTCTCTAGAAAAGCCGATCTCACTGTGCCTAACATAACTTTGTCAGGAGTAACCAAACCACTGAAGTCATCCATATCGATGCTTGGTATTACTATCAGCAATAACCTTTCCTGAGAAAATCACGTGAGGTCCATTGCCAAAAAAGCATCCCAAAAACTTGGTTTTTTGTTTCGTGCCAAGAGCTATTTCACCTCCAGTCAGCTGCTTATGATCTATAAGGCACAGATCCGACCTGTACTGGAGTACTGTTCCCATATTTGGAGTGCAGCACCTAAACATATCCTGAAGCTACTGGATTCTGTCCAAAAAAGGGCAATTCGTCTCGTCGGTGATGCCTCGCTTACAAACTCGCTCACTTGTCTGGAACACCGTAGAAAAGTTGGCGATTTGTCTCTATTTTATAGATATTTTCATGGGCGATGCTCTTCTGAAATATCAACAATCGTTCCTCCTTTGGCAGTCTCTTCGAGATTAACCCGTCAAGTTCAGTCTTCACACCCCTTCGTGGTCACTTTGGAGACCTGCAGAACATCACTTTCCAAAGACTCATTCATCCAACGAATTGCGAGGCTTTGGAACTCATTGCCTAGGGAGGTGTTCCCCGAGGCATACAACCTCCAGAAATTTAAGAAGAACACTAACTCCTACCTTCTTTCCCTTGGTTCCCACGATGTTCTCTGAACATTACAGGATATCCCTTTTCGTGGGAACCAGAACATAAAAAAAAAAAAAGGTACGTAGGTTTCCGACACATTCCCGTACAATTTTTGAGTCTATTCTCCGTGATGCTAAAGTAATAAGTGCCGCTTGACCATCCGATCTAATAAGGATTGTTTTTTTTTGTATTCTCGTCTTAGATTTTTAACAGCACAAGCGGTTATGGCATGTACTTCAGCTTGAAAGACCGAAGCATGTCTCCCCAATGAGTTGGTTTGCTCATATTTAATGTTAAATTAGTACATGTTAAAACTTAATTGTTCATTTTTTGTGGGACAAAGTCCCAAATTTAATTTTGGTTGTGCGGGTCATATCAGAGTTATATCCTTAAAGTTAATAAAACAATTTAAAACTACCTATGTATTTTACTTATTTTATTTCATAAAGCATACATACTACACTACAAGCCATACAGGCAGGCATCTATCCTCAAAAAAATAGTTCTGCAAAAACTCAATTTCTGCAAAATCATTAAATTTTAGGTCAACAAAAACAAGTTATTATGAAATATAAAAGATTAAAGTAGCCAAATTCACAGAAATAAGTCATGGCAAATTAATAGTTTTAAAATTAGGAGACCCTTTTAAAAAGTGGGGCATCTATATCGGCATTACCCTACCTACATATTTTATCATTTAATTTCCCGAAGTTATTTATAGAAAAAATTGGAACTCCACTTTCAAATAATTACTTTAAAAAGACGTTTTGGTTTAATTACGAAATTAAATTTTATATGATTGTAGATAACTACAAGACGTAGTCGATACTTACATTTATAATTTATAAACCATTTTAAGGTGTAGATACATTAGATTTCATCTGTGGGTTCTCTCTTGACATCAGTCATTAGCCGTTGCAACAAACATAACTTACTATCTAAAAAAAATAGTGGGTTAGGTAATATCAGTATGTAGGAACAATTTTCTAAGAAACAAAGCTGAAGATGACAGTATTTCATTTACATATATTATTATATATTTACTTTTGGTAGGAAAGGTACTAAAAGACATAGGCATACAACCATAAAAAATATAATCAGACACCATTTCTAGAAATTGCAAATATCCTTTAAGATAAACTATGAGGTTTACGCAATACTCGGGTATCAACCTGGTGAACTCACCTGGTACACAGATGGACCAAAAACCAGCAAAAGGACTGGCTCAGGCGTCTACCCAAATACGAGCAAACAAACTCATTGGGGAGACATGCATCTTCCAAGCTGAAGTACATGTCATAAACGCTTTTCAGTGTTAATGAATAAATTTTTCGAATTAATATTTTGATTTGATCCTGAACAATCTGATCCCAAATTTCAACCAGTCGCAAAAAAAGTTGATTCAATGTGCTTGGCGAGTTGAGGTTTTGTCGAAGTCGCGTCCTTACGATGTCCCAAACATGTTCCATTGGGTTTAGATTGGGACTTCTCGCAAGCCAATCCATCGCAGAAACTTCAACCTTCTGGCGATATTGCTGCACATTTCTTGCAACGTGTGGCATAACATGTTCTTGCATTAGCATGACATTATCACCAATAAAGGGTACAAATGGCACGACTTTTTTAAGAAACAATGCTGATGATGCCAGTTTTTCATTTTTTTTAAATGTTTTTTTTATTAATTATTTTAATTAGTTAGAATGTAAAGTATGGGACAAAGGCTTATATACAAACTAAACAAAATACTACTAAAACAATACGTTGACATCCTAACCTCATATAAATCCGACAGATTGTTTATAATCAAGCATGAAGAGAAATACTCCGACCTGAAAGAGATAAAAGCGGGTGTGCCGCAAGGTAGCGTCCTTGGACCCATCCTGTATTTGCTATATACCAGCGAACTACCATCATTAGAATATATAGTTATAGCTGCATTCGCTAACGACACTGCTCTACTTGCAGTAGATCAAAACCAAGAAAACTCTGTTAGAAAATTGCAGATGGCAACCAATACATTAGTAGACTGGACCAAACAATGGAAGATTAAGCTTAATGAGTTTAAATCTAATCAAGTAAACTTTACCAACAAAAGAGTACCAGAATTCTATCCTCTAAATATTAACGGAACAATTGTACCAAATTCGATGAATGCCAAATACCTCGGCATAACTTTTGATGCCAAACTCAGGTAGAAAGAACATGTTAAAAAGAAAACGACCGAATCAGGCATAAAATACAGACAGCACTACTGGCTGATTGGAAGAAACTCCAAACTTTCCATCTGCAACAAGTTATTGATTTATAATCAGATTTTGAAACCAGTGTGGCTTTATGGTATCCAGCTTTGGGGCTGTGCTAGCAATTCCAATATCAAGTGCATCCAAACATTCCAGAACAAAGTGTAACGAAACATAGTGAATGCCCCCTGGTATGTAGCGTAACTCTGAATTCACAGAGATTTTCGAATACCAACCGTCAAGGAAGAGATTAAAAGGAGCCAGGCTCCATCTACATGTGAATGCAGAAACTCTTCAGCTGCTGGACGACCAACATCATGTTCGAAGGTTAAAAAGAACCAAGCCAATCGATCTTAAGTAGTGTGTTTTGTGTAAATCAGAGCAAAGTGCATGAGTGTAGTGTATACCAGCGTTTCTCAAACTGTGGGGCGCGCCCCCTAAGGGAGGCGCGTTTACATGATTGGGGGGGGGCGCAGTACATATTAAAAATAAAATGGTAATGATAAAATGCTACAGATAGATTTTTAAAAAATCTTTATTGAAATTTTACTTACTTAATGATGACAAAGAAACATTCTAAGGACTAATGGCTAACATGAGCTTGTTTTAAGGCGCACAACTTCTCTAAATTTGGTTCTATGTTAGAGATGGCCACTCTGAGTTCATTTTCTACTTGAAGTTTATTTCTGTATTTAGATTTCACGACAGCAAGTGCAGAAAATCCAGTTTCACAATGGTAGGACATTGGAAAAGGCAACAGAATTCTAAGTGCTTTGGCTTTTATAACGGAGTAGTCGTTCGGAAGTTCAGTCCAGAAGTTTGTTAAAGATTTGTTAACAAAGTTTGATTTTTGTAAGGGATTTGTTGAAATATCTATCAGTTGTTTTTCTTCTTGCAGTGATAGTCCGACAGGTCTATTTTCGAATGGATTTAAAACCCAGCTCCAGTCTGACAACTTGATATCTTTCTCTGCAAAGAAGTATCGCTTGAAATTCTCAGTTAAGTTTTCTAAATGGCTTCCTATGGTTTTTAGCATCACAGCTTTATGAATATCTTCCAATGGGGAATCTTGCACAAAATCGCAAAATGTGGGAAACATTTCCAAACTGTTTTCTTTCAATTTGTTATGCCATAACTGCAATTTCTTACAAAAAGCATCTATCTTTTGACTTAAATCAAATATATTTACGTCTTTTCCTTGCAGCTGAAGATTAAGTATATTAAGTTTTTCAAAAATATCTACTAAATAAGAAAGCTTCAGTAAAAATAATTTTTCGAAAAAATCTGTTAAATGCTTGTGACCTTCCTCGCTTAAAAATATCGCTATTTCCCTTCTTAATTCAAAGACACGCTTAACCGTCTTACCGCGTGACAACCATCTGGATGAGGAATAAAACAACAAAGATTGATGCTCAGCTCCCATATCTTCACACAGAACAGAGAACATCCTTGTTTTTAGTGGTCTGGTTTTTCTTCGCCACCTACTTCAAGGCTAGTAAAGCCCAAATTTAGGTATGATGGGTCATATTTTCTTGTTTTAGATTTCGGACGATTTTCACCTGAACCTGTCGATGTACAAGCCCCGTCATCCTCAAGTTTTCGTTTTAAAAATGTATCCATACTACATCTACTTATACACTCACACTTCACAATAATGCTTGCTTAGTGTTAAAACACCTTCACTGAGAGACTGAGAATACCGTATGTGCGCTTCTGTATTTATAGTCGCGTTCAGACAGTTCGAGAAAGATCAGGAAGCTTGAATACGTGGCACGAACGCCGCGAACTTTCCGACAGCATCTTTGGCGCTCTCGACGAGACAATGTTGCCTATTTTAGTCCAAATTCCTAGGTCTACGGATTGGGGGGCGCAACATTTTTTAAATTAAAACAGGGAGGCGTGAATAACAAAAGTTTGAGAACCGCTGGTGTATACTATAGATTAGAAAAATCTGGAAGACATCACTGGATGCATTTAAATGATAAGTACCTAGTTTTAAGAATGGTTAGATGCATATTAATGGTTAGTCTTTTAAGATTAGTATTAATTACATGAAGATACTCCAAGGGGTATTTTTTAATACAAAAAAAAAGTTAGGATGTATTCTTACTTATCTTTATTTTTTGTAAGATTATTATTTTATAAAAAACAATTAAAACAAACTTACAAGATTTCTAATGAACCAGAGAGATAATCTTTATTAATCGGATAACACTAAATAGAATTTAATTATTTTTTTATTCATAACCTAATAGTAAAAACCACACATAAGGTCGTTTTCAACAGTATTTTTAATGAACTTTGTCTTACAATTAAACAGCAAAGGTTTTTAAGGAAAAAAAATTTCGCAATGGACGATAACGTATAAGAAGTAATAAAAATTTAAAATGCTCACCAAACATTATATTCATCCATGGTAATAATTGTCACTTATTGTAGAACGCAATAATAAAACTCCGGTAGGTATAGGTATTTTAAAAATCCCATCCTAAAAATTCCTTTTCTTCTTCATGATAAAATCATTATCAACTTCACGAGGCAGTCCATTATTCCAAAATGGTTTGCAATAGCGTTTGTTTCACATTAAAAAAAAGACTGTAGACAGAAGCATGATGTCACAATGTGCCAATAAAATTTCATTGCGCCAATTAGATTTAATTTTAAACACCGCCATGTTTTTGAATCCACCAATTAAAATTTAGGATGAAATTCCTAGAATTAATTACACCTGTTGATTGTGTTTTGTTATTTCATTACCTGGGTTCTCTCTTGACAGCACTCATTAACAACAAACACGATTTTTTTTCTGAAAAAAATAATGGCTTATGTCACAAAGTACAATTTTAGTTTTAAAATAAAAATGGGATTTTTTTGTTGTTGAATTATTAATCATTACTTAAACTTTCCATTAATATTATTTTAACCTAACTAGTTTTTGTAAATTTTTGAAAATGTATCATACCCAAATGGAACGACACTGGTAAAAGCTTTTTAAAAAAAGGTATCATAAAAATGAGTGTTATTAATACAATAACTGAGCAATGTTTTGTTAAAAATATCCATTTTTAAAAATGTAACAGCACAAAAAGAATTTTTTTTTAATAACTTCGAAAAATCTCGAAAAACAAGATTTTTTTCAATATTGTTTCCCGACCTAGTTATTCTTCATTTTATGCGAGGAGTTCACACCATAAAAGGTTGTCGTATAATTCTAAAACTTCTATACATGTAAAACGTAATTTCTCCAATAAAATTCATTTATTATTCAAATCTTACGTTTTCTTAAGGTTATGTATTTTTTCTATTTAAGTACATTCGATACCGATATTTCAAAAGTCGTAGAAAAAATAAAATACATTGTACTTTGCATTTAGTACTGACTGACTGACTAACAAGGGCATAAAAATGTTGGTGTATATAGCCCCCCTCCATAAATTATGTGGACCCTTGAATCACAAATTCCTCAAAACCACATAACCTAAAACACCAACTAGCAAATATAAAACTTTTGTTAGACTAATAATAGGTAACCTTAAATAAATAATTTTTGTTAAAATCCCTATTAATATAAAATAGACTGCATTATGTACTTTTAAAGTTAACAACTCTTTTTTATTTATAACCCACTATTAAAATAATAAATTGTAGTTTTTACCAATTTTTTAAATTAATTTTATTACTCTATCCAATTGTGTAATTGTCACTCTCATTTGTACTCAAAATTATAAGAAAATCACAAGCCGACTAAAAATTGCATAGCCACATTTAAAATATCACAGCGCAAACTTTTTGTTTTCATGGTAAAAACTTATTTACGACTTACATTTAATTTGCAGAACAAAAAAGGTTTCCGGTACCGCCGGCTAAATCTCGCAAAAAATTAGCAGAAAAAACTGATACGTAGAAGCGTATGTAAACATCCGATTTAATTGACCAAAAATATGTGATAAAAAAGTTGAATGTTTACTTTTAAATCCTTTAAATATTAGGAAAGACAAAAGATTAATATTAATTTATGATTTTTATTTAATAAAATCAATTTCGAATATTCTTTTAATATTAAGTAAATGCAAAATATAAAAGAGACATGCCACATACTTTATTTTTAACACGTTTACTGCAGTTGGACAGTTTCAGTATTCTATGTATTTTGTTATTTGGCATAAAAGATATTACCAAAATGTTAATTAATCAATGACTGTAATCAGTGATTTAGTTTTCAAGAAACAGTATGTTTAAATTAATAAAAAAGTTTTTTGCTATTACTGTTTTAAAAATAAACATTTTAATACATACAATAGATGATTTCCATTTTTTTACCAGAGAATAAAGGACCACCAAACTAAAACATGTCTAGATAACTACATAACTATATTTTTATGATAGAGAATAGCAAGAATCGGACGTCCGAGGTCAAAACTAAAGCGAGTCGAACTTTCCGAAAACTTCCTGGTAAAAAACTTTCAAATGTTCCAATCACTTGTTTACACTTGCTGCTAATTCCACTTTTTTTTTAAATGTTTGTTTCATAAAAATTATCCTATTGAGTTACGAATGTACACTTTTAATTTTATTTTTTGTCAAATTAAGATTTTATAAAAAACGATTAAAAAAATATTATTAAATTTGTAGTAAACAAAAAAAAATCTTTGTTAATCGGATAAAATTGAAGACTCACAATTATTTTTTATTTATAACCTAATAATAGTCCCCACATAAAGTCGTTTCAAACAATATTTTAAATTACATTACGATTAAACAGCAAATAGGGTTTTTAAGGAACAAACATTTCGTAATGAACTATGACTAATAAGTAATAAAAAATTAAAATTCTCACCAAACGTTTTTTTCATCTAACTCGGTAATAATTGTCACTTATTTGCAGAATACATCAATAATCAAACATTAGTTGGTATATTTAAAATATCAAAATTTCTTTTGCGGTGATAAAATTCATTGATTATACATCTTAACGGTGCAGTCGATCGACTGCAGTGATTTGCGATTAGAGATGGGTAGTTCGCGAACGAACTATATAAAAGAACCGTTCTTAAATGTGAACTAAACAAATTTGCAAACCATAGGCCTACTACGCGTGCATACGGGAATAACAAAGTAACCAACAGCCTCAGCCTATTTTAAATTCGTGCAATAGCCTTGGATATATCTAAAGCCTTTGAAAGCGTTTGGCACCAGGCATTGTTAAGTAAATTATCTGCCTACGGTCTCCCAACCAAACTGCGCCAATGGCTCTTGAGCTTCATGCAAGATCGCTCCTTACATGTGGCAGTTGACGGTATTTCTTCTGATGCGTTTAAAACTAATGCCGGGGTCCCCCAGGGTTCCATCCTGTCCCCCACCTTATTTCTTTTACACATCAACGACCTCTTGAAAACCACCACGAACCCCATTTACAGTTTCGCAGACCATAGCACACTTGTCTTAACTTTCAAATCCTATCGATCACTTTCGATGAATGATACAAATAGACTCAGGCAGGAGCAGGTTAATTCCATCAATAGAGATCTTAAAGCAATCGTCGAGTGGGAACCAACAATCTTGTTCGTTTCAACGCCCAGAAAACACAAAGCGCCACGTTTTCCAAGAAAGTAAATTCCTCAAATCATCCCATCACAATGTCCGGAAATACCCTTGAACCAAGTCCCTCCATCTCGATTTTGGGAGTCACGGTGTCCAATAATATGTCTTGGCATGACCATGTTGCTAACATCGCAAAGTCGGCAAGCCAGAGGCTAGGTTTTCTGTGGAAAGCCAGAAAGTTTTTTACTCCTGATCAACTGTTGACGACGTACAAGGCCCAAATCCGACCTCTACTGGAGTATTGCTCGCACATTTGGGGTTTAGCACCAAGGCATTCTCTTTGTCTTCTAGATTCCATTCAGAAAAGAGCCATTCGCTTGATAAACAGCTCAACTCTCACAGATACCCTTCACCCTCTAAAACATAGAAGAAGAGTTGCAGACCAGTCATTGCTCTACAGATATTTCCATGGCAGATGCTCCAGAGAAATAAAAACTCTTGTACCACCATTGGCCACATTCGGCCGAAGAACTCGACACGCTGATCAGTCTCACCCATTTACTCTCAAGATTGACACTACTAGGACCAATCTTCATCAAGAATCCTTCTTTTACAGGGCTGCTACGGAATGGAATAAGCTTCCAAAATCAGTTTTTCCAGAGAACTATGACCTACAACTTTTTAAAAAGCGTGTCCACAATCATTTCCTTTTTATAATCCCTTCCCCTTCTAATAGTCGCAGTACGGGCCGTCCGCGGCCCACACCATAGGTCTACCCTTTTTGCGACTATTTTCATAAAAAAAAAAAAAAATATCGCGTATTTGGTTTAAAATAGTAATGAATAAAAATCCAATACTTTTCTCACATAAATCGCTGATTTAACTAAATGAGGTTGCAGCTTTAAAAATAAATTATTTTCTAATAAGTAAGATTTAAGGTCAAATCTTACTCCTGAAAAGTTTTTTTTGCATGAAAATGGTTTTATTTAAGGACACATTATTAGCATATTTTATTAAATTTTTATATTTGGTCTCTTGCAACTAGAATTACAATAAAGAAATTCTGTAATTCGTTCTTCTAATTCAGTACAAACAGTTCGTTCACGAACTAGTTCATCGGAGTAAACTAATTCGGAAGAACTAGTTCTTTAAATAAAACGAGGAGTACCCACCTCTATTTGCGATAGTCATGATGTCACTATCTACCAATAAGATTTGTCATTGCGTCAATCGGATTTAAATTTAAACAGTGTCATGTTTTTGAATCCACCAATTATAAATTAGGAGTGAATTCAATAGGATTTAAACATCTGTTAATTGTAATTATTAATACATTTGCAAAAAGAAGTGTTTTTACAAGTAGACATGACTAAATACAAGACCTAAAGACAATCGTTTCAATTTAGGACCTTTTTGTCTACTTATTAATTTAATTTTTTATCGTTTTTTTACCCATTTTTGCTATAAAACTAGAATTTTAGGGAAAATTTCGTAAACTATTTTTCAATTATGACAATTTGTCTGAGAGACAAACAGGCACGTTGAAGGTACCCCTTTAATGTTTTTAAAGGGCGTTAGGTATCAAGTCATACCTCATTTAAAGGGCCTGGAAATCTCTATTCAATCATATTGTTTAGCCCTTGATACCAGCCTTCCATTGTTATTTAATCGTTGCTTAAAGTTGGCTCTTTTTAAACTTTTCATTATGCTCCCTTATTATGTTGACAATTAAAAAAATCACAGTAACAGTGACAAAAACAAAAACAATAATGACAATTAAAAAAATCATAGTGATAATTACAGTAACAGAATTCAGTTTTGTGGGGCATTTGAAACGTTTAAAGAGAGCCAATTTTAAACAACGATTAAATAACAATGGAAGGCTGGTATCAAAGGCAAAACAATTTGATTAAATAGAGATTTACCAGACTTATGAATGAAATGTGACTTGATACCTACCGCCATTTGAAAATATTTAAGGGGTATCTCCAGTAGGGATGGGGTGAATCTGACGTTTATGACTTTAGCGCTAAAAAGTGTCCCCCTCGAGTTAAAAGCTGACGTGTTTCGGCATTTCATTCTAATAAGTCGCATTTCTGAAATATTAAGGGTGGTTCCTTTTTAAGTGAACACAGTGTATTAAAAGATTAAGATAAAATACTCGTAGGTATATGAGTGTAAGGAATAAAATTGATTCTGAATATTCTTTTACATTAAATGCAAAAGAAAACATATAGAAGATATCATAAACTTTATGTTTAACACGTTTAGAACGTTGTTTAGAACAATGTAGAGGGTGAATCATAACTATTGTGACAGAGTAAGCGCAGGATATTTGGCCTAAAATATAAAAAAATTTATGTACTAGTGGGATGCCGTGGAAGGAGATAAAGGTTATGAAAGTTAAAATTTGATTTCGTTTTTTGGTAATAATTTCACAATTAATTACTATCAAAATTGTCTCAGAGGCATGACTAAGGAAAAGGAATAGGTATCTACTAGTTTATTCATTATTTTATATTTTATAAAGAATTTAGAAGAGAAAGGAGATGTATGGATCAGGTAGTGGCGAGGAATAAATTTTGGTCGTGATTGTCTATGTATGAGGTGAGCGGTAAGTTGATACGAGCACTAAAATCACTTTACGAGGATTCCACTGCTTGAGTCAGGATAAAAAAAGCTTACACAAACTGGTTTAACATCGAAAAAGGCTTCGCCATGGCTGTTTACCTTATACATAGAAAATTGTTTAAAAGATTTGAAAGAGTGCATATGGATTGACAATAATTGATTTAATCGTCAAATAAATGCCTCCTTTACACCGATGATCAGGTCATATTATTATGCCATATGTCATATTATTAGCATCAAGTGAAGAGGAGTTGCAGGCGATGGTTAATATTATGTATGATGCCCCAAAAATCAAAGTAATAAAAGTGAATGCAAGCAAGACGAAAGTAAGAGTTTTTAAAAAAGAATATAGCATGACATTCTGCGAAGGGCTAATTGAGAGAGAAAGAAAACAAGTGAATAAATTTGTATATCTAGGTTCAAAGTTTCCGAGAGGCGGAAAGTATGACGGAGCAAAGTGTGTTGGCAGGAAAACAAATGAATGTTGCGTCTCACTAAAAGTAAAATCAACGCTGCGGAGATGAGTAGTCTGAGAAGTAAAGCCAAAGTGATTCTGATGGATAAAGTGAAGAATAGTGAGATAAGGGAACGCTATGGTGAGGAAAAAGATGTGGTATCAAAGATAGATAAAGAAATGCTTAGATGGTTTGAACACTTAGAGAGGATAAATTAGACCGACATTGTTTTAAAGAAAGGCCAGATCAAGAGTACCAACAACCGGACGAGCCGAATAGATTAAGGGTTATGTAAAAAAAAAGATCGAGGTGCTTGAGAGGTAGCATAGCTTTCACGACCCCCCCTACAATCTACATCTACATCTATTCTGTTGTACGCTTGCGAAACATGGACGCTTCACCAAAAAATTATTGACCGCATCAGTGCATTCGAGATGTGGCTGTACAGAAGGATGCTCAAAATTCCGTGGACAAGCCGAACTACCAACGAAAATGTACTCATCAGAATAGGGCACGATAGAGAGCTCTTATAACCACCTTCAAGCGCCGCAAACTGGAATACTTAGGACATGTGATGCATGGACCACGTTATAGTCTGCTTCGGCTTATTCTGAATGGCAAGATCGAGAAGAAAAAATGGATAGGCCGCAAAGAGCTATCCTGGCTTTGAAATCTCCGACAATGGACAGGGCTAACTGCTAAGGAACTTCTCCACGCAGCTCAAGATAGAGGTAAATACAAAGAAGTAGTCAATATGGGAGTTGTCAATGCTTGAGAAAGCAAGACACTGTAAGAAGAAAAAGAAGACTACTAGGACCACATGAATTTTCATGTAATTTAAATGAAGATTCTTAATTATTCTTAACAAAATACTCTGTCATATTTTTGAAAATCTCTCACTAGATATTAGAAAAACAATGTGGTTTATGCAGGAGAAAGTTACACTACATTTCCCATTAGCAGTTAGAAATTATTCTAGTGACATGTTTCCTCAACGATAGATTGGCAGAGAAAGTGATTTTGAATTGCTACCAAGAAGTCTTAAGTATAATCCACTAAATTTGTATTTTTGGGGACATATTTATGTCAAATAGTTTTTCATCAAAAAAATTATAAAAGGCATATAAGTAGACGAAGGTCACTTAGAACATTTAATTTGAGTTTGTTTTTTTAAGTTATTTTTTTTCTGTTTTAAATTATCGACCAAATAAAACAGAAGTTTGTATACTGTTTCTGAAATGAAATCCCTTTCTGAGACTTCGAACTGTTCAATTGCATTTAAGTGGAAAACTGTTAAAAATATCATGTTTAAACAAGTACAACCAAATTATATACCAACAATTGATGTTTAATTTGAATTCGAAAAATCAATTAAATAATTTTTTTTTGATAAATAAAATACATACATACATATAGTCACGCCTTTTTCCCGTAGGGGTAGGCAGAGACCACCTCCTTCTACTTGCTACGGTTCTTACATACATATTTTGCTTCCACTATCTAATTTCATCAGTGCTCTCATACATGCTCGTCAGTTGTTGGTACTCTTGACCTGGCCTTTCTTCAAAAAATGTTGATCTGATCGAGATATGTTCGTCGAGGTCGACCCCTACCGACTTGTCCATTCACACTCACCTTATAAATTTGTTTTGTCAATCTTTCTTTATCTATCCTTTCTACGTGTCCAAACTATCTAAGCTTTCCTTTATCTAGCTTTTCTTTTACACCACAGCGTTCTCTTATCTCACTATTCTTTACTTTATCCAACCGAGTCACCGTGCCTTTTTTGACACGTTCTGGCTGTTCATAAAGCTATGCAGTTAATAAAAATAAAAATAAAAATTCAAATATTTATCAAAATCGTTGAATGTATATTGAAATTCGTTTTAAGTTGCTTGCATTCTTATCTAGGTTTAAAAAAAATATCGTAACATTTGTTGACATTAAAAGTTCACGAACATGTTAAAAATATATTTTCAAATACTTTAAACTAAAAAAACCATTGATCCAATCTTTTTTTGTAATTTTCTAATAAATGTACCGTATAATAAATCAATTAAATAATATATAATAATAAATAATTACTACGCTTTGTTTCAAAAGCGAGGGGGTTAATAAACCCCCCTTAAATAAAGCCATGGCTTTCTCTATACAATTAAATACACTAAATGCCCTTATTGCAATCTTATTGCAAAATTAAAACTCTTAATTGCCCCGAAGATAATAAAACCAAAAGCCGACTAAAACGCAACCAACAGTACTATCATTAACGACTAAGCACTAATTGTATTAAAAACAAATGACTACTTAATGATTACACCACAAAAACAATTATAACAAATTAAGCAGATAATAACAACTAAACAGACTTGCACTCTTTTTAAGTTGATGTAATAGTAATAAACTAGGCTTTAGATACAGGGTATTAGTAAATAACTACGACAAACTTCAGGGGGTGATTCTGCATGAAAAAATAATGACAGTTTGTTATATAAATGTATGTCTGCAAATACTTCGTTTCAGAGATACGGGGTGTGAAAGTTTTTCTTAAAAACTGACGATTTATTTATTGCTCTGAAACCGGTCGAGATATGCTAATGAAATTTGGTGGGTTTTAAACATTAAAACAGAACAATAACAGAAAATAACACTAATAAAATTTTAAATAGGCGCAAAGCTACAACAAATGTTCAAAATGACCTCTCTCGGACGTGACACAAGATTCAACTCTTCGCCTCATTGATTGTTGTATTCGCGCTAATATTCCTGGTGTATTTCTTATTGTCTCACAGCCGGCTATAATTAGATTCCTCAGGTTTTCAACATTTTTGACATGAGTGAAATAAACTAATGACTACCTACCTACCTATTCAAAACAAAACACCCCATATTTCTCAAAACGAAACATTTGCGGACATACGTTTATATAACAAACTATAATTATTTTTTCATGCTGCATCACCCCCTGAAGTTTTTCGCACTTATTTACTAACACCCTGTATATTTAACAATAGGAAAGACAAAATTAATAATTATACTTAATTACTTTTTCATAAAATCGATTTGGAATTTTGTTTTATTATTAAATGCGAAGTAAAATAAAAATACCGCAAGCCAAAAAATTTAAGTTTAACACGTTTACTGCAGTCAAAATTAAATTTATTTTTAAATGGCATATACGTCTTTAAAAAGTAAAAAACAGTGTATATACCAAAGCAACGTTGATAACTTTTGTATTTTTAAAGCGTGTTTATTCTAAATATGCTTGAGCAGAGCTCCATAAAGTTGTATCCTAAATAAACTAATAAAGGTGTGGACTTGCTGCAGTGTTATCCAAAAAATAAAGAAAACCTTTAATAATCATTGCATACAATTAAAAATCGGATAAATTGTAGAATATAATTTTTTTTTATTTAATTCCATATTTCTTTATATTAATTTTTAAATTTTTAATTATTTCTTTGGTATAAAATAACAATCATAAAATAAAAATTGTTGTTTTTGAAGACTTTTTTAAACTAATTTTATTTAAAATATCAACAGGTTTCACTGAAACAAAATTTCGTAACAGATTATTATCAAATATTAATAATTCAAAATGCTCACCAAATAAAATTTTTTCATTTACAAAATAGGCTAATCGACACTTTATTTGCAGCGAATATAATCTAATAATCGAAGCAAGATGGATCAATCATTTAAAATATCAGATTCCAGAAAATTCAAACATCTACAGCTCTTGTCATTACATATAACAAAGAAATATTTTATATCTAGTTATCGTGCGCTGCTCACAGCACACAAAAAATAGCAAAACAACAACAGGAAGTGTATACGAATCAACCGTATTAAACTGATTTAAAAATAAAAATGTAAATTTGAATATTCCTAATGCAATAATAAAAAAGACAAAATTTATAATTTTACTTGATATTGATTTAATAATAATAGCAATGATTTTTTACATTTTCTTATTAGTAATATAAAATGTAAATAAATAGTTGATTATTTTTCTGTAGGGTGCAGGTATACATTTTTATTAATTGATGGAATAATTAAATTCCGAATCTTCTTTTTTAGATTAAAGATTTAAAACAATTCTTAGGGTGACACGTCACAATTGGTTATGTAGAAAAGGAGAAGTTCCGTGACTACTCCGTATATGATCTTTGGTGACTACTCAACGGAGAGAAAGGGTAAGTAGTAAATGAAAAAAATACCCATTATTTATGTTTCTTTTTTTAGTGCCAGCAGTGAAATATTGAAAAAATGGTAAACTCAATGCACATCTCTTTTCTTTTTGACATTAGTGTTTGCTAGGACAAAATGTGCAGAACATATCATAACCTCACTTTTAATTATTCTTAAAAATAAAAAAATTTCAAATAAAAAGTTGTTTTTGTAGTGAAATTAGGAAACTTTGTTTTGTTTTAAAAATTCAGTTAGTGTTAGAAGTATTACTTGGATATTTAGTAGCTATTTATATCTGAATGCCTGTATCTATAACAGTCTAAGAACCAGGTGAAAAGTGAAATGAAAACATCTTTCATAGGAAAATGATAATAAATAAAAGATTAAAAGTTAAAGTTAATGTCTTGGCACATATCTTTTCTACCCAAGCAATCTGAAAAATCAATGTATTTGAAAATTACTTGTAAACGACACTACCATTTTTAAAATGATAATGGTATAAGGTATAAATATGATTATGCTTTGGTCTATTTGAATTTTAATAGAAAGAATAATTTCCTTGCAGAAAAAACTTGATTTGTATGCAAATTGTAGTACCTACAGTGACTTTTTGTTAGAGTACAGTGAATTTTTGTTAGTGTTAAACTTGTTAAGCACAAGAACATTCAACACATTTAAATTAAATAGAAATATGACATCAGCAACCTCAGTATTAGATTGTATTAATAATTTAATAATAATAATAATAAGAACTGATGAAGTGTTCACTTTACATTGCCAATTTAAAATAAATTTCTTAAAACATCATATGCTTTGTTTTATACCAGTACATTAGTGCAAAATATCCTTTATAGGAATTTACTACCTATTATTTATATAATTTTTTATGCCAAAAATTTTTAATAGTATCAATAAGAAACTTCTGATCATTTGCATGATTTTGGATAAAGATTTGTTTGGCTAAAGTTGTTGGGTGATTAGTTAATTCTAAAAAATCAAAAATTTATAACTTGTTTTTCTACTACAAAACCTTGTTTTGTTTCAGAAACTTAAGTAACTTAAAAAATTTACTAACTAAAAAATAATTCTTAACATAAGAATAAAATTACTGACGAGAAAATTAATGTCACTGTTCTAAAAGCGTGTTTTTTAGTTTTTTTAAAATATATATTTTTTTTACAGATATTTTCATCGAAAAAGGTGTGAAACAGGGATGTGTGGCTTCGCCATGGCTGTTTAACTTATAAATAGACGATTGTTTAAAAGATTTGAAAGAGAGTGCGTATGGAATGAACATGAAAGATCGTCAAATGCCTTCTTTATGCCCATGATCAAGTCATCTGAAGAGTAATTTCAGGCGATGGTTAATGTTATGCATGATGCCCTGAAAATCAAAGGGATAAAAATAAATGTAAGCAAAACGAAAGTAATGGTTTTCGAAAGAGAAAAAGAGTATGACAAACTGTGAAGTTCTGACTAAGGGAAAAAGAGTGGAACAAGTAAATGAGTTTGTATACTTGGGTTCAAAGTTTACGAGAGATGGAAAGTATGACAGTGACATTGAGCGAATGGTGTTGGCAGGAAAACAAATGAATGGGGCACTGTATAGCTTTATGAACAGCCAGAAGTGTTCAAAAAGGCACGTCTGGCTGTGCATAGAGGAGTGTTGGTTCCTACACTTATGTTTTTCCAGTTTTCCAGTGATGAGGACCTTCTTAGGGCTTGCGACAATGAGTGCGCTATACTCTAGCGAGACGTGGCAGATGCGGTTTAAGGATTGGTTTCGGAGGATGGAGAGATGTAGTACCTGTGGTAAACATTATTTTGAAAAAATTATATAAATAAAGCTGTATTACAATACTTTTTTAGTTTCCTTTGTATATGAAAATCATAAAATAAATTTAATTCTTTTACCTATGCATGAAAATATCTAACCTCAATCCAGTGGCGTAGCGTGGGTCATTGTTGCCCGGGGAATCATAATTTGCCGCCTCTTTGACGTCATAAAAATAATGATGTTGGTGTTGGCGAGAAGAGAAGTATGAAAGAACTGAGCGAAAAATATTTATTTCAAAACCATATAATATAGTATGTCCTTGTTCAAAACCTATTACACTATAAAAGCAGCAAAAGCATTCATAACTTCGTCAAAGTTAAATTTGTCCGTCACACTTTGTTCTATTGACAAAATGGCCAAATCACTCAATCTTATGAAGCTCATGGTAGACCTCAAGTAATTTTTTTATTAATTTCAGCTTTGAGAAGCTACGCTCACATGAAGCAACACTGATAGCTATAGTTACTGGCATATTCAGTGATTCATTTTGGGGTAGCCACGTTCAACCCACCTCCTACATTCACCTTTCGTTTCAAATTACCCTTAATCTTAAAAAATATTTTAAAATTTTTTTTCCAAAATCAAATCTAACTTAAGCCTACTGACTCTTACCTAAACTTTATTAGATTAACAGTGAAACACAGTAGGAAGGACGGTAGGTTAAAGTTAGAAATGCGAAAGAGAAAAATCCTTTATTGTTTTGTTTTATTTTTCCCCCATTTAAAATACTAGCAGTGCTTTTAACCTATTGTCATAAAATCACAGTAAATACGCCTCTGTTTTAAAATATTATCGCAGACTCTCGAAATAAAACAGAAGACGCAATTGACAGTTGGCGTTATGTGTTGAAAGCATAAGACAAGCTGCTGATAAAGTACTTAATTTTTCAAAAACTATTAATTTTTTATCAGTTTAAATTTAAAAACTTTTATCAAGAAAGTGTTAGTGCTATAAGTGCTCTAGCTATCCCGAAAAACCAAGTTGAAATGCAGAAATGTTCTGGGTAACGTACAGCCATGACTCTTTTAAATATTAATTATTTTGTACCTTTTACCTCTAATAATAAAATCGTAGATTGTCATTTTATTGTAATAATATTTAAAATAGCAAAGTTTTGTAATAGATATACCTAGATTAAATGTCAAATAAATAAAGGTTTTTTGTGTAGTTAGCCTACACACATCACAAAAAAAACAAGTAATAAGTCAGAAAGAAGTGTGTATAAACAACCGATTCGACTGACTCATGAAAAAAAAAAGTATAAATTTAAAAGGGATTTAAAAATATTTATACTTGGAATAGAGACAAAATTAATATTTAAACATGATTATTTAATAAAATCGATTTTGGATATTGTTTTATTAATAAATGCAGAGCTAAAAATTAATAAGACAATATATACCTTAGTTTTAACACGTTTACTGCAGTACCACAATTTCATTTTACTGCTAACTTTATTGTTTTTAATTGACAGTAAAGACAATGTATTACAAAAGTTAATAATTAATCACTGACTATGGTAACGAGGTATGTCTAAATAATTGCTATCGTGGCAATAAAAACTTGCAATTTATAATTTTATTGTAAGAAAGAGCAAGTGCATTTTCAGTTATATTTTTTTAACTACCTATCAACTTCTGCTACTTATAAATTGTAAATTTAACCTTTAATAACAAAAAAATTAACACGCTCCCTTAAAAATTGCCTACATTTACAAATTCTCTTCACCCCAACAAATATTTATATCTTTTAAGAAACGACAAAAAAACATGAAGGTTGCCGATTAACCCTGCTAGACGATAAACAAAGAGGTTCACGCGTATATTCATAAGGTAGTTCCTCCGTGGTATTCGCTCCGTGCGTGATTGCAGCGCCATGGTATCTGTGAACTAAAGGACGGTGTAACAAAGATTTTTTAATATACAGGGTGATTAATTAAGAATGGCCAATCTCTAAACTGGAGATACTACACACCAAAACATGGCGATTGAGCTTAACATGCTAATGAGCCTAACATCTGCCACAAGAGCTGAAAAATATTATCGATCCAGTTATCCAAAGAAATGGATTCTTTGGCCATCCCATCGATGTTACACGACTCACGATATGAAATAAGAAAGCTATCATTGAGACGTATTATGAAAGCTAGAAAAAATTTAACAATGGGGTATGTTCCAAACTTTGTAAGAATATTTACTTTACCGAAATTTAATTTTGAGGCAAAATAATATCCAGTGACAAAACAAAAAACAAAAAACTATTGATCTGAATCAACTGCTTTCTACTGTAAATGGCTTTCCATGTCACACTCAAGCCGTAAAGAGAGGTGAAAACTATAACAGAAGCGTCGATAGCTGTATGTGGTTTATCAAATAGAGACGGCTTCATAAGACCAAAGATCGAATAAAGGAGAATAGTGCCTTCGTTCAATACAATAAAAGAATACCATAAATTATACGATTATAGTACCTTTATGAAGTTTTATTTTACTTTAGATTTCTGTTTACATGTTCTATTTGTAATAATTTACTTTAAAATAAAATTTTAATTTTTTTCGTGAAAAATATATTTATTTTCTTTTACCACTCCTGGAGTAGTACAAAATATTAAGATAAAAATATGAGATTTTGTTTCTCGTTATATCTTATCACAGAGCATCTATTCCACACCAAGCAATTACCAAATTCAAATTTTCGTATTTTTGATCCACCCTAATAAGTAGTATCTTTGAGCACGCTGTTGCGGTTATTCGCTCGATACTTAGCACACGCAAACTATCCTTGTCGCACGCAAATTCGAATCACCAACCTTTCGGTTAACAGCCGAACGCGCAACTGTCAAGTTAACATTATAAAGTTTATATTATTATTTTAGTTAATATTTTTCATAATAATAATAATAATTATAATAATAATTTTCATTAAGAATGAGGTAAGGCTGATTGGCCGGAAGGATTTGGGTAGGGAATGATTCACCGTACAAGTTTTACGTATGTATACAACTCTCGCCGTTGACCAGCCCCGCGGAATATAACTCCACGCCAAACTCGCTCTGAATAGTTTAACCAGAAGAGGCAGTAAAATTTCGCTGCCCTTCTGAATGAGGGCAGACTTGAATGGGGAAAAATAATTCACCGCCCATTGTACCGATGTTGGGGTGACCACTTTTGAAACATTTCTTCAGTCCTCCCTATTGGGTCGCGATGTCGATCCCATTGAGAGTGGAATTTGCTCCTGGTCCCTCAGAAGCAGACTGCCGGGAAAGTGGGTCTGCAAGAGAGTCTCTAACGTTTGCCTACCAGAGTCCGTAAAAGAGCCATCTGGTCGTTTTATCGATCCAATCTCTTGCGTCGGATCTCTGGCGAGAGCCTTGTGGATTCTTGTGCTGGCAGGTAGATCTGATATACTCTGACAGAACCTCCTCCAGAATTCTCTTTTGGCTTTCTTTATTTCTTTGTTATAAGTCGTTAGAGCTGTACGATAGATTTCCCAGCAACCTGTTTCTTTAGCTCAATTTAAGAGATGTCGAACTTCTTTTCTTTGCTTGTCTAAGCTTCTGCTCCACCAGGGTGTACCTCTATGGTCCCTCTTCTCCTTTATTGGGCAGTTTTCCTTATAGGCCGTTAGAAGGGCGGATGCGATATGCTCTTTCGCCGCTTTTATTTCGGCTCTATTTTGTATAGTGCTATTACCGTTACCTAGTTGCTGTTGGAGGGATTCACAGTACCCTTTCCAATCTGTGCATTTTGGATCTCGAAATTGCACTATCGGACGTTGTCCTATTCTCACGTCAAATCGTATGTGTCTATGATCTGAGCATGAGGGCTCGGTAGATACCTGCCAGTTAACTATTTTGGTACTCATAAACTGTGTACTAATAGTTATGTCTAGAACTAGAACTAGACAAAGAGGCTCCCATTACGAGTAATGTTTAAAAAGATTGTACGAGTTATAGTGTCTCTAGTGATTGCGTCCAGTCTTAAAAACGAAAAACGCGGTAGAATCCTAGAATCAGTACAATTTAATTTTGGATAATTTTAAAACGCTGTTAATGGTTACCATCTAAACATCATTCCTGTAATGCATGGTGAAATGGCTTTTTATTTGTCATCTTTTCGTTCTACGCCGTATTACGCATAAATATATTACAAATCTTGGACACAACTAACAGATGGCATATGTGTCGATTATACGCGACCTTCCCCTCTATCTTATACTCTTTGGTGACTAAGTAATAAGTGGATCAATTTTATTTGTATACTTGTACGAAACATTTCTAATACAATAGCACTTTACCAGATATATTCCATGTTGAAGAGTTAGCATTCTTAAACAGAATGACAATTTGAATATTATTGCTTCCATAAACGTCACCTACTAGATTTTTGTTACATTTTTAAACTTAATGGTTTTACATAAAATTACATAAAATTGACTATAAAATAAAAGCAGGTTTAGTAAAACTTGAATTTTATTCAGTTTTTTGGGATTTTAGTACAAGCAACACTTTTTGTCAAGAATGACATTTTTCGTTAAAACTAAAAATAAAAAAGTTTTTTCTCTTGTGAACCCCATCCGAGGACACACTGTATAAAATTCAAAAAATCTACATTTTTGACAAAAATGTTTAAGCTTAAAATTCATTCGAGGACACCTTAAAATTTTTTAAATGCAAAAAAATGTTTTGTGGTAGATATGTGATCATAGTGACAACTGTTTATCGACTTGAAACTTGTTATTAAAACCTTCAATTCTGGTCAAACTTATCTGAGACTTCTACTCCTTCTTTCCTATATTTTATATTCAAAGAGTTTTCATGGTTGACATTATTCTTAATCGGAGGTGCTCAAACGGTCGATCGCGAGTGCTTTTTAAGTCGATCTCGAGAAAAAATTCCGATTTAGGACTATTTGCACATATTTTGTTTTAGTAGGTAGGTAACTAAAACAAATTTAATGAATGAACCATAAAATTTATTCGATCCACAATTGGGCCAGAACAAGCCACCTTATAACTTTCTTTTATCATACGTTCATAAAAACTATGAAAAGAATTTTCCCTCACTGAGTGAATTAAGAATTAAGATAGCGTCATTTAAAATATCTTATATATTGGCGAAACACAAGAAACCATTTGAAGATGGATCGATTATGGAAAAAGCATTTATTGAAGCGGGTGAGACATTAGTTGGAGATTTTAAAAATAAAACAGATTATGTCTGCTATTAAAGAATTTCAGCTATCTCGTCCAACTGTCATAAGGCGTGTTGAAGTCATGTGTCAGGACATGGCAGATAAACTTAATCATGATTTTATGGAAAGTACATACTTTTCTTCTCTGAAAGGAAAGACCCGTGGCGATATGTATGAAATTTTCTTCAATTTTGTAGCAAACTACAAACTACCAATATATAAATTAGTGTGCATTACAACCGATGGGGCACCAGCAATGACTGGAAACAAAATCGGTTTTGTGGCATTGTGTCGAGCTAATGACGATTTATCTTCATTTTTCTCCTTTCATTGCATTATACTTCAACAAGTTTTGTGTTCAAAAGTTTTAAACATGGAGATTATGGGCATTGCAATATAAATTGTGAATTCAATCCCTGCACGTAGCTTGTAACGACGGCTCTTTAAATTGCAGTTGAAAGATAGTGAGTCAGCTGAACACACTGATTTAGTTCTTCACACGGACGTCAGGTGGTTGAGTCGCGGGAAATTCCTAGAAAGGTTTCAAGAATTATTGTCCGAAATAACAGCTTTTCGGGACGAAAGAGGCGATGACACTCAGATGCCGGAAAACGAAAAATGGCTGACATATTTGGCATTTTTGACAGACATCGCAATGCATTTAAACACCATTAACTTGGAGCTTTAAGGAAAAGGAAAAACTATTACATATACTGCAACTTACGATAGATCAAATGAAAAGAAAGGATCTGTTACATTTTCCGTCTTCGAAAGCAAGGATTCCTCAGTCGAATTATCATATTTATGAGGCAGAATTATCAAATATTTTGGGTCAATTCAAAAAACATTGAGCAATTAGCAAGTCAATTTAACATTGACTCATTTTCTGTTGAAAATGAGATATTGCAGATTTCAACAGATATACATCTCAAAGCCACAGCATCTGATACGAAATTCTGGTCTTTTATATCTGAAGATAAATATCCGAATCTAATGCAAATCGCCCTTCAACTGTCGGCAATATTGGGGTCAACTTGCTTGTGCGAGTCTGCATTTTCTGAAATGAAGATAATTAAGTTAAAATATCGCAATCGATTAATCATCCTGCTTGCGATTAGCACTCGGTAATTACGTACCATCTTATGAAAAGTATGCTGAGGACATGCAGTGCCACGCTTCAACATCCATAGTCACTCTTTAAAGATTAATACTAGAACTATTTTGTTTTGAAACACCCAATAAACTCGCAATTTCGAATAATTAAGAGGTTTTTCATTTTTCATTGATATTTTAGAGTAGACCTACACTTACCTTGACCAAAAAATGCATATTGTGCGGTAAAATTAATAGCTATACCACGCATGCACCCTACAAATACTTGAGGCCTCTCAGAGTCGATCGATCGTTGTCTAACAATATTAGGGTAGATCGCCAGCAGTTTAAGCACCCCTGTCCTAAATAATGTCAGAAAAGCGTCAACGCAGAAAGTTCTCTTTGAATTTCTTCGAAACTCTTACCGCGCGTTTCTATAACGTAAAATCTAGTAAAAAAAGCGCCTCCTATACACACCAACGAACTAAAAGCTAGATAGCCGTGTAGTCCCAATAAATCGATCGTTTGGATGAAGTACTTTAGAAAAAAAAAACCGATAATCCAATAGCACGCGCCTATTAGAGACGTAACTAATGATTTAACTTTGATCGGAAATATTTCGCCAAGAATGATGAAGGGATAGATACTGAAGCCGACGTTGTAAAATATTATGAAAGTAATTAAACAAACTAGCGGTAAAACAGTCGAAAACGCGGGAAGTTTAAATTTAGATTCGCAATAAACGTAAATTCCCAAGACTATATCGGATATAGCCATCCCGATCGCTGATACAAATAACAAAGGTGTTTTCCCATATTTCGATCCTAATACCGACGGTAGGCCGCTGCTTAAAAAGTGTAAACAACTTATAATGAGCACGGAAATGACCGGAGATAAATTAGAAGTTATTTTTTGAAATAAAGTTTGACCGTAAAATAATATAACAATTGCACCTGATAATTGTTGCACAGTTAATAAAACGAAACCGATAAAAAAAGCTTTGATTAGTGCTTTCGAAAGGAGTACGTCTTTTAATTTGCCATTTTGTTCTTCCAGAAATCTGCTTTGTATGACCGTAAAGGCGTCATCGATGTCTTCGTAGCCTCCTCTTAATTTTTCTAAAGCTTTTCTCGCCAAAAGCTCTTGATTGTGTTTTATATAATGGTGAGGCACTTCTTCGCCAAATTTGTAGAAAAATATCACGCTTAAAGCAGTTAACAAAGCTAAGACTAAACTGAAATATTTAACGTTCAAAAATGGCCCAACTGAATTGGAAAACAGGAAACCAAAACAGGCAGCGATTCCAATAGAAGGTCCTAAGATACTTTTACAATTTTCATACATTAATTCGCCGGCGTACAATGGCATCAGAAAATAAATTCCTCCCACGCTTAAACCAATAAAAAATCTTGCTGTATAGAACAATGCTAGAGAAGTTGCAAATGCAAGTATTAAATGACAAAAAATTGCCAGTGTGCCTGCTAAAAGCAAAGCCAGTCTTCGTCCTATTTGATCGGATATTGCTATAAAAACGTATACTCCCAACGCTGCTCCTATCATTAAAATGGAAGATACCCAACTAACTTCTTTGACAGTTAGACCTTTTTCCAATGGACTGGTTAAAGAGTTCATAAGTTTGGGAATAACTGATGCCGACCACGTCAAATTTGTTGAAATTGCGAAAGAAAGGAAGTCACCTAAAAGAAGCAAAAAGTACAATTACATTTTTATTCCGAGACATTGGCAAAGTTGAGCAAGTGTGGCGTGATAATGCTATAAAATAACGAACCGTGTGACCTCTGGTGTCTAATTTTTTAAACCTTTCGAAGGTGAACCACAAACAAAATACTGTCATCATAGGATTTTTAATTGTTCCAAGTGAATTTTATTCTTTTTTAACACGCTTATATTAGTTTCACCTGTATGTTTATTTGCTTGTATGCTTGTATGTATGTTTGTTTGTAACTGACTCTTTGGTCTCGGTTTTGCCCTACTTTAAGTGATCAGATTTGTCAAATACCGACGACAATGCAATATTTCGATCACAAATCCGATTATCCTGATTAGTTTCGCCGGGATTTATAAATTCCTTAGGGATCCTTTGCATGTTCCAATGTCATATTATAATTCACCCAATCCACTATACTGGTGAGAAACGTACCGAGGGATGAATGACAAGAGGATGAGTAAAAAAATCAAACTAAAAAGCGAAAAATAATTTATAGTCTCCCTTTTTCGATTGCCGGAGTAAAAAAAGGGGGTTTCTTTTTAAAAAATTAAGAAGACCCTGAAATACCCTTCAAGGTCATCGTGAAGGTCAAATCCAAAGTCACTAATAAATTTCTCGTAAAAGTTACTTAAAGAATGGCCTTAACCTTTTTTATAAAACATTTAGAAACAATAAAAGGTGCTCTATCTGCGCCTTCTTCTAAATACACATAATGTTAAAAGTTTTGCATCAACCAGTTTTAGCTCTTTGAATTTTTCACCAAGATATAGTAAGTGGTTTTTTTGTTTATTTTTACCGTCATGCAAGATGGAAATGTCAAATAAACGTTAGGTTAGTTGGTCGTGTAAACAAATTTGAATCATTTCATATTTGACAGTGTACAAGTGTTGTTTTCTATGTTGCTATCAGCTCTGATTAAAAGTGTGCAAAAATTGTCTGAAATGTAATTTCGCAATTGGACATGTCCAGAATAGTGATGGTGATCGAAGAGGGTTATTTTCAAAGAGAAGTTGCCGCGCGTTTGGGAATTAACCAAAGCGATGATCCCGAACCTGGTATCGGTTCATAGCAACGTAATCAACAAAGGATCGTCCAAGAAGTGGCAGGCTCCGCGTTGGTAATCCAAATTACACAGATTTTCATCCATTGGTAACATTCAAAAAAAAGTTAGACGATGTACTAGTGTTGCGTTATCCCTTACTACAATACCAGAACCGGTTTTTGGAGTCACCACAAGTGCCGCCAAAACAATTATTTCGGACTGAGTGGAGAGAAAAATACTCACGTACTGGTCCGATATACCAGGGTTAACTCACTCGAAGGCGTTTTTTCCTAAACCCTCGAGAAACACAACTAAGCAGATCCTAGAATGGAGCAGAAATGACCTGCGAATTCTAACGGGACTGCTTACTCGTCTAAGATACCACCTCGGAATGATAGGTCTGAACCAACAAACGGACTTTCGTGGAAGACGAAACTGCTGAACATATACTATGTTCATGCCCCGGCCTGGGAAGAATAAGGTTCAACATATTTGGTTACACCAACCTAGAACCTACCGATTTCAAAAAAAGCTCACCCTATATAACCTTAGTGAGAAGGACGGGATTGTGCGGTGAACTGTAACCTCTAGGGTTAAGCCACAATAGACCCACTAAGGGTCGCGGTAGAGTGGCGACCACGCCCCACTCACATGATACCTAACCTAACCTAACAATACGGAGGCGTAACACATTCTCCGGAGATTATGGAGATGCAGTTGAAGAGCATTTTGTTTTTATAAATGATAATGCCCCTTCCCACAGAACCAATGCTGTACGTAATTTCCTAGAGGAGGAAGGAATCGACCGAATGGAGTGGCCCCTTATGTCGCCAGACACAAATCCCATCGAACATGCCTGGGATGTCCTTAAGAGGACATTTGTTTGACGCCCACAGCCTCCACTGACCAGGCACAAGCTGATAAGAGTTGCAATAGAAGAATATCAAAACCTACCCTTCCATACCATCGATGAGTTAATTATGAGCATAGAGAGACGAATTCAAGTTTGCTTTAACGCGAGAGGTGATAATACGTTGTATTAGTAATATTTGTTGTGGTAATTGTAAGATGTAATTAACTAATTCTTTAATAAAACATATCTAATGTATACTTTTTTAAATTACCCTGTATATTGACACATTAACTTTAATCATTGCCACTAAAGATTGTGAGAAAAGGCTATTAAAGCATCTTTGGTTTAAATCTTCGTGGAATTAAATTTGTCACTAAAACTAGGTGTCAGTGTTAGTGACTCATCATCAGAAAATTATTTAGGAGCAGGCACTAGTTTATCTACATCCCACATCCTAACAAAAATGCTTGTGAAGCTGATTTCAGCACTCTCTTATACAATGTATATAATTTTACTTCTTTATGTGCAATATTATCCTAATAAAACTGACTAAATCACAAACACTCTTAACCTAACTACGCACTCGATATTATTGACATTTCTTGTCCTAGACTTTTACGCCACATTCGCTTTGACCAATGATGTCACTTTTCAAATTTTTTGCACTTTTTAAAAATTAATTTATCGCAAAACAAAAAATTATAATTTTGTAACTTTAAACTGACTAAGAACATCATTTATACATACACTGTTAAAATTAACAAATTCATTTGTGATAAACTTAAGATTATACAGGCTGATTCTTTTAGAGTTCCAATTAGACGTTTTGGAAAAACTTGACACAATTAATATCTGAAAATTTAAGGTGTAACGTTTTCGGATATGCCGAATTGATTTAAAATATTTAGAGCCTCCAACTACTTCCTGTTATACCGGAAGTTGACTATAACTTGCTTATTTTAAATAGAACACTCTGTATATTATTACGTATTTAGATGAAGCTACTTTTGGGGATTCTCCCAATATAGGGTTTTGCTACCTTACACTGAGTGTTTTACATGATATGACCATTTTTATCACGACAAAGGGTCCGATTTGACACCCTGTACCATTATAAGTAATGTAAATTTAAACATTTGTTTTTGCATTATGTTTTTCTAGTATTGTGTATTTTTACTAAACTTGATCATTTTGTTACTAAAATGATTATTATTGTACAACTTTCTCAACTCTCTTAAATGGATTACCCTGTATTTTAAAACGTTGTTAGACAGAAATTTTACTGCTCATTAAGTTTCGTTAACAACTTCCTATACCTAAATCAAACTGTTATTGAGATATTCACCTAACTTAACCTAACCTAAATCAACTATTCAACTATTTAAAATAGGCAAGTTATAGTCATCCTCCGGTGTAACCGGAAGTAGTTGGAGGATCTTAATATTTTAGATCAATTCGGCATATCCGAAAACCTTACACCTTAAATTTTCAGATTTAATTTATGTCAAGTTTCTCTAATACGTCTAATTGGAACTCCAAAAGAATCAGCCTGAATATCTCAATAACGGTTTGATTTAGCTATAGGGAGTTGTTAACGAAACTTAAAGAGCAGTCGAAGTTCTGTCTATCAACGTTATAAAATATCTATTTAAGAAAGTTGAGAAATATTTAAATATGTGTGTCGAATCGTCCTGTACAATAATAATTATTTTATTACCAAAATGACCAAGTTTAGTAAAAATACAAAATACTAAAAATACATAATACAAAAAAAAATGTTTAAATTTACATTAATTATAATGATACAGAGGGTGTCAAATCGGACACTTTTTCGCGATAAAAATGGTCATTCTCGTAAAACACACAGTGTAAGGTAGCAAAACCCTTTATTGGGAGTATCCCCAAGAGTAGCTTTATCGTAATACGTAATAATATACAGGGTATTTTATTTAAAATAAGCAAGTTATAGTCAACGTCTGGTATAACCGGAAGTAGTTGGAAGCTCTAAATATTTTAGATCAATTCAGCATATCCAAAAACCTCAAACCTCAAATTTTTAGATTTTAAGTATGTCAAGTTTCTCTAAAACGTCTAATTGGAACTCCAAAAGAATCAGCCTGTATAATTTATTATATTTGATAGTATACTTCTTATTGAATAAGTAAAATATTTTATTCAATAAAAATGTAAATCATTGTATTAAAAAAATTAAAATTGCCTTCGTATTAATAAATATAGCACAGTGATAAATTATTTTAAAAAATTACCTCCCAAATATGCCATTATCACGTTCATTTTTGAAAACATCTTTGAATGATCACATTTATTTTTGCATTATTTTTATTTGGTTATAAGACAAGTGATGCAACAATAATTATACTGCATCTGTTCGATGATAAAAACGGTGTACATGTTTTCCATTAAAAATAGTAGCAGCGGTATCTGTTAAATAAATCGAAGCCCATTAAAATTTTTATTACTTTTAAAGAAGCAGCAAAAATTAATTTTATTGCGTTAAAAAATGTTTAAAAATTGACATAATACTTTTGAAAAGTCACTTCTACTAAATTTATAAAACTAACAGTTTTGTTTATTTTCATGTGTCTGTGTTAACGTACGAGGGCAGTTTGATAAGTCAGTGACTTTTTGAATTTCCCGCGCAGTTACACCAAATGCAACAGTGCTGCCGTCAACTATAATCTATCAGTGGGCAACTTTCTAATTTTGAGCAAGCTACGTCGTGCAGTTGGTGTTTGATAGCCGTTCAAAGCAGACAACCTCGTAAATTTTTACGAAAATGGAAAAAAAGTGAATTTCGTGTGCTGATTAAGCATTACTTTTTACGTAAAAAATCCATCACTGAAACTAAGGAAAGACTTGATAAATACTACGGGGACTCGGCACCATCAATTTCAATGGTTAAGAAGTGGTTTACAGAGTTCCGTTGTGGTCGTACCAGCGCTAGTGACGCCGAACGTCCAGGTCGCCCAAAAGAAGTGATCACGCCGGAAATCGTCGATAAAATCCATGAAATGATATTGGATGATCGGAGAATGAAAGTGCGTGAGTTGGCTCATGCTGTAGGTGTATCTCAACTGAACGGGTACATCATATTTTACACGAATATTTGGACATGAAAAAACTCTCTGCGAGATGGGTGCCGCGATTGCTCACACTCGACCATAAGCGCAATCGTGTGACCACTTCAAAAGAGTGTTTAGCGATGTTCAGCCGTAATCCGGACGAATTTTTGCGCCGTTTTGTTACTGTGGATGAAACATGGATCCATCACAACACGCCAGAGACCAAGGAACAATCGAAACAGTGGGTTGCTCGGGGTGAACGTGGACCAAAGAAGGCGAAACAGAGTCTGTCAGCCAACAAGGTCATGGCCACAGTTTTTTGGGATGTACGCGGTGTCATTCAGAAGAAAGTGCTGTTCCATCAAGACAATGCACGAGTGAACACTTGTCTAGTCACGATGGCCAAAATCCACGAATTGGGATACGAACTGCTATCCCATCCAGCATATTCTCCAGATTTAGCCCCCTGCGACTATTTTCTGTTTTCAAACCTAAAGAAATGGCTGGGCGGTAAGAGATTTGAGTCGAATGAAGAAGTCATTACCGAAACAAACGCGTATTTTGAGAGCTTTGAAAAAACCTATTATTTGGAGGAAATAAAAAAATTAGACAAAACGCTGGACTAAATGTGTCGAGCTAAAAGGTGATTATGTAGAAAAATAAAATGTTTATTTGCGAAAAAAAAATTTGTTTTATTCAAAAAGTCACTGACTTATCAAACCGCCCTCGTACTTTATGAACCTTTTTATCATATTTAAATTTTATATGGAACTTGTTTTTTACCCCTTGTGGGTAAACGCATTATTAATGCGTCCTTGCAAAAAGTTTACCTGTGTTTGTTTCATCTTGATACTGTTACTGCATTATTTATAAACTTGATGATGTTGTTCGGATACCCATTTAAATTAGATTATTTATTTTACAACTACTAAAACTAAATCACACCTATAACCTCCTTTTACATGATTACGCACATTTCCGCTTAAAATTATTCGCGCGTACTTCTCTGTTTTCTTTCTCACTCCGACTGGTTTCACCGAAAGTGGTCGCTAACAATAATAACTTAAGTCTAGTATTACACAATACAATATACAATTATTTACCTTATTATTAACCGGATTAACCGGTGCTAAAAACATTACTGAAAATAAATTCGAGTGCCTGCCATTTAAAATCGGTTGTAAAATGCCGCCTGTCAATCAAAAACCGGCAAAAAAAAGTGCATCACACGCCTCATCGCAAACCGCACGAAAAAAATTTAGAAAATATTTTTAAGTTTTAGAAATTCATTGGCGAGTGCCTGCCTCCTCAAAGGCGGTGCCATATGTGCCTGCCAGCCTCATGAAAGTCGCGCGCTTTCGCGCTCTGCTCCTTAGGCAATTAGAGCGTGCTCATTCCGATACAGACCAAAATTTAATATAAGGTACAAAAATGCTTCCAAACTCCATTGCAGATGCCTGCTTTTACCAATATGTTGTTTTATACCGCCTGCCAGTTTCCCAAAGCAGTGCTCATCGCAAGACCCTGATGACTTGCTTCTTCTTCTGTTGATGCCTATTCGTTCCGGATGTTGGCGAGCATAATGGCTATACGAACTTTATTCACTGATGCACGGAATACACCACACTCGGAGATTCTTCAGCCATGATATTCTTCTTCTTCCTACACTCCTTCTACCTTGTATTTTGCCTTGGAGTATAAGCTGTAAAAGCCGGTATCTTTCAGGATTTCTCATAATGTGGCCGAGGTATTCAAGTTTACGTTTCTTTACCTGGTATAAGATTTCTTTTTCTTTCTTTATTCTACGTAGCACCTCTTCGTTGGTTATATGATCTAACCATGAAATTTTCAAAACACAACGGTAGAGCCAGAGTTCAAAGGCTTCTAATTTCTTGCAAGATGTTTCAGATAACGTCCATGACTCAACGCCGTATAGAAGAGTTGAGAACACATAGCACCTCAGTATCCGAATTTTGGTGTTTAAAGACAGGTCCCTACTTTTGAACAATTTTGCCATTTTAAGGAATATGGCTCGAGCCTTTTCAATTCGGCATCTCAACCGGCTATCTCAACCGAGTGGTCCCAATCTTCGTTAATATTTGTTCCCAAATAGACATACTTGTTAACCCTTTGGATGGGTCTGTTATGCATCAGTAGCTGGCCTTGCTATCTTTTGTTAAATTGTCTTGTCATTTCAATTCTATAATACATTACAATGAAAAATGGGGTATTTGCATAAATAAATCAAACTATTTTACGATAGCACACTTGTCTCAACTTTCACATCCTATCGATCACTTTCGGTGAATGATACAAATAGACTCAGGCAGGAACAGGTTGATTCCATCAATAGATATCTTAAAGCAATCGTCGAGTGGGGAACCAACAATCTTGTTCAGTTTAACGCCCAAAAAACACAAAGTGCCACGTTTTCCAAGAAAGTGAATTCCTCAAATCATCCCATCACAATGTCCGGAAATACCCTTGAACCAAGTCCCTCCATCTCGATTTTGGGAGTCACGGTGTCCAATAATATGTCTTGGCATGACCATGTTGCTAACATCGCAAAGTCGGCAAGCCAGAGGCTAGGTTTTCTGTGGAAAGCCAGAAAGATTTTTACTCCTGATCAACTGTTGACGACGTACAAGGCTCAAATCCGACCTCTACTGGAGTATTGCTCGCACATTTGGGGTTCAGCACCAAGGCATTCTCTTCGTCTTCTAGATTCCATTCAGAAAAGAGCCATTCGCTTGATAAACAGCTCAACTCTCACAGATACCCTTCACCCTCTAGAACATAGAAGAAGAGTTGCAGACCAGTCATTGCTCTACAGATATTTCCATGGCAGATGCTCCAGAGAAATAAAAACTCTTGTACCACCATTGGCCACATTCGGCCGAAGAACTCGGCACGCTGATCAGTCTCACCCATTTACTCTCAAGATTGACACTACTAGGACCAATCTTCATTAAGAATCCTTCTTTTACAGGGCTGCTACGGAATGGAATAAGCTTCCAAAATCAGTTTTTCCAGAGAACTATGACCTACAACTTTTTAAAAAGCGTGTCCACAATCATTTCCTTTCTATAATCCCTTCCCCTTCTAATAGTCGCAGTGCGGGCCGTCCGCGGCCCACACGATAGGTGTACCCTTTTTGCGACTATTTTCATAAAAAAAAAAAAAATTTATATATCATAATCTAGTATAGGTTTTTAATTCATAATTTTATTTTTATTTTATTTTTTATCAAAATGTTTCTACATTATTATGCAGTAGACGTTTTCATTTGTATCGAAAAAGCGCGTAAGACGCAAATTTTTCGATGTAAATTAAAAATTAGCAAAAACAAGGAAATTGCGGTTTCTGCAGAGTAAAAGACGAAAAATTGATTTCGTTCACACTGTCGACTTTAAAGAAGTGCGAGTGAGTATATATTAAAATGTCGCAAAAAATATCAGTTAAAAATCAGTCTTCCATTCCCCCGTGTGCATCAGAGCTCAGATAGCAACCTAGCGAGCTAGGTATATAGCAAATATTTGGTGTAATGCGTTCTTAAAAAAAAGAACGGATCTTTATCTCACCAATTGCGGATGGCTCGAAAAAAATGGTAAATACACTTTCCTTTGGTTCGAGGAAGAGTAAATCCCGCAATTCGTGTAGGACATAATTATACAGCTAGAGAATGTTACCATAGATAATACCGAAAGTGTTGAAAATAACGATAGTGACAGCGACACTAGCGAGGATCTATCGGACAATGATTCCTCGAGCAATTAAATGTATTACTTTTTTTGATACAAATAAAAACGTCTACTTCATAATTAATACTTATTTTTTTGTTAAAAAATTGGAACTAAAAGGGGTAAGTCCTAATTTTTTGGTCTCTATATTAGCTTTCTGACGTTTCTTTGGCCGTGTTTCTTTTGAAAGTATGGACCATTTCGTCCCATCCCCTTTGCTACATACCTTGGGCATTCGTGATCTTCTGAATATTCAGCAATATTTGTGTTTTGGTCGTATTTTATCACATCAATTTCAGACTGAACCTCTTCGATGATATCTTCATCTTCATCGCTCGCAGCATGTTCGTTGACTTAACTTAACATGTAAAAATGCACATGCTCTGCTTTTAACACTTACTTTACTAACTCAAATGGTTTGGTCCTTTTAAGTCTTCTTTCTATTCCTGTGTTGTCTAGCAGCTGGATTGCTTCGACGTTCACATGTCGATTAGGCATTTCTTCGTGTCTTTTAGCTAAATTGATAATAGTTTGTTCAATAGTTTCCATCTTCAGGTCCCTGTGAATATCACTATTACGAATATACCAAGGGGCATCAGCAATGTTCCTTAATACTTTATATTGGAATCGTTGTATTATATTAAGATTTGTCTGTTTGGTACACCCCCATAGTTGTATACCATAAGTCCATACTGGCTTTAATATTTGCTTGTGTAGCAAAAGCTTATTATGTAATGCAAAGTGGAGTTTATTCCTATTAGCCAATACATTTTCCTATATCTTATACCAGGTTCTTCCCTTTTTTTAACATCAGCTTTCCAGCGGAGCTTTGCATCGAGCGTTATACCTAGGTATTTTGCTGTGTTTGAAAATGGTACTATGGTATATGTACTGGTATATGTTGGCATACTTTATTGGTGAAGTTGACATGTGTAAATTTTGCTTCATTTAATCCGATTTTCTTTTTTTTAGTCCAGATATTTATTCGGTTGACAGCTGTCTTTAGTTTTTTAATTGCTTCTTCACTATTTTTACCTACTGCTAATATAGCTGTATCGTCAGCAAAAGTAGCAACAGTATTATTTTCTAGTTGTGGTATGTCCACAAAATATGAACATATAATAAAGGAATTATTAAAACTTAAAAAATATAACGAATTATTTACAAAAAACAGAAAGTGGGGTCCGAAAGGACCTCACTCCACCTTTTAAAGGTTAAAACAATTATAAAATCAACAATTACAATTTATACATGGTCCTTTGAGGCAATAATTATAATTTATACAAAACTTAAAGTTAATGTACAATTATTTTAATTTCAATTTTTTTTATTATTAGTCGGTGGTCATAACAATGCACAGCACCTCGCACCGCACTTAGTAGCATTTGTGTGCGAAGCAAATAGTATTATAAAGTTAAATGTGGTTGGCCATGACGGTGCACCGACCCTTACCTCGCACTTAGCCTGGTATCATGACATCGTACTCCGAAATAGAGCTTAGTATTTTTTTACTATCATATATGGCGCGTTGTGTATAATAGATAAAGAAACAGAGTCTTTGTCTTTGTTGCTCGACGAAAAACTTTTGCGTAGTTGGGTCCATACTATGGTACAAGGTGCAGTGCGCCGTTGTGGATATACCTAGAGATTTTAGATTGTGGATTGTAGGAGGGGCTACACAGCCTCTAAAGCACCTCGACCTATCAGATCTTTTGTGCATAACCCTCTATTCGAGGCCCGGGATTCCGAGACTTCGAGCAAAGTTTATCAGTTTCCTGGGGGCTAAGTTTCTGACATCGATGGGCTTTAGGAAGGCCTCTTTCAAAAACTTAAGCCTCTTGCAGAAAAACGCTGTGCATTCGCAAAGCAATTGTTCCAGTGAGGAGCCCCGTCACCAGTTTCAAGTCTTTCTTGTCCAACTCAAGAAGCTGTTTAGCTTTCCTTGGCGAAAGACTTACTAGCCTTTTCGCTTGTCTTTGTCTTGGCACTTTATGTCAGTGAGATTTTATTTCATCTGTTTCCCAGCGTCAAACCTCTTCTTTCAAGTGGGCCTTGGAAAGTCCACAGAAGAGTTCTGGGCCAGAAAATTGTGTATTTGCCCCTTTTTTGGCAAGGCAATCTGCTTCTTCGTTGCCTTTGACTTCCTTGTGAACTGGAACCTACACCAGAGTAACCTGAATGTTTGCTGCCAGTTGTCTCAGGGACTGTTTACAGTCTTAAGTCAGCTTAGACTCACAAGTGTATGACTTCAGAGCTTTTAGTACTGCTTGGCTATCTGATAAAATGTAGATTTCTGCCCTTCAGGTGTTTCTTTCGATGTACTCTTGGGCACACATCTCTATGGCATGTAATTCTGCTTGAAAGATGGTTGGGGTGTTACCAAGGGGTTTTGAGAGCCTAAAATTCGGCCCTGTAACGCCCACTTCAACCCTTTCATCTATCTTGGATCCATCAGTGTATCACACTACAGCATCCCTTCCTAGTTGAGGTTCGAGGCACTGATTGCTGCTTCTTTCATTACACATAATTGCAATGGTGGAAGGTTTAGCATTACGGCTGCAGTAGGGCACGTAAATATTGCCCTTGTGATTCCTAGACAAGCTAGCCGCTGTACTTTCTGCAGCTTGACTTGTGTCGAAATTTGTTGCATTTTTGGCCACCATATCAATGAAGCATAGGTGACCATTGGTTTAATGATCGTTTGTTATGACCAGTAGATCATTTTTGGTTTTAGACCCCATGTCTTGCCAAAGACTCTGCGGCATGTCCAGATTGCCGCTATATATACCTAGCCTAACTTCTTTTTAAAACGGCTATTTTTTGACATTATCATTAACACTAAAACTTCACGAAGTAAATAATGTTATCTGTGTTGACCCTAGTTTAATGATAAAGCAATTCGAACACAATGCTATGCAAATATGTAATATTTGCATACATTTTTTGTAAAAATTGTCAAGATACTCGTACTAAGGAATATATAACGGTATTAAATAATTTAGACTAATATTTTTGTAAATATTCCGGGATAACAATCATTTAAATTTTAAACATTATATTTAAGATTTAAGATCCTTATTTTTTTTTTTTAATGAAATTTTTTGGTTGAATTAATATAAACAAATTATAATTTGATTTATTGTTTGTATTTTTATTTATAGCAAAAGCCAACTAAAGTTGCGTTCACGTCATCATTGTGAACATTTGCAGTGTTGTTAGATTGTTGAAATATGGAAATTAATAGAAAATAACTGAAGTAAATAAAAAACGTAAATTTCACAATATATTAAATGAAAACTACAAAATTATCAATAATTTTTTTCCATTGGTGTTTTTTGTTAATTTTCCTAAAGTAAAGTAATGATATTTTATTTGGATATTACCTCTTGCACAGCAATTAAGGGCAACAAATGGCCATTATTATTCCTTTCTTGTTCAAAATAATTAACTAATGAAGCCACAAGTTGTTTGCATCGACTATTCAGCTGTTAATAAGAGAAGAAAATGCTTTGTTGTTTTGAAAAAAAAAATTTTAACAATAAATCCTCAAAAATCGATTACACTACGAGTAGAAAGGTCAAAAACGACGCGGCAACATGACAGTATTTCTGGCAGTGACTATTTTACCGTTATTAATTGGTGGCTTTTTTATAAAAATTTTAACACAAAATTTTACATTGAGGGACGTTTAAACATACATACATTAAGTCACGCCTTTTAGGCAGAGACCACTTCCTTCTACGGTTCTTACACACTTCTTTTGCTTCCTCTACTTTCATCAGTGCTCTAATACATGCTCGTCGGCTGTTGGTACTGTTGACCTGGCCTTTCTTCAAAACAATGTTGATCTAATCAGGTTATGTTCTCCGAGGTCGACCACTACCGACTTGTTCATTTACACTCGCCTTATAAATTTGTTTCGTCAATCTTTCTTCATCCATCCTTTCTACGTGTCCATACCATCTAAGCATTCTTCTTCTTCATCTTCTTTTACACCACAGCGTTCTCTTATCTCACTATTCTTTACTTTATCCTACCCAGTCACTCCGGCTATACTTCTCAGACTACTCATCTCCGCAGCATTAATCCTATTTTCATGCTTCTTCTGCCAAACCCAACATTTACTACCATACATAAGTGTAGGAACCAACACACCTCTATGCACAGCCAGACGTGCCTTTTTTACACTTTCTGGCTATTCATAAAGCTGTGCAGTGCCCCATTCATTTGTTTTCCTGCCAATACCCTTCGCTCAATGTCACTGTCATACTTTCCATCTCTCGTAAACTTTAAACCCAAGTACACAAATTCATTTACTTGTTCCACTCTTTCTCCCTTAATCGAAACTCCACAGTTTGTCATGCTTTCTTCTCTTTCAAAAACCATTACGTTTTTGCTTACATTTTTTTTATCCCTTTGATTTTTAGGGCATCATGCATAACATTAACCATCGCCTGCAACTCCTCTTCAGATGAAGGCGTAAAGATGGCATTTGACGATCAAATCATTCATTTTCAATCCATACGCACTCTTTCAAATCTTTTTATCAATTGTCTATGTATAAGTTAAACAGCCATGGCAAAGCCACACATCCATGTCTTACACATTTTTCGATGATAAACCTGTCCATGCAAGCTCCGTTTATCCTAACCCAAGCATTGGAATCCTCGTAAAGTGATTTTAGTGCTCGTATTACACTACCGCTCACCCTATACATTGACAATGTCGACCACAATTTACTCCTCACCACTCTGTTATAGGCCTTTTCCAAGTCTATAAAAGCGCAATAGATCTTCTGACTTCTAGCCAAGAATTTTCGACTATACCTCGTAATGAAAAGACCTGATCCATACATCTCCTTCTTCTTCTAAAATTTTTTTTATTGATGTGGTTATCTTTAGAAGCGATTGTTTAGCAAACTTAAAGTATATACACTTCTCTATAGAAATGTAGCCACAAATGCAATAGAATTACGACCTTGGTGAGATGAACACAACTTTATTTGGCTGTTGCTGCAGGTGTAAATTTACATAAACACACACAATTGTTTTAATATCAATTTTGAAAATGAAACATTATCACAATATTGTCACTTTTTAAAAAAATAATTAATTTTATATGTAATTGTTAAACGATTAAAAATATTACTGGAACAAAATTTTAAAAAAACCCAACAATAAACCAAAAACATAGTCGATTTCAGTTTTATATATTACAAAAATATTTTTTTAATCAGGTTATCGATATATTTAATAACAGCATACGAGACAATGATTACCACAAAATATTTTACACAATTACTAGCAAAGGTCAAAAGTTAATGGATTTTCTGTGCTGCTTGAGTTAAATAAACAAATTTTGCGGATGTCATATTCCAAAAATTAATCGCATTAAGCACTAACGGAAAACTCAATATGCAGTTCAGGAAGGGATACCAGCAAAATTGGCTCCAGAGAGACATACCCCCATTACTTGATGACTTTTCCATCTTTTAACCTCGAGGAAAGGGATTTTAGTGCGGTTGCTAATCTTTTTACGAAATAAAAAAATTATAGTTTAAAAAAACTAAAAAACACGCATTTAGAGACAATCAAAGTAAAAAATAACTCTTAACATAGAAATAAAATTACTAACGAGAAAATTAATGTCACTCTTCTAAAAGCGTGGGGTGCTTTCATTCCGAAACGCAGTGTTAGTTTAAAAATGTTAAACAAAGCACCCCACGCTTTTAGAACAGTAACATTAAATTTCTCGTCAGTAATTTTATTCTTACGTTAAGAATTATTTTTTACTTCTCATGCCATTCATCCCTCGGCACGTTTCTTACCAGTATATTGGATTGGGTGAATCATAATATGACATTGGAACTGCGCGCATGTGCAGTTCATGCACTAGTTCTATCTCTCTTACTCTTATACAAAGGATCCCTGAAGAAATTTATGAATTCCGGCGAAACTAATCAGGATAATCGGATATTTTGATCGAATTATTGCATTTTCGTCGGTCTTTCACAAGAGTGCGAAGTTTAAATTAAATCTGATCGCTTAAGGTAGGGCAAAATCGAGGCCAAAGAGTCAGTTACAAACAAACAAACAGCTGAAACTAATATAGGCGTTTTAAAAAAATACACTTGTTACACTAAATACATTGTTAATATAATAAAACAAAATTTTTTAAAAAACATTTGGGTATATCATTTGTGTTTTAAAAAAAATTAACACTATACTTTTATGCAACACAAAATACAAACTACCATGTGTATTACTGCAAATTTCCAGTGGCGCCATCTACTACATAATAGGCAAACTACTTATCTTGGAAAGTAAAAATGTCGCGTTTGTTTCCCCAACATTCACTACCATACATAAGTGTTGGGACCAAAACACCTATGCACAGCCAGACTTGCCTTTTTTGACACTCTCTGGCTGCTCATAAAGCTATGCAATGCCCCATTCATTTGTAATGGATGGTTAATAATAACACATCTTGCTACTAAAGACTATATTATCAAGACTTTACTATACTATACTATCAAGACTATTCTTTAATTATTTGTTACAACAATTTATATATAATAAGTCTGATCGACCTAGTTACCTATTGTCTAGTGTAAGCATCGCAACTATTGCATATATTTGCAATTCTATACATTACATTACAATCTTGCGGTTGCGCCATTGGTATCGGCACCTATTTCACCTAGATCTTTTGATCCTCTGTGACTACCGCTGTGTCTTCCGGGCATCAGAATTTCAGTCCACTGGTTTTGAACGAACCGCAGGATTTCTGTTGGCCCTGTCTCATTTAGATCGCTAGGAGGATTTTCCGATCTGTTTGGGTCTTCAAACAACTGGTTTATGTAATCTTTCCAGATTTTTACCTTCCCCAATCGGTCTACAATGATGTTACCTTTGCTATCTTGAATTTTTCCGCTTACGTTGAAATTATTTGGAGCCGCTGTCTTTTTTATTTTCTTGTACATGTTGAACGTATCGTATTTCTTCTCAAGTTTTTTGATCTCTGCACATTGTCTTTCTAACCATTCTTGCTTTGCACATCTTATCTTGTGTTGAATTTTTTTTTGCAAATTTTGATATTCTGTTTTAGCCCCTTTTAACAATCTCCTCTTATTCATTAACTTTATCATCTCATCTGTCATTAAGTTGTTTTTTTTTCTTTTGGAGCTATCAGCATTTCATTACCAATATCTTCGAACCTTTCAGCCATCTTGGGAAGAGTCGACTGTACACTATGTATAGTTTCTTTGAGTTTTCGACATTCTTCAGCTATTCTCTCAGATACTGATTGACTTGTTTCCTCATTCTCTATAAGCTTTCCTATTTCCCATCTTCTTCTGTTAACCTTCTTCATCTTCTTAAGCTTAAGTTTTTTTTTTGCTATTTTGATTTATGAAATGTAGCTTGTACATCTTTGTGAGTTTTTGCTAATATTTTCAATTTTTTTCGACTATAAAACCGATAAAATAAAAAAACACAAAAACGAAATAAAATATATTTAACATTGTCAAAGCAAAAAAAAAATAGTAAAATAGGTACGTCTTTATTTTTAATCAAATTTAAATTCTATTTCAATGTTTTTAATTTCGTAATTTTCTTTTGCAACCTTTTTCAGAGTTTCTTCTGTGCCACTTCCGGTTTCCTTTAAAAGTTTAGAGAGATATCCATCGGGGTTTTTGAGTAATTCAAATGCGTGAGCGTACTCTACTTCTTTTCCATCCTCGATTACCATAACTTTATCGTTTTCCATTATCGCCGTATTTAAGTTATTAGCAATGGTGATTACAGTACAATTTTTTAATTTTTCGTGTATAATTTTCTGGATTATATTGTCAGTACTAAAAAAAAGACCAATGTTTATTCATAATATGCAGTATACATACAGTATTGGTAGAGACTTAAGACCATATAGGACTGGACGGGATATAAGGATAATTAAAAATTTATGTTGGAACCAAATTTCAGTAATTAGAATAAATGGTTATGACACACCGGAAATAAAGATCAAACGTGGAGTAAGGTAAGGTTGCATTTTATCGCCCTTCCTGTTTTAATTACGAAAGCACTAACTTATATACAAGTCGGCATTATTATAAATGACGAAATCATAAACAACCTTCGCTACGCAGATGATACGGTACTGTTGGCAGTCAGGAAGATTTACAACGGATACTGGATGCAGTCATCGAAAAATGCGCAATGGCCGGACTCAGATTAAATGCAAAAAAAACCAAAGTATTAGTAATTGGCAAGCAACCTAATATCATAGCTAACATAACAGTTAGGGGTGAACTATTGAAACAAGTAAACCAAATAAAATATTCAGGCAGCATAAAGCTTCTTTCGAAACATACTGCAAACTTTACAAGTGCTATGTCCGACCCATACTTGAATTCTCCGGGCCTTCGTGGTATCCAGATTTAGTTCGAGATCGTGAAATGCTGGAAAAAGTACAAAGACGTGCAACCAGATTGTCTTTTGGCCGTGTTAGACCTACGTACGAAGAGATTATTCATGGCAAACCTCGAATTTTGAAATTCAACTTCGGCGACCTTTAAGCAACTTTCTCCCTCCATTTAGACGACCATCTTCGTGGGCACTCATTAAAGCTGAAGAAAGAGCCTTTTAGAACTCGTTACAGGCAAAACTTTACAAGTAGCAGAATTTTTGATATTTGGAATGGTCTACCTCACCAAATAATTAATTCAGAAAATGTTAATAGTTTTAAAAATCAAATTAACACCTATATTTTTTATTTTTAGCTTTTTAGGTTTGGTGTCAGTTATTGTTTTATTTATATTCTGTAACTTATTATGGGCAAAACAGGACTTGATCCTCTCCCCTTATCATGTAATAATAATAATAATAACTAAGAGCGCGGATAGTCAAACTGAAGTGAAATCAAGAATTAAGCAGGCTCGAGCAGCATTTAAAAGCATCAGTAGGGTCTTGTGCTGTAGAGATCTGAAGTTAACTCTAAGAATCCGACTTCTTAGATGTTATGTCTTTTTTACCCTGCAGTACTGTATGGAAGCCTGGACTATAAACAAGTACGAAGAAAGACGACTTAAAGCCTTCGAGATGTGGGCTTACGGAAAAATATTAAAAGTTTCATGGACGGAAAAAGTATCCAACTTTGTAATACTTCAACGTCTGAATAAATTCTTACCACCATCAAAAGAAGGAAACTGCAATATTTTGGGCTTGTTATCTACGTGACTGGTATAAACTCAACTCAAGCTCTCTGTTCAGACTTGCCGTCGATAGAGTGAGGATAGCCTTGTTGGTGACCAACGTTATAGAAGGATATGGTACTTAAGAAGAAGAAGATGGATAAATTGAGGAATAATGAGATAAGGGAACGATGTGGTGTAAAATAAGATCTTCTTCTTCTTCATCAGCCTTATCCGGTCCACTCCTGGACGTAGGCCTCTCCGGATCTTTTCCATTTCTGTCGATCTTGAACTAGTTGTGCCCAGTTTCTACCGAGGACCTCGACCTGATATTATCCAGCCAGCGCTTCTGCGGTCTTCCTCTACTTTTCTTTGTTTTTCTGGGGCGCCAGTGGATCACTTTGTTGGTCCATCTACTATCATTTTGTCTTGCAACATGTCCTGCCCACCTCCATTTACGTCGGTCACCTTTATTCGTCTTCTTATTTCCTCGTTTTGAATCGTTCTCTTATGAATACTCCAAGCATTGCTCGTTCCATTGCCCTTTGCGTTGTTTTCAATCGGTCTGCACTGCCTTTTATGATTGCCATTGTTTCGAGGCCATATGTTGTTACCGGCAAAATTCACATGTCATAAACTTTGCGTTTTAAAAGCATTAGAATGCCTGGATTTTGTAGAAGTTACTCTAGTTTTCCAAAGCCCAGGTTAATTTCACTCTTCGCGTTATTTCCGACTTTTGATTCTCCTTTCCTATTTTAATGAGATGACCCAGGTATACGTATTCGTCAACGTTCTCGTTAGATAGTGATAAGTGAATGTTGAAGACATGATCTTGGTTTTATTAATGTTCATTTTTAGCCCTAATTTTTTTGATGTTATATTTAAATGTTGCATCATTTCCTTTAACTCATCTGGATCTTCGGAGATGAGAACAATATCGTACCTAAGTGACTTAGGTACGATCCTTCGATTTTTATACCCTTCTGTTTCCAATCCATTTCCTTAAATATATCTTTCAGTGCCAGAATAAAAGAAGATGTGGTAATACACGTAGAAAGTATGGATGAAAGAAGATTGAGAAAATGGATTTAATAGGCGAGTGTAAATGGGCAAGTCGGTAGAGGCGAACGTATCTCGATCAGATCGAGAAGAAAGGGCAGGTCAAGAGTACCAGCAACCAATGAGCAAATATAAAAGCGCTGATAAAAGTAGAAGAAGCGAAAGACATGATGAAAGTAGAGGAAGCAAACGATGTGTGTAAGAACCGTAGCAAGTGGAAAAAACTGGTCTCTGCCTACCCCTACGGGAAAAAGGTGTGACTATATGTATGAATGTATGTATGACAACTTGATAGCAAAATACAAGTGGGTTAGAGGTGCATTTTAAACTACTCCTGAAGGTCTCTCAGTCCAAGAAGAAAAACAGTTTTTACTACATCACCGCAAGTGGCGACATTGGAAGACAGTTTGGTACTAAAACCGTATTTTAGTTTTGGTCTGGCGTGGACAATAAATTTTTTGCACTGAAGGGAAAAGATTTTCGTATACTTTTATTTTTTTTTATCTTATCTTTGCGAAACCGGATTTGCTTCGGTGGCAGCATTTAAAAAAATACAGTTTCTAGCTTAATATAGAAAGAATTTTTGTTGAATTCTTTTCACGTCTTCGCACCCCTCTATCCTTACTAAGCGCCGCCCCAATGAGACGCAACCCTCAGGTTGAGAATAGCTGACCTAAAGGCAGTGCTTTTGGACCATTTGGTTGATCCAGTCATAAAAACGCCAAAATATGTCAATGAATGTACAGTGCAACAGAAGTAGCTTGGCGGGCGAGAGATCACAAAATCTGCGCACAACGAAAACATTCGAATAACAATCCGATCGGCGACGACAATATTTTCAGTAATCGTGAGTCTCAAGTACAATCGGAGGAAGAAGTTTACGAATGTGAAGTATATTCAGCCGAATATTTGTTATTTTAGAGGCTAGTCGCCCGCCAAGCTACTTCTGTTGCACTGTAAATACAAAGAATAATTCAAGAACAATGACATAGTAGTAAAAAATTGTTACCAAAATCAGACTTACTTAGGATCAATGTTAATTTCGTTGTTTTCTATAATAATGACTTTAGAATTTCTTAACATGGCTCTCGCTAAACACAACAGCTGTTTTTGACCAGCACTAAAGTTAAATCCTCCTTCAACAATCGGCTGTGACAGACTTTGTATGCTGGTCTTTAAGCCCACCTGGAAATTTATTTCATTTATTTGATATACAAAATTTTAAAAAAAAATCTTAACTATTTTATGAAATTAGTGAAGAAAATGAAATGTTTACCTCTTCTAATACTTTCCACAACATCTCATCATTGGCATAATCTAGAGGATCTAAATTAAATCGGATTGTCGAAGAAAATAGAACAGGATCTTGATTTATTACCGTGATATTGGATCTTAACTTATTCAAACTTATTTGGCTTATATCAATACCATCAAGCAAAATTATTCCCTCAACATTCACCAATCGAAGTAAAGAATTTACTATATTCCACTTTTCTTCGGGATATTTACTAACAACGGCTATCTAAAATAAATACAAATTTTTTATTTTTAAAATATGAAATATTTAATATTTAAATTTTTTAGGGTGTCCCAATAGTGCGGTTAAGGTCTTGTATTCCGTTATGATAATGGATACTTACGAAAAAAATATTAAAGTAAAATTGTTAAGCGCCATGTCAAATCAAAAATTATTTATAAATATACAGGGTTCTCTTTAACTTTAAATCTAACCAAACATAGCTTTTCTATTATGTTTATCCCATACTAACATTCCTTTTAATCACTTTAAATAGAACACCCTGTATTTCATTACATTTTTCGCTGTATTTTTTTAAACCAATTTGTTTGGTATCGGTATTCCCCATACCTAAATCCAACCACTTTTAAGATATTTCATTATCTTAGTTAAATCATAACACTACTTAATTCTCTTAACATTAGTAAATGGTATGCCTTGGCTGTCAAATATTTAAGTTAAAACGTTAATTGTTTATGTTGTTTTGTCAGTTTTCTTTACCAGTTTGTATTTTAAAGTAAATAATGGCAAATGAAGAGTGTAATATAGTTGTTAAACGGACTTGCCATGTTTTTGCAGAAAGATATCCAAATCGACCAAATGCAACTGGTGATTGCTTAAAAACTGCCGTAAGTTTGATCAATTTAAGACAAAAATTAATAAAAATAAACCACTATTGGGCAGTGACATAAACGAAATTAAGGTTTTGCGTTATTTTACGGCCTCTCCAAATGCCTCCGTTAGAGATTGTGTGGGAGGTCTTACTTTGTCGAGGAAAGCAATTCATCGCATTTTAAAAAGACACAAATGGAAACCATTTACATATCATTTGGTGCAACACTTACAATAACGTGATCTTTCTCGAAGGGTAGAATTTTGTAAATAGTTTTTAATGAAGACCCAAGAGGATGAAAGCTTCATAAAAAAAGTTATATGGTGTGATGAAGCAAAGCTTAGCAAAAATGGATTATTTATTCCACATAATTCCCATTTTTGTTCTAATGAAAATCCACATGTTAGTAGAGAACGTTACTTCCAAAATAGTTGGAGTTTTAATGTTTTTTTGTGCAATAAAAGTCAATAAAATTTTAGCACTTAGGATGAAAATTTAAATGGTAAAAGATATTGCCACAGTTTAGAAGAAGCATACTTGCATACTTCAAGAAATGGAGAGGAGGCTTCAGCTTGGTATTAGCAAGTGGAGCACCTCCTCACAAACCTTGGGCCTGTTGCTCAGCATCTTTACGACATGTTTGATGACAGATGGATTTCCAATCAGGGTCCGTTTCGTTGGCCAGCTCGCTCTCCTGACTTGGCTCCTTTAGATTTTGTTATTTGGGGTTACACTAAAAATCAGGTATTTTCCAAACCTGTTACAACAAGAGGAAGATATGATGCAGAGAGTCTTACTTGCTTTTAATTCTCTAATACCCGACCATATTTCTAGAATTACAAGACATAACTTAATGAAAATTATTCATAAATGTTTAGAAGTAGGTGGTGCTAATTGTGAACACTTATTATAAAACTTAATTTGTTTAATATTACATTTAGTTATTTTTGTTTGTATGTTATCTAATTAAATTAATACAAAATACCTAGTCAACTTTCATGCTATTGGTTACTTTTCAGAATAAATAACTTATGAAAAAATAATAAAATATCACCTTAAATAAGGAAATCATGGCCTACCCTATGTTGAAATAATTAAGTGTTGTTGTGTTTTAACTAATATAATGAAATATCTCAAAAGTGGTTGAATTTAGGTATAGAGAATACCGATACTAAACGAATTGGCTTAAAAAAACACAGCGGAAAGTGTAATAAAATACAGGGTGTTCTATTTAAAGTAAGCAACTTATAAATGATTTAAATTGTGCATGTGGGCGGCTAAGTTTAAAACACCCTGTATGAAATATCACTAAGTTGCACTTATGGTGTTAACGGGCAAGCGCTTGCTAGCTTCGTTATTAATAAAGATATCGTTATTCATTGTGGACTAGGATTTTTTAAAATTTTTAAAAAAATCGAAATATCTCGAAAATACTTCATTTTTGATGTAGGACATTGTGCACAAATTTTATCTAAACTTCATGTAGATTTCGAAAAATAAAATGAAAAATATTTGGTTCTATGTAAAATAACAAAGTTGACTTCTACTTCCGATATAAAGGGAAGTGCCACATTCAGGACAACATTATATTTGAACTCAGTGTCTTCCAAAATCTACAGCTTCGTAATTTCAGATTTTTAACATAACTGTATCCGCCTTTACTTTTAATCAAAATTTTTCGCGCCACACCCTGTATCCATATTTCTGTCCTCTTTGGGTAATAAGTCTATAATGTAAATAGAAAGGTAAAAAAAAGTTATTTTATTCAACGTAATATAAATTATATTTTGAACAAGCCAAAAAAGAGTTAGAGATATTGATGATCTATTTATTTTATGGAAATTCATTTCAACTATACTGAGATAAAATAAAACACTTTTCGTCAATTTCCACAACATGTACTTAAATTTTACGACCGCTTTTGACTTGACAATGACGTTATAGTCGAAACCGGTCGTATAATTTAAATACATGTTGTGGAAATTGACGAAAAGTGTTTTATTTTATCTCAGTATAGTCAAAAAAGAGTTACTTAGTTTTCTTACAAATGTTTACCATTATCAATTAGGCAATAGAAACAAAGTAGCGGCAACTTTATTAACATTTGCTTAGTAGAACGTTATTAAATTTTTGGAAAATTAAGGTACTTCATGAATTTTTGACGATTGTACGATTCTAAAAAAATGGTTAGGGGTTTTTATAAATTTTAAAAAAATTAAAACGAGCTCGAGAGACAATCAAATAATTTTAAAATAATTTAACCACTCCGTAGATTTGTTTATACATTCAATGCTTTTAGATTAAAAGACAAATAAATATAAAAATTTGAATTTGATAGAAGGCCATCTGGCGATTTCCAAAACAATATTAAACTCTTCTGGAAGTCCATAAGAACAGCTAGAGGTAAAAAAACTACCTCGCAACTGGAAAACATTAGAAACCAAGATGGTAGTACAAAAATTGTGGAAACGCTGAACAGTATGAAATTGTATAAAGTTGCTGGGTACGACAGGTTAACAGTTGAAATGCTGTGGCTGGACCAAACGTGGTAGCTAGTCTGCTGTACCGCCTTTTTAACCTTTGTTGGAGCGTACCAGACGACTGGTGCAAGGCCGTTATCGTGCCACTTTACAAGTGAAAAGGTTCGCAGCAGGACTGTAAAAACTACCGAGTTATTAGTTTACTGAGCATAGTCGGCAAACTGTATGCAAAGATATTGGTTAAAAGAGTAACGAATTAAACTGAGAAGATGATATGGGATGTGCAAGCAGGATTTAGAAGAGGAAGGAGATGTATGGATCAGGTCTTTTAATTACGAGGTATGGTCGAAAAATTCTTGGCTAGAAGTCAGAAGGTCTATTGCGCTTTTAAAGACTTGGAAAAGGCCTATGGCAGAGTAGTGAGGAGTGAATTGTGGTCGACATTGTCTATGTATGGGGTGAATGGTAGTTTAATACGAGCACTAAAATCACCTTACGAGAATTCCACTGCTTGTGTTAGGATAAACGGAGCTTGCTCGGACTAATTTAACACCAAAAAAGGTATGAGACAGGGATGTGTGGCTTCGCCATGGCTGTTTAACTTATACATAGACAATTGTTTAAAAGATTTAAAAGAGAGTGCGTATGGATTGAAAATGAATGATTATAAAAATTTGCTGATATACTTTGTCCTCCTCTTTGCACTATCATGGGTTACCAGACTTGTGGAAAGTAGCCTCCGTGACTGAAGTTTACAAAAAAAAGGGATAAAATGAACTCTGCTAATTATCGTCCCAAAAGTTTGCTTTCTGTTCCATCCAAGATCATGGAAAGTATCTTAGCTGACGCAATGTCTAACTTTCTCACACAACATTACGTGATACCACCTGAACAACATCGATTTGTTAAAGTAAGATCCACTACTACAAATCTTCTTGCCCGTGTAAATGCCTGGACTCTTTCTCTTGATAATAAATTACCAACTGATATAATATACCTTGATTTTGCCAAGGCTTTTGACAGAGTTCCTTTGTGAGGTTACAACATAAACTAAAGTCATATGGCATTCGTGGGATGGATTCAAAATTATCTATCAAATAGAAAATTTCGTCAGGATTGGTCAGTCCAATTCATCTGAAAGATTAGTAATAAGTGGTGTTTCTCAGGGATCAATCCTTGGCCCACTTCGTTTCATAGCCTACCCAAGTGACCTACCTTATTATATCCAGTGCAAAAAAGCTTTTTATGCTGACGATACCAAAATTTATGGTAATCCTTTGCTAGAACACAATACTATACAGACTAATCTGGACTCTATAAGTGAGTGATGTTCTAACTGGTTGCTTCCCTTTAATGTGAATAAATGTGTGGTACTAAACATTGGCAAAAATAACCCGTGCTTGCAGTATTCACTTCACGGACAACTTCTTGCTCCAGTATCAGATTATATAGATTTAGGTGTTACTGTCACTTCAGATTTAATATGGTCCGAACATATTTTAAAAACTTGTAAGCGTTCTAACTCTGTAATATATCTTCTTCAAAAATCTTTCGCAAGAATTTCATTTCAATCTTCTATAAAGCTGTACAAAACGTATGTTCGTCTGTTGCTTGAATATGCGGGTATATTGTGGTGTCCAGTGCTTATCCAAGATCAAAACCTGTTAGAAAATGTTTAACGCCGGGCTACAAGACTGTCCTTTGGTCGTACGCGTCCAGATAATTCCGAGAGACTACAGATGGCTAACTTACCGTGCTTTGTCGATCGCCGCTTACGCGGAGATCTAATTCTCACCTTCCGGATGATTAAGTTTAATTATGGAAACCTCAGAGACATTTTTCTTCTAAATACCGACTCCCGTTTCCGAGGACATGATCTAAAGTTAAAAAAAGGAAAATTTTAAATGTGTACCAAGACAAACGTTTGTCACCAATGGAGTTTTTATCTTCTGGAACGATTTAAGTGAGGAAACAGTTAAAACATCATCAGTTAACATATTTAAAAATAAAATCGACGAACATATATTACACTCCCAATTTTTATCTCGTTTAATAATTATTTCACATTGCACATTTTGTTTACTTATTTATGATTTTGTAAATAGGCTGTCATAGGCTTAGACCTTAGCCTTCATTGATATGTAAAAATACTAATAATAACCAATTCGGTTTAAATTGGCACTAAAAGTTAGCGTTTTTAGAGGTGTTTGACGTGTTTTTTTATTATTTATTTACATAAAACAATAAAAAAAATTATGCATTTCATTGTCTTGGTCGTCCACTCAATTATTTAAAGTTAGTTATGTGATTGAAATAACATTTTCGTGCACGACCATTATTTTTGAATTTTTATTTGAAATCACTTTATTTTAATTTTAAAGAAAACTTGACTTACCTTTTCGCATGGTTTAACGCAAGCGTTTAAATTTTTAAGGCACGGTCCGTCGTTAACTTTGACATGAACGTTTTTAAAAACAATTTTCCCACAGTAAGGCCAGTTTTTTGGTCTCAACGTCGATTCATTAACGTTTTCCGTTGCTAATTTGGTACACTGCAGTATTTTCACTACTGCAGAATTTTTGCTCAGCACTTTAATGTTTTCTCTAATTCCCACGTGTAATAATTCGCTTAATATAATGCTTTGCGTGATTGCTAACCCAACGTATCCGCTGTTCAAAGTGTCTGCAAAAAAATAAATGTTTAACAGATATGATCTCCGTTTAAATATTAGACTTGTTTTGTTAAAACCCTTCTCGTTTTTCTTTAAAAATACATACATATAGTCACGCTTTTTTCTACTTTCATCATTACTCTCATACATGCTCGTCGGTTGTTGGTACTCTTGTCCTGACCTTTCGTCAAAACAATGTCGATCTGATCGAGATATTTTTGCCGAGTTCGATCTCTACCGACTTCCGCCCATTCACACTCGCCTTATAAATTTGTTTCGTCAATCTTCCTTCATCCATCCTGTCTACATGTCCAAACCATCTAAGTATTGCTTTGTTTATCTTTATAACTACATCTTCTTTCACACCACAGTGTTCCCTTATTTTACTATTCTTCACTTTTCCATTCTAGTCACATCTGCTATACTTCTTAGACTACTTATCTACGCGGTCTTTTTAGGAACGTTCTGACTTTAAATAAAGCTATGCAAGGCCCCAATTTGTTTGCCTGCCAACACCTTTTACTCAATAGCAAAGGCATACTTTCCGTTTCTCGTAAACTTTAAATCCATGTATACAAATGCATTAACTTGTTCCAATATTTCTCTATCAATCAGCACCTCGCAGTTTATAATGCTTTCTTTCCTTACATAAACCATTATTTTTGTCTTGCTTACATTTACTTTCATCCCTTTAATTTTTGGGGCACCATTCATAATATTAACCATCGCCTGAAACGCATCAGATGATGACCTGATCATCGGCGTTAAAAAGGCATTTGACGATCAAATCATTCATTCTCAATTCAAATATTTTAAACGTCTATGTCTATGAGTTAAACACCCGTGGTAAAGCCACACACCCCTGTCTAACACCTTTGTCATTGGACTTTATCAAGTCTACGAAATTGCAGTTGACCTTTTGACTTCTAGCCAAGAATTTTTCGACTAGGCCTTGTAATGAAGAGACTCGATCCATGCATCTTCTTCCTCTTTTAAATCCTGCTTGAACGTCCCAAATAATCTTCTTAGTTTTATTTGTCACTCATTTAATCAATATCTTTGCATATAGTTTGCCGACGATTCTGGGTAAATTAATGCCTCGATAGTTTTAACAGTCCTTAAAAATATCTATACGTTTCCGCTGGAAGATTTCTCGCATAGTGACAGGTGTGGTCTACAGTATCAGCAAACTTCTAAATAATTTAACATTCGCCTAGAATACTTCTAATGGATTTTAATTAAACATATACTATCCATACAGTTTAGTCTTTCGTAAAATTGCTTATATAAATGCTTACCATTTTTCACTAAAATAACAAAAAAAGTCAATATTCCCATGAATAGTATGATTACCAAGTCCATGTAGAAGCAAAAGTATTCTCTGCACATTAAAATTGCCGTCCAAACGCTGGTATGCTGATCCAGCAGTTTTTCGAATACTTCATCCATCAGTTGTTCAGCTTCGGCACTTCGAATGGTGAAAACACCGTAAAATAAATTTGTCAAAAACGAATTAATCGGTGCTTGCGCTATAAAAACGAAACAATCGGCATATTATTTAAAAGCTTTAAACGAATCATCGAGAATAATTTATTCGTTTACATAAAAGAAAAAAAATAATTTTTTCTGCGGTCCGAGTTTGTGAAGTCAATTTAGATGAATGTGAATATTTATGACTTTGTTGCGTTAAACATATTTCATAACTTAAAATGGAAAAATCGTATTTGACCGCTCATTATCTTATTATGATTAAAAAGAGTGGTTTTAAATGATGTAACTAAAAAAAAAGATCAAAAAAAAAGTGCATACTGTACATAGCCTCTGAATAAATGAATGAATAAATAGAAGTTGTGGCAGAGGTCTAATTTCCCTAGGCACTGCAGCATTGTCTGCTTTTTGTACCTTTACAGCTTCTTAGTTTAGTCCCATTTCTTCAATTCTCCTGTTAGGGAGTAGAAGCTCATGTACTGCTATTACCACAGGTGGATCACTCCCTTGGTCTTGTATACACCACAGATAGTGCCTCCACTGGGCGGTGGCTTCACATTCGAAGATAATATGAGTGTCTGTTTCCTCCTCCTCATTACATAATATGCATAAAGGTTTTGTGTCAGACACGCCTGCATTGTGCAGATGTTTCCTTAAAAACCAGTGTCCGTTTTTCCCTACTTAACGAGAGCAGCTTCCCTGCCTGCTTAGGTGAGGGTTCTTTTAGCTTTAACTCGCTGTGCCTAGCTCCCTATGGCTGTACCCACTTTAGCTGATGCTGAGGGTGGACCCAGCCATTGATCGCTGCTTTAACGCTGGCCTTGGGTATCCCTATTATTGGTTCTGGCCCAATCAATGGTGTTCCAGAAATGCCTTTATGCCCTGGCACCCGCGACAAACTGACCTTGTTATGGTTAGCCAAGGTTCGTAGGTTTCCGGCACAAATTTCCGGACAATTTTTGAGTCTATTCTTCGTGATACAAAGCATGAAGTGCCGCTTGACTATCTGATCTAATGAGGACTTTTTTTTGTATCCTCGTCTTAGATTTTTAACAGCACAAGCGTTTATGGCATGTACTTCAGCTTGGAAGACCAAGGCATGTCTTCCCAATGAGTTAGTTTGTTCATATTTGGGTTTTAAAGAGTAGTCACCTGAGCCAGTTCCTTCGCTGGTTTTTAATATATCTGTGTACCAGGTGAGTTCACCAGATTTATCATCATTTCCTTCGTCAGAGCTAAATTTTGCGTGAACCTCATAGTTTGTCTCAAAGAATATTTCTGTACTTATATAATCAGTTGCCGTTTCTAGAAATGGGTGTCTGATTATATTTTTTATAGTTGTATGCCCATGTGTTTTAGAACCTTTTCAACTCTTCTGTTGTTCTAGTTTATACGAGCATTGTCTTGCCTCACCCCGGATATAAATATTTAGAGGTGGAAGGTTTAGCATTACATTCATAGCAGCAGTGGGGGTTGTTCTCATAGTCCTCGTAATACATAGGCAAGCCAGCCTTTGCATACTACTTTGGTCCACCAGCACATAGCGCCATATGTTATCTTGGGTCTTATCACAGCCGTGTATAACCAATGAGGTATTTTCGGTTTCTAATGACTCTTTTTGTGGCCATTAGCATCATTTTGCTTTTGTTTAAGATAAGCTGCATATGGGTATTTCATGACAATTGCTTGTCCAGAAATACCCCGAGGTATTTTGTACCTTCACTATATTGTAGTGTTTTCCCATAGAAACGTTTTGTGTCGTGGTAAAAGCTATTAGCGCAATCTTTTCCATAAGTCTCCTTTCCTGACACCATTGTTCTACCATTGTTACGTAACTTCTAAAACAGAAACTGAAAAATTAAATTGACTAATAAATACCATGGGAACAGTGCTTCGCCTAAAATGTGTACAGACAAGAGATACTTTTTGTTCCTAAACGAAAAGTTTAAATTTGAGCAGCTGCTGACACAGCCATGAGGTATAGTTTATACTTACCAATATTTTCAAGGCGTTGTAGACCCCTTATTGTTGATACAAAACAAGAAGTCAAAAAGTACACCATAATTAGGATTAATAACATCGGCAAAACCATTGCCGGTGAGGCGTAAATGATCAGTAATATTGTACCATAAATCGCAGCAAACATTTGCAAAGCGGCAAAATTTTGTGGAGGTATTTGATTTACAACGTCCATGTCTTTGGAAAATATTTGCAATATTCTTCCTAAAATATTATTATCATTGTTATAACAATAGTAACGATTACAAAGCGTTTAGCACTAAGAAGCGGCAACGTTGTAATCGCAGCTGAGGTTAAGAAGAACGGGATGGGTCGGCATTGGTTGCGCACATACACATACATGTTTCTTTACGTATATGTTAGTTGCGCTGCCAGATTTTTTAAAAAAATGTCAGTAATATTTTTGGACATTACAATCATTTAGAGGGGTAAAATGACACAACATTTTAAAAATTTGCGTATCAGTATTCAATCAATACTGTAAAATACATTTTTTTACGATTTTATAAACTCATTTTTTGGGTTGTAGAGTTGCAATCAGAAAATTTTAGATACTAAGCGAGTACCAGACCAATGGAAAATAAGCATTACAATTCTTCTTTTTCTTATCACGCCCTCTCCTACCGAAGGTTGGCGATCCAATGGCAATTGTAGCTCTGGAAACTGCAGCACGAACGATTTCTGCAGACGAGCGATTAAACCATCTCCTCAAATTAATGGTTAATTTTTATAAAATACTAGCCATCATATATTAAAAAACGCTTAAACTAAAAAAAATAGTGCTTGTTTTGAATAAATATCGCTCAAGAATTATCGCTCATTTAATTAAATTTAATTAAAATTTAATTAAAATCGTAACGGCAGTCGATCCCGACGTGTTAAGGCCTGGGGTCCCCCAGGGTTCCATCCTGTCCCCCACCCTATTTCTTTTACACATCAACGACCTCTTGAAAACCACCACGAACCCCATTTACGGTTTCGCAGACGACAGCACACTTGTCTCAACTTTCACATCCTATCGATCACTTTCGGTGAATGATACAAAATAAATGTACTTAGGCAGGAAGAGATTGACTCCATCAATAGAGATCTTAAAGCAATCGTCTAGTGGGAAACACAAAGCGCCACGTTTTCCAAGAAAGTAAATTCCTTAAACCACTCTCTCACAATGTCCAGAAATACCCTTAAATCAACTCCCTTCATCTCGATTTTGGGAGTCACGGTGTCTAGTAATATGTGTTGGCATGACCATGTTGCTAACATCGCAAAATCGGCAAGCCAGAGGCTAGGTTTTCTGTGGAAAGCCAGAAAGTTTTTTAAACCTGATCAACTGTTGACGACGTACAATGCTCAAGGCCTAATATAAAAAGAAGAAGAGAGTAGCAATCTTTACAGTATATCCACTGCGTAAATGGGCGCATACCTCTTGCTCTGCATCACTCGACTGACAATCCTTAAGTAAAAATACTGATACACATTTTCACGCATTTCCCATTTACTAATAAATGAAAATTCAAAAAATTTTAAACTAATAAATACCTGATGGATAAATTTCGAAAAATTTCATCGGAGAATACATTACTTTTTTTAACACCTTGTTATGTAATGCTCTTGATGCATTCATACAAAGCGTATGAAACAGAAGAGACCTCAAGACAGTCAAAATAATACAAACAGCAACGAAAGCAGCGTAAAGAGAAACATACAAGTCCTTTTCGTGGATTCCGAATATTTTCTGTTCTTCGCGATCGAAAGATTCTGCCGATCCAAACATGATGGTGTGGTTGTGGGAACCATACATTACGTGATGAATTAGTTGATGGTATACCGTTCTTAATGGTGACGTTTTATTTAACGCTTCGGAAAAATTGGTATTGTTCGTTGAAACGGACATATTTCTCGGCGAATGTTTAATCCTGAAATTATTTTACAGTGAGCATTTAATAAATAGAATCATGTAATGTTTGCCATTAATATACAGTGCTTTTATTTCAAAACCAGCCAGTCCAAATAACTTTTGATTTTGCTTAAATTTAAGAAAAACAAAAAACACGTCGAATTTTAAATCAAGGGTATAAAAATGTTATTCTGCTGTTTCCAAGTGGCACCACTTTAACATTCCCCACCCCATCTTTAAAGTGTCAAATATAAACCGCTACCTTTTGATACATCAAATAAAAACCCAAAAAAATGCAAAGCAGCCATAAAAACAATTTATTTTATCGATTTATTTTACTGATAACAAATTTTGTAAAATAAAATGAGCCCATAACAAAAACGACCTACGCCACTGTTGGATAGGTAGATGTCTATTTAGGGATTAATTAACTTACCTCTGAATACTTGTCACCTTTTTTGACATTTATTGTCATTTTGTTGCTTTGTTTCAAAAATAATAATATATTTAGTTATTCGTGACATTAAATTAGCCATTATTTGTAACTGCAGCAACATGAGTTATATTAAAATGGTGTATTCTTTGCAAGAACGAATAAAAATATTAATTATTTACGGTCTCAAAACAAGTGCGTTTGAAAAACGGCTCGAATTTTTAATGAAAAGTATCCTAATTAAAATATTGTCCACCAAACCATTATAGAGTTAGTACGGAAATTTGGAGAAACTGGATCAGTTTGTAATAAAAAAAATTATAATCCGAGAATTCTCGACGAAACTGCACGAACTAAAGTACTGGGTCATTTTGCTATAGATCCTACTTATTTCATTCCAAAAGTATCAAAACTTACAAATATTTTTGTTGGTTTTATACACAAAGTGTTAAAATTGCATAAGACTATGACCGGAAAATTGAATTTTGTGAAACAATATCCCAAAAAATACGAGAAGGCGCAAATTTGGTTAAAAATATTTGTTTCAGTGATAAACCAACGTTTTATTTAAGTGGCTTTCTAAACAAACATAATTGTAGGTAATGGGATAACGAAAATCCTCAGGTGTTTCTATAGGATAATACTCAGATAAACAGGGAAACACGCAAGATGAACAGAATATATTGTTAAGACTTTTAGTTCCTCTGTGGGTTCGGCGATTAAAACTCTCGATATAGTAACAAAACAATGTTTATTCCAATACAATAAATTCTACTTTTATTAATCACTTAGATATACAACTTTAACAACTCTTTATAACTATTTACATTTCTTAATTCACAAAAACTTTTAAAATCAATACTGTATCTTGTTATGATCGCTTCCCATTTTATACCTCGATATTACAATTCCAGATCATTCCACCTGTTTCTCCACCCTTCGACGCGGCTTCGAGAGGTTGCTCGACCTTGCTAGACCTCGTCGGCGGCCGACAAAGCTGGTCGTTGGTACAGACTTTAGCTGCGGATGATCCTCGGTTGTCGACAGAACCGGATTTGTAACAATATAGAACAAGAGATAGTGCACAATTTTTAGTTGTCATTTTAAAAGTCTTGAAAATTTCCTGACTCAATGTTTAATATCTGCTCGACAATAGAAGCCACTACTGGCACCCACAATGGCCGGGGTAAATTACCCTAAAATTTTAAAAATGGTAGGAACAAAAAATTATTTTAGTTAAAGTATCCCTCCTAATTATTGAACGCTAAATATATTTATAAAAAAATAGTTTTATTTTTGTAATTTCATTAGTCTTTACATACATACATACATATAGTCATGCCTTTTTCCCATAGGGGTAGGCAGAGACCACTTCCTTCCACTTGCTACGGTTCTTACACACATCTTTTGCTTCCTCTACTTTCATCAGTGCTCTCATACATGCACGTCGGTTGTTGGTACTCTTGGCCTGGCCTTTCTTTAAAACAATGTTGATCTGATCGAGATATGTTCTCCGAGGTTGACCTCTACCGACTTGTCCATTCACACTCGCCTTATAAATTTGTTTCGTCGATCTTCCTTAATCCATTCTTTCTACGTGTCCAAACCATCTAAGCATTCCTTTATCTATCTTTGTTACCACATCTTTTTTTACACCACAGCGTTCTCTTATCTCACTATTCTTTACTTTATTCAACCGATTCACTCCGGCTATACTACTTAGACTACTTATCTCCACAGCATTATTCCTATTTTCATGCTTCTTCTGCCAAACCCAACATTCACTACCATACATAAGTGTAGGAACCAACACACCTCTATGCACAGCCAGACGTGCCTTTTTTGACACTTTCTGGCTATTCATAAAGCTATGCAGTCTTCACATTTTAACATAATACAGAAAATATGTACAGAAAACATATTATTGATTGCCAGGAATAAATTTCATTACTTACTATCTGCCAAAGGAAAAAACGTTCTCGTGCGAGTGCAAGCGAGACAGTTAAATTCATATCTGTGAGTTGAAAAGAGAGCGCAAATGGACAGTAAAATTATACAAGTGTAAATATAAAAAATTCGGGGAATAATTTATTTTTTACATTAGAAAAGATACAATATGAATAATTATCATTTTTCTTTCATCTTTGTCGTTGTATTCCTCTTCATCTATCATCATCATTGTTGATATTGATAGTGACCTTCGGTGTTACTTAGAGAATACCTCTGTCACAGGGACAGGTAATTTTACCGCAATATACATTTTCTATGAGTTTAACTGTTAAACTTTAACGAAAAATTGTTGCATTTCATATAATTTACAATCCATCTTCAATATGCGCTCTCTTTTTATCTCACAGATATGAATTAACTGTTTTGGTTGCACTCGCACGGAAACGTTTTTCACTCTGGCAGATAGCAAGTGATGAAATTTATTTCTGGCATTCAATAATATGTTTTCTGTACATATTTTCTGTATTATGTTAAAATTTGAATTAATTCTTTTTTTCTACCCTCTTTAATAAATTAGGGTAATTTACCCCGGTCATTGGGGGCTGCCAGAAGTGGCTTCTATTGTCAAGCAGATATTAAATATTGAGTCAGTCAATTTTCAAGACTTTTGAATTGACAACTAAAAATTGGTCACTGGCTCTTCCTCTAATACTCGTATACCTTCTTCGTTGACTTTTAGTCCCACTTCACCTGTTATTTTTTCGATCTTGTTGAAAATGTCTTATACGGTTACGATGGAAGTCTCCGATGAGATCAATATCATCTGCGTATGCTAGCAGTAAATTGGGTTGTTAGTAGTTCGGTTTTTGTTTAGGCTGATCTAATGGCTTTCTCTAAGACAAGATTAAAAAGCAGTGGTAATAGAGCGTCGCCTTTTTGAAGCACTCTGTGTATTTCAAAACTTCTGGATAGACTGTTATTTACCGGTACTTTAGATACTCCGCCCTCCGTACAAAGTTTCGTCATCTGAATTAGCTTTTTTGATATTGAGAATTTCGCCATCGCATTCCATAATTGGTTTCTCTCTATGCTATCATATGCCTGTCGGAATTTATGTACCATTTTGTTATATTCCCATCCTTTTTCTAGTGGCTGCCTCAGTGTAAAGAGTTGGTCGATTGTTGACCTGTTTGTCCTAAATCCGGTTTGGTATTTCCCCAGTAGGTTTTCTGCATATGGGTTTAGCCTGCATAGTGTGATAATATGTAAATAATATGTTTTGTATAAAACATAATTTTCATTTTACTTTTTCATCATGGTTACACAAAATTCCACGTTTCACAGATTTGTCTATTGTTTCGCACAATAAGATGGAGTTATTATAAGTTGAAGTTATGTTTTTTTTATTTGTAGAATATTTATTTGATTTTCAAAGCCGTTACGGTAAAAATAAACATTTGGGAAAGAAATTATTTGATCTTTTGCATACATCGTACTTCATCTTTCTGATGTACACACTTTCGCTATCATTTCTATACTGATTGGTAACGGCCCAAACACATGTCACCGAATTAGGAACAATTCAAGTCGTGTACCTAATTACTTTATTATTTATCGCGAATATTTATTATATTTTGGACTGGTCGACTGGTTGTCGTACACCTCAACGTTTAACATTGTGATTTTTATGTTTCACAAATATTTTTCCATATTTGTACATACTAAAAGAAAATTAATAGATTTTATGTCTGTTTCTTTAAATTTTTCGGTGTGTGTATTTATGTGACGAGATAATGCATTCGTTAAAAATTATTGAACGTACGCAAATCCACATTTCAGTGACGTAATAACTTTATATATTTTTTGTAATTATTTGTGATGAATCGAAGTTAAATCAACGACAATAAATTGGGTATATTAAATATAAAAGTCGTTTACCACTGTAACATCCATACGTCTGACATATTTGCTGCTAGCTGAGTTACGACAAAAAGTACAATTACGAAATCGACTAACATTGTATTTCCACATTGTTTTAAAAACTCCGCAAGAGTAAAGCAGTATCCTTGACTAGTATCAGGTTTTGGAGCTAGTTCTTGTTGGTAGTCACAAAAACTAAACTAAAAGAGAACGTTGAAATTTTCTAGTAATGCTCATGCAATATAAATGTGCATGCACGCCATCAATGATCTGTTCGTTTCACAACTTACTACTAACAATAATTTTTTATTTTTTTTATGTTCTGGTTCCCACGAAAAGGGATATCCTGTAATGTTCAGAGAACATCGTGGGAACGAAGGGAAAGAAGGTAGGAGTTGGTGTTCTTCTTAAATTTCTAGAGGTTGTATGCCTCGGGGAACACCTCCCTAGGCAATGAGTTCCAAAGCCTCGCAATTCGTTGGATGAATGAGTCTTTGGAAAGTGATGTTCTGCAGGTCTCCAAAGTGACCACGAAGGGGTGTGAAGACTGAACTTGACGGGTTAATCTCGAAGGACAGAATCCAGTAGCTTTAGGATATGTTTAGGTGCTGCACTCCAAATATGGGAACAGTACTCCAGTACAGGTCGGATCTGTGCCTTATAGATCATAAGCAGCTGACTGGAGGTGAAATAGCTCTTGGCACGAAACAAAAAACCAAGTTTTTGGGATGCACTTTTGGCAATGGACCTCACGTGATTTTCTCAGGAAAGGTTATTGCTGATAGTAATACCAAGCATCGATATGGATGACTTCAGTGGTATGGTTACTCCTGACAAAGTTATGTTAGGCACAGTGAGATCGGCTTTTCTAGAGAAAAGACATGCTTGTGTTTTGTTTGCATTGAATTCTACCAAGTTATTGGATCCCCATTCGAGAATTGTTGCTAAGTCCATATTTATATTGTTAACATTTCTTCCTCGTTCATTTCTGGTTTCACGGGCTCATATAGGGGCCCTGGAAGAGAAAGCGGTATGGAGGGTACTATCATCGGCAAAGCTGTGTACGGGACATGAAGTTGCTTTCAATAGGTCGTTGATGTGAAGTAAAAATAGTGTTGGTGCTAGAATGGATCCTTGCGGAACACCAGCATTTATGAGTAGAGTGTCAGATGAAACTCCATCGACCACTACATGGATAAAAATCACCGTTCGTTTTATTTAATCTCGAACACATCGGGTCAATCGGTTCGTAATATTTTATTGCATTAATCAAGTCAATGTCTTGTTAAATATTAATTACAATTTCTATATTATTTTAGACGGTATATAAAATTGCAGATATTATACATAAATATTTTATTAAATATTACACACAGTTCAAGTTTTATTATGTATTAATAAAAACGGTTTGTCCGATTGAAGATCTATGAGCCAGCTGGCAGTTAGATTCATGAGTTGGCAATTTTATATACGTTTTTAAGACGTTGTCAAATTGTTTCATCTAAAACACAATTATCTGATTATCATGGTGTAATGAACCAAGATAATTTTTTAAAATGGTTTGAAAATTAGTAAACAGTCTCACTGAACCATCAGTAATTGTTATGGACAATGCCCATTACCACAGTGTGTTATTACACAAAATACCAAACATGTCCTGGCTCAAAGCGGACATTAAAGAATGGCTAGCAAATCGAAATATTGCTTTTTCACATACTACGTTTAAACGTGAGCTTCTAAAGTTTGTGGATCAGTAAGTACATTATATTTTGTGTTTATATAATATTTTCTAATTTTAAAAAACAATCTCCTACCTGTACTTTTACATTGCATTGTAATTAAATTTTGAAGTAGTTTTACTGATTTTGTTAAAAAAATTGAAACTGGTATATTTTTTAGAAACAAACCACCAAAAAGATATTTGATAGATGACCTAGCTGAACAAAAGGGACATAAAATGTTACGTCTCTCGACATATCACTGCATTTTCAATCCAATTGAATTTGGGGCATTGCAAAGCAATATTATAATAAACATATTGGCCGTGATGGAAATGCAGCAAAAGTCTGTTTAAATATGTGGTCAGAAGTACTTTAAACCGTTAACTCAGAGATCTGGAAAAACTGATCATACAGAAAAAGAAATTGACAAATGGTATAATACAGAAAGAATATTAGAGACAAGATATTGACGCTAACAGTGATGTCAGTGACTTTGATTCAGAATCAAAATAGAGAAATAACTTATCCGTACTGTTTTAGACATTTTGTCGTTGTACTTTAATTATACGAATAAAAAATAGCTTAAAAAGTACTTTTTTTGTAATTTATCAATATTTTGCTTGCAATAGTTTTTTTTAAAACCTTTTGTTTAGGTAAAATTCTCAAAGTTTTATTGTAATGTCCTAGACTAATTAATGGTAAAGTATGTTTATTAAATTATCATTAACATAACCTTATTATTTCCTCAATGTCCGTACTACGGTCAAAGTCTGGCAACGTTGTTTAAATGTGACCTCATACTCGCTCTGTGACGTGCATGCACATTTATATTATATGAGCCTTAAATGTTGGTTCGTTATTCTTAATGGAGAAATTCTTTAATTTTATATTTTTCTGATTATATTGCTTCATGATTTTACTTACCACTTTTTCCTTATTGGGTGTTTCTGCAGAATTTGTTTTGTCTTCGGTCACTTTAGAAGTTAAAAATTGAAAATCCATTTCCGTTATATCTTCACGATCTAAGGTTCTACTTATCGTTCCCTTAAACAAACATTTAATTGATGATTTATTTAAAAAAAAACAATCTAGTGTTTAGGTTTTTTTTTAATGAAACCAACTTTGGTCCGCAGTAAATATAATTTTTATTTTATTTCCGATTAATATTGGAAGTTCCAACTGGTTCTCACGGTAGAGGGGGTAGGCACCGCCGTCCATCACGGCATCACAACAGGCCAAAAGGCCTATATAAGTGGGTTCCCTCCGAACCGCCGTTTTAACCTAACCTAACCTTGAAGATATTAAATAATTTTTTTTTCCAAAACATTAAATAACTTCAATTTTTTAAAATCATTTAGAAATACCAATTTAAAAGTATATCATGTTTATTAAGAAAAAAAAGCAAAAAGTTCACCCGTATACACAACTACCATACTCATGCAGAAGAGATCAAGTAGTTATTAACCGAGCACGGATAGGATACACTAATCTAACTACTATTTATGCTGAGTAAAGATCAATGCTTAGGTGCCAACACTGTAGTAGAAGACTTATCATCAAAGACATACCTACACAATACCCAGAACATCAGGCAATCAAACAAAGAATGCGAATTACAAATCACCTTACAAGCATACCGAAAACTTCTATTTCTCAAAAAGATAAAAAAAATAAAACGGACCATAACAAAGATTACATTGATGCATAAAACGGAAAGTGTATAAACAAAAAAAACCATGTAATCATATAAAATAAATTATAGTTTAAAAAAACTAAAAAACACGCTTTTCGAGTTAATCAAACTAAAAAGTAAAAATTATTCTTAACATAAGAATAAAATTACTGACGAGAAAATCAATGTCACTTTTCTTAAAGCGTGGGGTGCTTTTATTCCGAAACGTAGAGTTAGTTTAAAAATGTCATACAAAGCACTCCACGCTTTTAGAATAGTGACATTGATTTTCTCGTCAGTAATTTTATTCCCATTTTAAGAATTATATTTTACTTTTTAGTTTTATTAACTCTAAAAGCATGTTTTTTATTTTTTTTAAACTATAATTTATATTTCGCTTTTTAGTTCGATTTGTTTTACTCAGCTTATTGCCATTCGGCACGTTTCTCACCAATATATTGGATTGGGTGAATTATAATATGACGTTGGAATTGCGCGCATGCGTAGTTCACGCACTAGTTCTATCTTTCTTACTCTCATGCAAAGGATTCCTGAGAAGAAATTTATAAATCCTGGCGAAACTAATTAGGATAATCGAATATTTTGATCAAATTATTGCATTGTCATCGGTCTTTGACAAGTGTGCGAAGTTTAAATTAAATCTGATCGCTTAAAGTAGGGCAAAATCGAGGCCAAAGAGTCAGTTACAAACAAACATACAGGTGAAACTAATATAAGCGTGTCAAAAAACCACGATACGTTCTATTTACTTACGTTTTCAAATAAAACAATGGTGTCTGCTTCTTTAGCGTAATGTAACTTATTAGAAACAAACAGTCTCGTTTTGTTTTTCAAGTACTTGTTAAAACATTCGGAAAAAATGAACTTTTCAGTCTGTGGATCTATGGAACCGAAACAGTCATCCACGATATAAATATCTGCTTCTTTGTAAACCATTCTTGCTAAATTAATTTTTTCTTTAATGCTTTCATTTTCTGCTATTCTTTTGTCAGTCACTAACGCTTTATCTCCGTATGGTAACCCTTGAAAATCGGCTTCTAAAGCAAAAATTCTCACGATTTCACGGTATCTAAAAAGATTTTTTAACAAACAAATAACTCATTAAAAATAAAACAAAAAATAGGATATTTTGAAAGTTATTTGTAAAAAAACGATATTATTAAACAATATCAAATACAAGACTGCAATAACTTACTTGTGTCTATTGTATGGAAGTCCAAAAAGAATATTACTCTTGATAGACGATGAAAATAGCCATGGTATTTGACTTGCGTAAGAAATGGTGCCAGTTGCATCAACTCGTCCAGAAGTTGGTGTTAACTCTTTTAATAAAAGTTGTAAAAAAGATGTTTTCCCTGAACCGATTGGGCCAAAAATACAGCAAAGGGCACCGGGTTTTATTTTTATGTTAATGTCCTACAAAAATATTGGTCAACAACGCAAGTGAAATATTTTAGTATTTGTTGATGTTAACAATAATACTAGTAAATTCTACGTTGTATTTTATTTGGAACCCACTGATTTCACTACAACCTAGGTACGAGAGTTTCATCAAGGCGACAGCTAAAAATACCAGAGCGACGCAGTTGCACGCTTTGCCCCCAACCGAAGACGCATCAGCCGAGCATCTTAAGAAGGTTTATCTCCAGGTACAACTTTGGATTGGGAATAAAATATCTCCAACGGGGTGGGGTTGGAGATATCATAATCAATTTCTGAAGCCTATGACTATGCAGCAGCAACCGGCCCCAGAAAACATCCTGAAAACTATTTTCTGCAACTGCCAGAAAGGATGTGGGCCAGCGTTTGGTTGTAGAAAGAGTAGATTACACTGCACCGGAGTGTGTGGTGTATGCAACGGATCGAGTTGCATGAATGCAGCGCCTGTCATTAAAGCCGACGACTCAAACGAAAACGATTTTGACGATATTAACTCATAAGCTTCGAAATAAAAAGACTTTTAATGATTAATTTAAAATATAGTATAAGTTACTACCTATTCTTCATTTTCCTCAGCAATACTACATCCAGTATACTCAAAAACACCAATTACGTGAATTTACTGTTAAAAATAAAATAATACAATAAAAACATTTCAAAAAAAAAATTTTCAAAAAAAAAAGCAAGTGTTCTCAGGTGGTAAGCTTTATTTTAAATTCGATTTCGAAGCGATTAAAAAAAAAGAAGAAAAATCGGTGGAATTTTCCTGGAGTCCGAGCTTTCGTGACAGTATTTGTTGTAAGAATTCATAATTTCATACCGATTTTTAAAAAAAATCTAAACACCCAGAAAAACCGACCAAATTGTAATAAAATTTTCTTTACATAGGCTCCAATAAGAAATTATAACAATAACATTACTCTGTTATAGACCTTTTCCAAGCCAAAATATTTTTGACTATACCTCGTAATGGAAAGACCTGATCCATGCATCTCCTTTCTCTTTTAAATCCTGCCTGCACTTCCCAAATCATCTCCTCAGTTATATTCGTCGCTCTTTTAATCAATATCTTTGCATACAGTTTGCCGATGATGCTGAGTAAACTAATGCCTCGGTAGTTCTTACAGTTCTTCTGCGAACATTTTCTCTTTTAAAGCGGTACGATAACGGCCTTGCATCAGTCGTCTGGTACGCTACCACTCCTCCAACAAAGGTTAATAAGGCGGTTCAGCGGTACTAGCTACCACGCCTTGTCTAGTGAATCATAGTCTATTGATTTCTAAATTGGATGGCATTGGTTTCCCCCATATTTGATCAATTGGTTAGTCAGTTACTTATATCATAGACATCAAGTTGAACGTATTAAAAACTGTAGGTCAAAGAGCATTAAAGTTACATCAGGTGTCCCTCAAGGATCTCACTTAGGTCCTCTTTTATTTAATTTATTTATTAATGACATATATACTTGGATTAATTACTGTGATAACCTTTCTTTTGCTGATGATTTTAAAGCATATATAAGGGTTACCAGTGTGGAGGACTGCTTCAAACTGCAGGATATTACTTCTATATGCGATTGGTGTATAAATAACGGTTTGTTACTAAATCCAAAAAAATGCTATATTTTAACTTTTTTTAAGCTTAAATCAACTATTACCTTTAATTATACTTTAAATAATAGTCCGCTACAGAGAGTCCATGAAATTCGTGATTTGGGTGTACTTTTTGATAGTAATCTTTCCTTTGTGCCACATATTAATTAAATTATTTCCAAATCACTACAATTACTTGATTTTATCACTAGGAACTCTAAAGATCTGAGTATGGCAGCATTAAAAACCTTATATTTAGCGTATGTTAGTTCTACACTTGAATATGCCTAAGTGGTCTGGTCTCCACATTACCCAGTTCATATCAACAGGCTTGAATCTAATCAAAATCGCTTCTTAAGGATTTGTGGGTTATTATAATTATGAAACTATTTTAAGTCTTTTAAATTTAGAATTTTTATATGTACGTAGGAATAATAATGATCTAGTATTTCTACACAAAGTTTTATCTGGTAAAACAAATTGTAATGAACTAGTATCATCGTTGTCCATTCATGTACCAGCAAGGTTGACACGTAATGTTGCCTTCTTCACGATACCCCATCATAAAACTAATTACGGTTATTTTAAACCACTAACTAGATGTATGCGTCTGTACAACAACCATAACCATAATTGTGATATTATACATACATCTATTTCACAATTTAAAAAACAAATGTGTCAGTTACGCCCTGGACTTGACAATTAATAGTCGTTAAATATAGTATACTATTGTTTATCTTATATTATTGTACCTGTTTTATTTTATTTTATTGTCTTTATTTTATCAAATTTTAGGTTAGGTTGCTTGCACTGTACTGTATTTTTATTACTATAGTTTTATTGTAAAGGGATTTCTCCCGTGTATAGATAAATAAATAAATAAACTTTCGAAGGATTCCTTCCACCTATTTTAAAGGCATTTCTCTTCATTCACCATACTACCATCTTGGTTTGTAATTTTTTCTAGTTGCGAGGTATTTTTTTTACCTATAAATATGCCCATAAACAAGGTTTTTACAAGAAAATAACGTGATTCTGCTTTTACGGTCTTCTTGCTCTCCAAACTTTTCACCAATCAAACACAACATATGTGGGATTCGATAGGCAATCATATTAAGAAACCCGAAACGAAATTTTTCAAAATACTGTATATGAATCATTTAATTTTAAGCATCTCTCAAAGAGTCATCGAATGCATAAGAAACCATGTCGGACCCACTCATTAATGTTATTTTTTTTATATTTTCTTTTAAAAATGTTATCATTTTTTTATTTTTAATAAATATACATTTTGTACAAATATTAAAATTGATCCACTCTTACTAGGTGTTCGGATTTTGTTGAAAGTCAATGTATTTTAAAAAAATAATGCAACAATATCTTCACAATATTATTTGGCAGATATCACTAAAATTTCCTCTGCTGTTAAGACGAAAAAACTAACCTGTAAAACTTGTTGATTACCCCATTTTGCGCTTGAATCGATAATATTTATGCTACCAGATTTTTTGCTGACTTTAGTGTACCTTATCACGACTAATTGCTCTTCTTTTTCTTCCATTGTCAGGAAATTTTCTATTCTTGAAATGGATGCTTTTGCTGCAGCATACCTGTAAATTTAACATAATAAATATGCACAGAATTTTTATGGTCTCTAAATAAATGATTATTCAGGGAATCTTGTTTTTTATCACCTTGTAGAAAACATGCTCATGAATGTCCATTGTAACAACCCTTATACCAGTACATTACGTACGTATTCTTTACTTAGTGAATTTCCATTTTATATTTTTGTGGGTCTCATTGACATATTTAAATAAACTGTTTATTTTATACTCTAATCGATGTGTTATTTCGACTACTTTTGTCCATTCATAAATTTGTTTAAAGCTGCCTGTAACGGGAATTTTTCCTCTCATCTTTATTGAGAATTTTTCAAAGCCTGTCCTGGTATTAAGCCGTTCCATCAAGTATTTTATCGACTAATGTTGATAAAATTATAATATTTAAAAGCAATTGTTGATCGAATTTCGTTAGTTAGTTGAATTTTTGAGAGTTTAGATAGCAGTTAAAAAGGTCGAGTGCATTTTCATTATATAGTTAATTGAAGTTTTAGGTGTGCAATAATGAAAATGGTAAAAGTGATTTTAATTTTTGTATTTGATCTCGCTTTCAAATGTTATTTAGAATTAACTACTTGGTCGATTTATTTAGTAAATAAAATATTTTATGCCGGAGACCTTCGTCGGTAATGTTAAATATTATTAGCCGAAAATCATTCTTAGTGACAATTTATTTATTTTAGTAATCGATCTTTTTCTAATTGAGCTTTTTCTCTGGAGGTGGTTTTTTTATGGTTACCAGTTAGGAAGGAGTCACGGAAACCTAAATATAGTATTTTGATATTTTTTCTTAAAGTTACGTAGTTAATAGATAATTTGAGTCTTATTCATTTCATACAATTAGTTAAAAATATTTAAAAAATTCTTTATCGGTATTTAGACTTTTAGCTATTCATTAAATCAGTATTCCATTAGTAAGTTTTATAGAGTTACACAAAACATAAATTTCGTTACACAATTGGCAGCTCTTTAGTTGGAATGATTTAGTTTTAAAAAGAGTTTAAATTTTATAACATGCAAATTTTACCATAGTTACGCGATGAAAGTATATATTTATCTTTCTCATCTGACCCCGCATTCATCGGTTGAGATTTATACTATCCGCTTTGCCCCCCGAATATACTTGGATCTTTATCAGTCGATAAACCCCTTTTTAAGGTCCATTAATCTACGACAATGGCTAGCAAACAATAAATTTTAAACTACATTCAGCTCCACCTAGTAAAAAAGACCTCTACCACTGTTTTTGTTTTACAAAAATTAAAACAACTACATATGAATTTATTTAAAGACTGCAGTTTTACAATAGTATAAAATATATATAACATATACTATTTTTATCTGTAAACAATATATTATATAAACTCTGTTTTAAAAAGATTGAAGTTAAACTTTTAGCTGCTAGATGTCGACATCAGTTTGGAATATATATTCTTTCTATTTCCATACGGCCGGTTTATCAACTTGTTAATGAATATATTTTTAGATAAAAATACTTACTTTCTGATGGCTTGCGGTAAATAGTAACATATATACTGTTGTAAATTGTAGAAGATTAAAAGTACAGCGAATACTGCATCAGTTTTAAGTTCCTTTCCTAATAGAATCTGAGTTGTTAACGTCAAAAAAACTGCTACGGATTGCGTAAACATTAAAGACGACATCGATATGCATTTTAGAAAAATTTCTTTTGAAATGACGTGCAGTTCGTGTCTAAAACGAAAAGAATAAAATTTATAAAATAACGTTTTTCGGCAATAATGTGCTTGTTATCATTTTTTAAAGAAAAATGTAATTTGGAATAATAAAAACATTCCAATTATGCGATGCATTTCGTGATGATTTGTGTTCCACAAGTTATTTTTATTCTAAATTAGCTGTTGCCCGCGACTCCGTTCGCGTGAAATTTAGTTTTATCCCAATATCTTAAAATGAACGTATCTTTCTTTTTGACATCCCATTTACCATTAAAAAATTTCTTTGTAGACCACCATATATGTTTTAGCTTGATTTACAAATAAATAGCGTTGACTATCAATTTTTTTAAGAACTAAGCAATAACACTAAATTAAATCTTACCAAATTTAGTTTGTCGTTTTTTTTTGTTTTTTTTTAACGTTGTTGCTCGTTCGTGGTGTGACGTCTTTATGACTTTGACAATAGCAATTATTATTTGTCATGTAACTTTTCAGGCTAAAATAATCTTTAAATAAAAATAACTTTTTTCTTACATCCGTTTTAAATAAAATACAAACAAACATAAATACAAACATAAAGTCGAGCCTTTTTCCCATAGGGGTAGGCAGATGCCAATTTCTTCCTCTTGCTACGGTTCTTACATACATCTTTTGCTTTCTGTACTTTCATCTGTGCTCTCATACATGCTCTTTGGTTATTGGTACTCTTGACCTGGCCTTTTTTCAAAACAATGTTGATCTGATTGAGATATGTTCTCCGAGGTCGACCTCTACAGACTTGTCCATTCACACTCGCCTTATAAATTTGTTTCGTTAATCTTCCTTCATCCATCCTTTCTACGTGTCCAAACCATCTAAGCATTCCTTTATCTATCTTTGTTACCTCATCTTCTTTTACACCACAGCGTTCTCTTTAATCACTATTCTTAACTTTATCCAACCGAGTCACTCCGGCTATACCTCTCAGACTACTCATCTCCGCAGCATTAATCCTATTTTCATGCTTCTTCTGCCAAACTCAACATTCACTACCATAAATAAGTGTAGGAACCAACAAACCTCTATGCACCGCCAGACGTGCCTTTTTTGACACTTTCTGTCTATTCATAAAGCTATGAAGTGCCCCATTCATTTGTTTTCCTGCCAACACCCTTCGCTCAATGTCACTGTCATACTTTCCATCTCTAGTAAATTTTGAACCCAAGTACACAAATTCATTTACTTGTTTCACTCTTTCTCCCTCAATCGAAACTCCACAGTTTGTCATGCTTTCTTCTCTTTCAAAAACCATTACTTTCGTTTTGCTCACATTTATTTTCATTCCTTTGATTTTCAGGGAATCATGCATAACATTAACCATCGCCTGCAACTCCTCTTCAGATGACGCTAATATGACGGCGTAAAGAAGGCATTTGACGATCAAATCATTCATTTTTAATCCATACGCACTCTCTTTCAGATCTTTTAAACAATTGTCTATGTATAAGTTAAACAGCCATAGCGAAGCCACGCATCCCTGTCTCACACCTTTTTCGATGTTAAACCAATCCGTGCAAGCTCCGTTTATCCTGACACAAGCAGTGGAATCCTCGTAAAGTGATTTCAGTGCTCTTATTAAACTACCACTCACCCCATACATAGACAATGTAAACCACAATTCACTCTTTACCACTCTGTCATTGGCCTTTTCCAAGTCTATAAAAGCGCAATAGACCTTCTGACTTCTAGCCAAGAATTTTTCGACTATACCTCGTAATGAAAAGACCTGATTTATACATCTCCTTTCTCTTCTTAATCTTGCTTGCACATCCCATATTATCTTCTCAGTTTTATTCGTTACTCTTTTAATCAATATCTTTGCATACAGTTTGCCGACTATGCTGAGTAAACTAATACCTCGGTAGTTCTTACAGTTTTGCTGCGAACCTTTTCCCTTGTAAAGCGGCACGATAACGGCCTTGCACCAGTCGTCTGGTACACTACCATAAAATACAGCCTTTATTTTGCTTCCAGCCAAAATCTTTCTACCCGTGAAAACTGCATTCAAATTCGTTCAGTTATTTTAGAGATGTGCCCGGACAAACAAACAGACAGACAGTCAAAAAATTAAAAATGCGTGTTTATGTTTTGGTAACGTGCGAATAATCATGTGAGCTTAAAAAAATAACTTTATCTTGAAATTACAGATTGACTCTTAAATTTTACTTACATGTAAAGATTACGTAAACTATTTTATTTAAAGCTTTTTTATGGAAAATTACTTGAACTTTTGGTTATAAACCAAAGATTATTGCTAACTCTTTGACGTAGGTAATTTGTCGTTTGTTTATCTTTGATTTTTATTTGAATTAAATGTGAGCTAACTAGACTTCGACTTTGACGACACTTTTGTGCCTTTTACTGTGACATAAGTATTTTATTTATCAGTAACTTTACTGCTTATTTTTTTTAATGGAATACAGATCGCTGACACGAGATCTATTTTCGAGATTGCGGAAGAGGAAAATCACGAGATCATTGTTAACAAATGTCCTCGAAATGATCGTCGGAAGACCATAAATTTTTATTTAATATTTGTCCTTGTACTTACGACCTAGTTTTTTCAATCAAATTTTCAAACGGTATCTCCCAACCATAAAATTTTATTACTCTTATTCCTTGTAAGATTTCTTTCATTGTTTTAACCCTGGCATTACTAAACATTGATAACTGACTTTTTATTTCCTTGTATAATGTTGCTATGTAATCTAAAACATGTACACAAAGAATTAAAACAGTGACCAAACTATAATCGTATCTTTTTTGAGAAAATCGGATATCAATATATCTAAAAAGAAGGTTCTTTTAAAATAGTTATAGTAAACATGTTTTTTGTAACCTAAATATTAATAAGTAGAGAAAACTTTGTACCCCTTTTCGAGCATATTGCGTACAAGGAGAAATGTAATGGTTAAAATGTATACAGTGTGGAACAGCCAAATGGAATAAATGAGAGCGTGTTGAGAAAAACGCTTGGACACGTCGATTTGTATTTTTAGATGCGCATTTTTTTCAAAAAAAAAATAATTATATAGGGTGTGTCATGTGACAGTGGCCAATACCAACTTTCTTATTTTAAATACAACCCCCTGTATATTATTTATTTTTTGGATTCTTCAGAAAATTCTAGACATAATTCATGTACAATGTACCCCATACCTATCTTCAACTGTTTCGGAAATATTAAGTGTTTTCAGATGTATTACAAAAATTAACATTAAAAAAAGAAAATTCTTTTATTTCACAAATAATGTAAAAAAAAAACAAAAAAACATTAATTTCAATGTAATAGATGTTCAAAATGTTCGCTGCGAACGTCTTGGCAACATGCTAATCTGGTAAGAAATGTCTTCTAACGTTACTCAACATCTCAGGCGTGACTGATCTAATCGCAAGCGTGATTCGTCTTTTTAAGTCATGTAAGTTGAGTGGTTTAGTTTTGTATACAATACTTCTGACATATCCCCACAAAAAAAATGGCGTCAGTTTCAGCGAAGTTCTCGCAGTAGCAGCAACTATAACTTTATGTTTTGCCCCTCATTTTAGATTTTAAATGTATTGTAATTCAACGTATTAGTGGATTTGTTTGTGTTTGGTAAAACATAATTACCTTCTGGAAGTGATATTATGACCATGAAGATCAGCCCTGCGAACGATGCTATCCCAATGGTATTAAATAAAACGTAAGTTGAGCAAAGAAATTGAATCGGTGTCATGTATAAATAATGAATATACGGCGATGCTGCTTCAATTTTTCTTACATCTTCCGTAAGCGAATTTACCAATTGCGATGGAGATGTCCGGTTTAACGAATATTGACTCAAACGAGATACCTAAAAAGTGATGATAAAATAAAAAAGCATACTATTTTGAATGTAGGATTAAATATAAAGAAATATAATATATTATAATATATATATATATATATATATATATATATATATATATATATATGTAACAGATTAGCTGGTTTTAAAAAAATCAGTTATACATTTTTCACATCCATTCACGCTGTCGAAAAATGTTTAAAGTTTAAAATCCTATTGGATTTTTGCAGACGTTTCGCCAAGATCTCCCTGCTGGTCGCCTAATATATATATATATATATATATATATATATATATATATATATATATATATATATATATATAATATTTAACCCTTCTAATATCAAGTGGGGTCCGTTATACCCAATGCTTTGTTTTTTGTTTATTATTTTCATAAAAAAATGGATATATCATCCTGACTTTTTAAAAAAATCTGAACACCCTGTAAGAGTTTTATTTAACTTTAAAAATGGTTACATGTTTAAGGATGTGTATAAGGTCAAGTATATCAAATTCATTTTTAAACTTATTAAAATGTGGTAAATTGTATCCAGCGTCATTTCCTGTTAATTATAATGAGTTTCTATAATAGATTTTTTTAAAAAGAATTATAATTATATAAAATATAAAAGAATATTTAACATTGAATTTGACTACCGCGTTTGAAGTCGGAAGAAAATCTAGCAACACTGCAGTGTTAACGTAATAATATTAATATTTATCTCAGTAATATTAATGTGTTGATAATATGCTGTATATTTTATGTTATATATTGTTTATAAAATAAAAATGTATTTTCAAATGATACAAGTTTTACATATTAATTTCAAATGGAGAGGAAAATAAAGAGCACGTTATTACCGACATGCTGCCGTGCGATGTTGTTAGATTTTTATATTGCAAACATCTACACCGGTAGTGAGTTCATAACGAATAATTGCATGCAATTCAAAACAAAATAACTCTCTGCAATTATCTTAAACTTCGCTTGTTTTTGGGCTCGAAAATTTTTGAAAAATTAAAATACATAAACACGCGATGAAGTCACACAGCAGACTGCGTGTTGACTATCTAGTCGACATGGAATTGTCTTGGTCTCAAGACTACAGTCGCCAGCGAGTCTCCCATGCCTATTTTGAGACCGCAAGTGATCTTGTCTGCCAAAGTCAGAATTAACGGTCATCTGACGGAAGATGTTGAAGTGAAAAAAGGTGTGAGGCAGGGATGTATATTGTCTCTTTTTTTTTTAATTTGTACTCTGAAGAGTTACTTGGGCAGGCCCTAGGAGACACGGATTTGGGAGTTGTGATAAATGGACAAGTTCTCAACAACATAAGATACGCGAATGACACTGTAATACTCGCGCAATCCATCGATGACCTACAGAGACTTATTAATAGGGTAACTGAAGCTTGCGAAGTATTTGGTTTAAAAATTAACACGGCAAAAACCAAATACATGCTAATAAGCAAAGGAATTCATAATCAAGTTGCTAGTGTCTACGTCAACTGAACACAATTAGACAGAGTCTCAAGTGCGAGCTACCTTGGTTGCAGGATAAACGAGGACTGGGATCCATCAGTTGAAATCAAAATACGTATTGAGTGTGCCCGGACAACATTTATTCGCATGAAAAAACTTTTTACCAGTCACGATCTATCGATTGCCCTGCGAATGAGGATGATTAGATCATATGGCTTTCCAGTTCTTTTGTACTGAGTGAAGAGCTGGACACTAACAGAAGCCACGCTCAAACGTCTACAAGCTTTTGAGATGTGGTTGTACAGGAGAATGTTTTGAGTAAGTTGGGTGAAAAAAATGACAAACGAGGAGGTGCTTAGAAGAATGCATACAGAAGTGGTGAATATTGTAAAACAACGAAAACTTGAATATTTCGGACATATCATGAGGCAACAAGAAAAATATGACATTCTACATCTTATAATACAGGGTAAGATTAATAGTAAGAGACGCCCCGGCAGACGAAGAACTTCCTGGCTCAAAAATCTCAGACAGTGGTATGGTCTCACCACTATACAACTTTTCCGAGCGGCTACCAACAAAATAATGATTGCAAACATAATAGCCAGAATGATCGCCAACGATCGTTAAACCGTCATGGCACCTAGAAGAAGAAGAAGAAGTGATCTTGAATGGACAACACCCTCAGTCCAATCTTGAGACTTTTTCCCAAGTTTTTTTCTCAAGTGGACATTTTCCTGCATAAAACTTTTTTCAACTCATTATTTTTAAATATTATACTATTATGTTAGGTAAAAAATATTATAAACCAGTATTTATAAAATATAGATTTAATTCCTTTACCTTTTTCTGTATTAAGGAAGATATTGCCACTCTGGTTCGCATTCCGATGAAAGAACAACCGTTAAACGTATGGTGAAATATTAAACTATTTATAATAGCTAAAATAATAATTACACCGCCTAAATACCAACCAATGAGCGCCTCTGTACCTTCTTCATAATGAATTATGTATTCTGCTAAAACTATGGGGTAGAATATTCTGAAAATAACAACTGTTAGGTTTATATCTTGTTCTTATTATTATAATGGACAGTGCGTAATAAATAAACAATCAATAACAAATTCTTGCTCGCAACTTTGTCCACATCTACTGTAGTCTTAGATTGTAAAAAAAGTATGCTTTACGTGATAGTATATTGTGTGTTACTAGGGATGAAACAAGACGATTTCAGACTAGCGTGAAGTTGCCTGCCCAAACGACGCGAGGGCTGGCATCACCCGTCGCCTGTAATCGGGTTTTATTCCGCGTCACAATCTAAATTTTTTATGTAATCTGCATTAAAAATGGGAGTTTTAACGTCTGGAGCCAACCAAAACTAGTCAATTTCTGACTAATCACGAAAAAAATTATACGATATTAATATTTATTGAGAAAATTCATAACTATAATTACAAAAATTGGTGGTTTATTTTTTATTAAACATACGGTGCATATTATTACAACTTCGGCCCTGTTTACTTGTCGGTGACCACAATTAGGGTGCATATTAATGAGCGTTTTGTCGGCCTCGGCCTTCGTCTGGTAAACTCTCGAGCACCTCGTCTAGCGGATTCGAAAAGGTAGAAGGATTGTTCCGGACTCTTAGAGAAAAAGTTCGATTACTCTGGAATTATGATTTAGAGGTATAAAAAGGACAGCGGCCGCGAAGAGGACAGTTTTTAAGTTTTTATGAGTAATGAAATGTAATTAGTTGTAAAAGTTATATCTAAGTGATTTGTAAAAGTAAAGTTTATTGTGTAAAAGTTTAAAATCACCGAACCCAAGAAAGAAGTAATTTCGTAATAATATTTGCAGCTCCATTCACGAAATAACTCAATAATTCTTCTTCAGACCATGATGTTGCTCCTTCGGATTCTTTTCAATTAACAAATTTGTCGTAAACACTCAGATATTTTAATTTTGATTGTTCAGGTAATAAATCCAAAGTTGCAGCTTTGTTTTTTCAATGAGTTGTTGTAGTGTACTTTTAATAATTGTATCCATATTTATTATATTCTTATTTATTTTAGTCGCAAAAATATAATATCTGTCAGTTTAGTTAATGGTTAGAATGACAGAAGTAAAGGCTTAAAATAAACAAAACATATTGTTACGAAATTTAGTTATTTCTTGGTTTCGGTGATTTTAAACTCTCGATACAGTAACAAAACAATTTTTATTCCAATACTTTTACACAATAAATTTTGCACTTAGATATTCAACTAATTACAACTATTTAAATTTCATAACTCATAGACACTTTTAAAAAACTGCCTTTTTACGACCGCTGTCTTTTTTATATTTATAAATCATAATTCCAGACTATTCTACCTCGAGAATTTAGTAGACGTCGGCGGAAGCCGACAAAGGGCTCATTATTATGCACCCTAGTTGTGGTCGATTCTCGGACGCCGACAAATAAATGGGGCCGGGTTGTAACAATATTCTGACAGGATCGAAAGTAAAGCTGTAACTTCATTGTGCGGGTAGAAAATCATCGGTTTCTACCCTAGGGATGAAGCTGATTGGGTTCTGTCCGGCAACAGTCGCATTAGTCTAAAATTGGCTGGTTTCGGTCTATTTAAAAATAATTCGTTAAGAATCTCCAATCTCTGAATTTAAGATTCTAGACCTTAAAATATAATGGTTCTGCCCAACATGCCTTATACAAATATTGCTAGTTTCCGAAGTTTAAATATGGATTTTAATTTTCGCAATAATTTTTTATGTTTTCACAATGGCTATTCGAAAATTGGCATGAGGATTGCCTTTAGGACTCCAATTTAGCATTGCTCACTGAGGGCGCTAGTTACACTTGTGTCTAGTACATCAAAGCAAATTTTTTTTTCGGCTGAACTGTGAGTAAATTTTTTTTTAAGTGTCTTGACTTCGTATTGGTCATTGATACAGGTACATTCGTTACACAGTAATAATAATAGAAATTATTGCAGTATGGAAATACAATCTAAAAATACATTAATAGTGTAAGTTGTAAATTTTAGTCTGTTTTAAGAATTTAATTAGTTTGTCAAACTGAGTCATTGATCCTAAAATTTCTTGTATGTTTCCATTGAGATCTAGCTGTAGTCGGACAGTTGCGTATTGGTTGCAGTCTTCTAGAATATGTTTAATGGATAGTCTAGTTCCTACACAGTGTTGGCAAGTAGTAGGTTCTCCACGGGTCATAAGATATCCATGGGTAAACCGATTCTTAACCTCCTTTTAACGTGCCACGTCTTTTTCGTTCTCTAAAGAGTACTCTGCCAGTGGTCTCTCTACTGGCAAATTATGCCCGAGCTCAGCCGTAGAGGGTAGAAGAAAAAAAATATAAAAGTGAGCCGCGCCACCGACTTAGACGGTTCAAGCCGGAAACCCCTAGGTCTTATAGGCACTAGCAGAGTCACACGATAAACAACTAAGATTATGGTGAACCAAATAAATAAAATTATAGCAAAAATATATTGAATACTTTACTTACACAATAAATTAAAATACACAGCCCAATTAAAAAATTTATAACACATATAATCAAAATTAACAGCCAACAATAAATCGAAATTTCAAAATTTACAACTTTATGAGACAACAATAAATCAAAAATCCAAAGTTTACGATTCCATAAAATAATTAAAACAAAGGTAAGAATGACAAACCTTATCAGGTTACCAAAATAAAAACGTATACAAGTCAACTTTTTAACAATACTTTATCAACGTTCACGTACGGCTGCCAATTTAATCACGTTTTTTTTTCATTTACATAAAGATTTACACTGTAAAAACAATCGAGCTTATTTAAAAATATTTCTTTTTACGATGGCGGTCCTTCAAAATAGCAATATTGTAGGATATTTACAAATAAGTATGAAGAAAACGTTTTTACTTGGACACAAAGAACTATTGAGATATTACTTTAATCAAAGTTCAGCCTTGGCATATTATCCAATGCAATAAATAGTTTTCAACAGTGTACCATATTAATAAATTAAAACAAAACTTAATCGCGGTGTCAAAAATAAGTCACGTCGTTTAAATATACTAAAATAAATCACTTGTAACCTCTGGGTACACGAATTTCACTACTCCTGTGGCTGGCTTGATTATGGAACGGCACCTGCTAATTAACAATGGCTTCCCACCATCAGATCCCGCACGCGGATATTTTAACTCGACACCAAAATCCAAAATATCAACAACAAAGGTAAGATAGAATGGTCAAGTTAAAAATTAAATGGTTATTCTTCAAAATCCAATTAAGATGGCCCAAATACAGCCAGATATGAAAGAAAAAACCGTAGAGGTTCTGCTCAAGTGTAAAAATTAAATGGTTATTCTTCAAAATCCAATTAAGATGGCCCAAATACAGCCAGATATGAAAGAAAAAACCGTAGAGGTTCTGCTCACGTGTTAATATCAAATCGTTCCAAAAACTCTCACCCGACTTCCACGACTGACACCAAGCGACTGTCTCCAACTACTCACTCACAGGCCGGATATCAGAAATGACACGGGACACGCGTCAGCCAACAACCTTCGCAAATCTATGTTACAAACTCATAATCGCGCTCGTCCGTGTTGATAGCCAGCCCATCCACACAGAAAAGCAAACCAAACAATAATATAGCTGACAACACACGACAATCGAGGCCAAAAATCAAGGCAAAATCTAATAACAAAAACCCCCACTCCATCTCCACCGATTAACAAAAATGTCACAGCCATTAATAATTAAATCCTATCACTACTAGGTATGCAACACTATTTACAACGAATGATATACTTAAGTTACAACAAAATACGGTATGCAAAACTATTTACGAGCACCAGACTGTCAGAGACCCAATTAATAATGGAACTGTAGAAGGGAAAAAATAGGCACGTGACAAACGGTTTTTTCTTTTCTTTTCAAGGGTGGCATTTTCAAAAAGTTAATGTATGGTTGAACATCATGTAATTTGGTATTTAGCTGAAATATTTTATGTTTGAAATTGTCGTGTAATTGCAAGTTTATTGTGGGTAAGTCAGATAAAGAAGCTTCTTTGGCAGCTTGATCGGCTTTCTCGTTTCCGGGGACGCCTTGAGCTGGGGACCAGATTATTGTTATCGAAACTCTTTTTTGAGCAAGTTGATGGCACTTTTCATGGATCTTCTGAACAAGTGGGTGTTGAGAGTACATGTTTTTTGTGAAGTTTACAGAGGCAAGAGAGTCTGTGCATATTGCTATACTTTCATTTTCTTGTATTGGGCTCTGCAGGGCTGTTAGAATACCGTATAGTTCACCTGTGGGTATGCTGCAGGTCTAAGAAAGTTTTGTAGCAACACCGTTTGTGGTGTGACCACAGAAATCCCTACCTTATTGACATCTTTGTAGGCATCGGTAAAGAGAGTTTGATCATATCGGATGGCATTAATTTGTTCGTTGAAAGCTTGTCTCAGGATTACAGCAGGAGTATCACGTTTATTAAATTTTTCAAAGGGAGGAATTAAAAGTTGATATGGTTATTACCCATGGAGAGACATTATAAACTGAGAGCGTATTCGATAAATTGATGTTTTTCTAGTAATGACTTTAGATATTGTGAAATTAAGTGTAAACCCTTAGAACAGATTTGATTAGGAGGTTGCCTGGATTTAAGTAGTTTGATAACTGGATTATTAGGGCAAGCTGATACTTAGGCGAAGTAAGAAAGAAGTAGCTGTTAATGTCGTAGGTAAAACAAAATATATTAAAAAGTAACGAGAGTAACTTTTTTTGTAGAGTTTAACACTTTTTAATATTATTTTACTCATAGTTCGGCTGCAAAAAAAATTTGCTTTGATTTGCTAAAACTGCCAATTTTCAAATAGAAATTGTAAAAACATGAAAAAATATTGCGAAATACAAAATCCATATTTAAACTTTAAACAGCCGCTATCTCGGAAACTAGCAATAATTTTATGAGGCATGTTGGCAGAATCAATATATTTTATGGTCCAGAAACCACAATTCAGCGATTGGACATTTTTAATTAATCACCCTGCATAAAATGTTATTTCTTTCATTCAAAACCACATTTATTAGAACGTCGACTGAAATGAATAAAAATGGTAAATCGTATAAAGTAAATTTGATCTGTGTTAAAAATAAATTTTTACACCTAAACTTTCATTGATTGACAGTGATAAACAAAAACTAGTAAATAATTTGTGTGAAGGTATTCAATTAACAGCAAATATGCATAAATGATACTCTTATAAGTCAGTGCAAGTGGTGTCATTTGAATTTAGTAGTGATTTTGTTTTTTCTTGTGACTTTCATTGGAAATTAAATAGTGTTTTGTCTAGTTAAATTTATTTAATCGCTTGGTCCCAATTATTATTATCATTATGAGCTCTAGTCCGGTTTCTCAACGCGTAGAAATTTTTTTTCCAACTGTGCGTTTTTACCCACTTTCCTGCACTCATTTCAGTTTCGAAAGTGTCATGTTTCCGCACTAGTGTGGGAAAATAAAAATATGTCAATTTTATTGTCATTACATGTAGCTACACTTTTATCAGCGTACATTCTAGATACTAATGAAATAACTTAGGTCGTTTCAATAAATTCAATTTAAAGTTTTTATTTTGTTAATTAATAGAAGTAAGATTTCGGACGCAGTAAGTATTATTATTCGCTATGGGTATTTGTAAACGGTGTTTATATTAGAAGATCCACTAAAATTCTTTTAAGTACCTATCTATATGTAAAATTTAGAAACGTAACAGATAATTTATAATAATGTCTTACCTAATGCTGACGCTTTGGAAGAACAAGCCAGTTCCATACAATAAATATTTTCGTCCGAAAGCATTGAACAATGCTTTATACAAATTTGGTGGTTTGTTTTTAATTCTTGCTTCTTTTAATGCATTATTCCAGTATCTATTTAAAAGTACTCGTTTTATGTTTGGTTTTTTAAAAAAACTGCATTGTTTTAAAAAATAGCAGTAAAATTTTCTTTATTACCGAACAAGAAAAACGAATTTCTATATTTATTAGTCTTTTTATCATATCGCGAATTAAGTATTTATTTCGGCGAATTAACGAATTCGGCACATGAGTCCAACATATGTATTAATGCAGATATGTATTATTTGTGAAGAATATATGAAGCTAAATGTTTGTGGATAGTACTCTTATTTTTATTATTCATCAATTTTTCCGACTAAAAAATCCCATTTACAATTCCAAGAATATTTTATTTCCATAGAATAACGAATCCTATTTTATTTTACTATTTCTTTGTAGGTTAGGTTAGGTTTTATGTGAGTGGGGCGTGGTCGCCCCTCCACCGCGACCCTTAGTAGGTCTATTGTGGCTCACCCCTAGAGGCTACAGTTCACCGTACAATCCAGCCCTTCTTACGAAGTTCATGGTTGTATAGGGTGAGATTTTTTTAAAATCGGTAGGTTCTAGGTTAGTGTAACCAAATATGTTGAACCTTATTCTTCCCAGGCCGGGGCATGAACATAGTATATGTTCAGCAGTTTCGTCTTCCACGCAGCAGAACCGACAGTCCGTTTGTTGGTTCAGATCTATCTTTCTGAGGTGGTATCTCGGACGACAGTGTCCCGTAAGCAGTCCTGTTAGAATACGCAGGTCATTTCTGCTCCATTCTAGGATCTGCTTAGTTGTGTTTCTCGAGGGTTGTAACGGTAAAAACGCCTTCGAGTGGGTTAGCCCTGGTAAGTCGGACCAGTACGTGAGTATTTTCCTCTCCGCCCAGTCTTTGTAAGGTAATATTGCAATTTCGGGACCCATACTCAGAATTGTTTTCTTCTTTCGCAACATGTTTTATTCCAATAATTGATTATGATTTATGTGTGAACAATGAACATCTGCCTATTTTCTTCTGTATCCTTTTAAAATGGAGTGAGAAATGTGTACCTTACAGTTGATTTTTGATTTCATATTTCCTCAAGAAACAAATCAGATCTTTCTTGAACAACTTTACGTTATTTTTTAAGAAGACTATCACATGATAATAAATCTTTTGTAACAGTATATTTTAATACCTATATCAATAGGGGAAGTATTAAAAAGTATTTTCTAAAACGTACAAATATAATTATTTTAGTGTTGAAATGTGAAAAGTAACTGCTGAATATTTTTGTACCGTATTGTAATCATAATTCCGAATTCGGTATGTTCGTTTTTCATTACAAACACATCATTAGAAATGCACTCTAACTCTAAATGAAGAAAACATATATTCCCTAATCCTTTTTTTAATCCCCCTGATTGACGTCGAGCAAAGAACTACGCAGCGTTGCCAGAGTGAAGGAAGTTTTACGCGGCGACAAAGACGTCCGATTGGTATTCTTTGTCGGACTAATGGTCATTTTTATGGATCATTGCGACAAAATAAAGAGAGATTTATAAATGGATTGTCGCGTCTCTTTTGGGTATTAAGTCTATGATTTACATAGTTTCTTTAAAACATTTTGTTCTTATGCTTCGTTCAAATCCATTTTAATAACATTACCACTATTATTTTTATCGTCATTATCTTAATCTACTATCACTTTCATTATAATAATTAATATTTACGACATTAATGTGACTGTCATTGACTGCATCCATTTTTTAAGAGAATATTTATGGTTTTTTCGGAAATTTGGTAATCAAGGATCGTTGTCATTTTGATATCAACGTTGAAATAAAAGAATTAAATGAAATACATTACTCGTGTAGAAGATCTTCTTACTTCTTCACACTCTTTTGTATTCTGAAATATTTGTAACTGTATTCTCGTGCTTATCATACAACCTTTAAAAGCGATTTCTTTTAAATTTTGATTCGTTTATATTCTCTCCAGAAAAGAAAAATTGCAAAATAACGAAAAAGGTCTTTATCTATCCCTGTTATTTTACCCACAGCCTTCCAGTTTTTAAAAATAACGGCAAGTAATATTGTCATTAGCAATCAAACGTTTTTGAATCTAACTAAAACATTTTTATTTAAGTATTAGTATTATTATTACCTTTGTAAATCTTCTGTGACTTGAACAGCAGAATCTCTCTCAACAGTATCGTACACATCTCTGATTTGTAGAGTGTGGTTTGCGGCATACTTCATAAATGGAAGTACCCAACTAAAAATTAAAAAATGTACAGTTTTGAAAAAAATGTTTGACATGGTTTTTTGTTATCTTGCTCTTTTATATTGGAATTATATTTGTAAATCAGATAAATAATGTTTTTTTTCTAACAAACGCCCGATAATTTAGGAAGGAATCTTCTCATCGGTTCCTCGTTCTTCCAGAATGGACGTCCTCATTCTCGAATAGTTTGTTTGCCGATATAAAAAGAATGTCGTCGATCGAGATTTTAGTTTTGAAGCAAGTTTTAA